>SSNP01000161.1:941383-980841 GCA_006937955.1 Pachypanchax playfairii
CCCCCCCCCCCCCCCCCCGCCCTCTGAGCAGTACAGTGTTTATCCGATCATTTGGGCTGCGGGTCGAGGACACTCTGAGATCGTCAAGCTGCTGCTGCAGAACGGAGCCAAAGTCAACTGTTCAGATAAGGTGACACAGTAAAACACAATAAAACACAAAACAGGAAACGTTAGAGACATAAAACAAACCGAACATACAGAAAGTATCTTTAGAATCAGAAGATGAAAACACAACACAGACATCAAGAGACAGAATAATGGAAACCTCACTGACTTCTGTCTCTGTCTCTGTGTCCGGGTCTCGGTGACAGTACGGCACCACCCCGCTGATCTGGGCCTCCAGGAAAGGACACTACGACTGCGTGATGCACCTGCTGGAGAAGGGCGCCGACGTGGACCAGGAGGGGGCGGTATGAGCTCATCAGTTTGGATCAGCTGACTTTTGTTTTGATTCAGAATGTAAACATGTAAATAAACAGTCTGAGTTGTGCAGGATGAGTAACGTTGTGTTTCCTGTGGTTTCTTCAGAACTCCATGACGGCTCTGATCGTTGCCGTGAAGGGCGGATACACGGAGGTGGTGAAGGAGCTCCTGAAGAGGAACCCCAACGTCAACATGACTGACAAAGACGGAAACACGGCGCTGATGATCGCCGCTAAAGAAGGTCACACTGAGATTGTCCAGGACCTGCTGGACGCGGGGACGTACGTCAACATTCCTGACAGGGTGAGACAGAATGACACACAGTGTCCAGCAGAGGGCGCTGCTGCGGGGAGAACTTAACGAGCTGTCGTTCGTTACAGGGCGGGGACACGGTGCTGATCGGAGCTGTGAGGGGGGGCCACGTGGAGATCGTCAGAGCTCTGCTGCATAAATACGCAGACATCGACATCAGAGGACAGGTGAGCTTACAGCAGGATTTACACCTGAGACAAACAAACTGCAGGAGTCACGCCGAGGCGACGAGTCCAGGAAGTCCTGAAACAAACAGCTGCTGAGAAAATAACAAGTTCAAACTAAAACTTAACAAGTTGTTTTGTTGTTCTGTACAACCTGAGATGTTCTACCTGAACGCAGTGTTTACAGACACGTCTTGTACTTGTAGTAAAGTTACATCATTTCTCTTCGAGCTGGATTTTTATTCTCATCCTGACGTCGATCTGACGGGTTAATAAATTCATTTCATCCAGGAAAACGAGCTTCAGACACTCAGCAGATTGGACACGGAGACACAGAAGACCAAAACACAGAAAGAAAATATCTGTTTAAAGATCTTCTGTTGGTTTAAAACCAACTTCTGTTCTTGTTTATAGAGAAAATGTTTCGAGTAAATGACGTTGAGGGTTTTTGGTTTAAACTGTCGCTGCGTTGATGTTTCCAGGAGAATAAAACGGCTCTTTATTGGGCCGTAGAAAAAGGAAACGCCACCATGGTGAGAGACATCCTGCAGTGTAACCCCGACACTGAGACCTGCACCAAGGTGAGACACCTGACCGACCTCACCTGCTGCCTGACGGAACCATAATACAGATTTAAAACATTACAACCGTCTGTTCAGCAACTTTAGCTTTAATGTCAGGAGTTAGTCTGAGCCAGAAACAGGTGTGATCAGTGTAACATCAGTGTTTGATCTTTCACCTGTCAGGACGGAGAGACTCCTCTGATCAAAGCCACCAAGATGAGGAACATCGACATCGTGGAGCTGCTGCTCGATAAAGGAGCCAAAGTGTCGGCTGTCGATAAGGTGAGAAGCTCCAGGTTTATTATATAAACCTCAAATTAAAAGGTTTTAGATATTATTTATATTACAAGTTAAATTTTACATAAATATGAAAATGTGCATCGGGGAGCTGAATCGAAACTTAAAGAAATCAATTAGAAATGTAGAAAATAAATATATTTCTTAAATTTTAGATTTGATAAATAAAACACACCTGCAGCACCTGAAAACTCACGTTAAACGTGTTCAGAAAATCTCAGAGAACTTTTTCTTTTTGAAAAGTGGCAGAAACAATTTGAGTTGTTGAATATTTCTTTGAAAATTTGCAGTTTGTTTGTATTAAACAACGAGCTGAAGTTAAACTCATCGTTCTGCAGAATGCTCTCTGTTCTACTCAGCCATCTTGTTTTTCCAGAAAGGAGACACGCCCCTTCACATTGCCATTCGTGGTCGAAGTCGCCGACTGGCCGAGCTGCTGCTGAGAAACCCTAAAGATGGCCGCCTGCTGTACCGCCCCAACAAGGCGGGAGAGACGCCGTACAACGTCGACTGCAGCCACCAGAAGAGCATCCTGACTCAGATCTTTGGAGCTCGTACGTCGTTGTTTTAGATTCATTTAGAAACTTTTAATTTAAACTTCATGTTAATTTATCCTTTTATCTACACCCCCCCTCGCAGGTCACCTGTCCCCCACAGAGACGGATGGAGACATGTTGGGTTACGACCTGTACAGCTCTGCTCTCGCCGACATCCTGAGTGAACCCACCATGCAGCCGCCGATCTGTGTTGGTCTGTACGCTCAGTGGGGCAGCGGGAAGTCCTTCCTGCTAAAGAAGCTGGAGGGTGAGTCCATCCGTCCCCTGTCGTCCGTCCCACACACACACACACCACATGTTAACGGTCTTTGTCCTCTGCAGATGAGATGAAGACGTTTGCCGGCCAGCAGATCGAGCCCTTGTTTCAGTTCTCCTGGCTCGTTGTCTTTCTGTCTCTGCTCTTCTGCGGGTCGGTCGCCGTCATTCTGGGCTTCGCCGTCGACCCGAAGCTCGCCATGGCCGTGTCCCTCAGCCTGCTCGCCCTGCTCTACGTCTTCTTTGGTGAGACGAGTTGTTGCTGCTGTTTACGTCTGAGTAAATAAAGTTATTTGTTGTTTTCTGAATGTATTTGTTTATTCCGTAGTGGTCGTGTACTTCGGTGGGCGTAGGGAGGGTGACAACTGGACGTGGGCGTGGCTTCTCAGCACCCGTCTGGCTCGTCACATCAGGTATCTGGAGCTGCTTCTGAGGCTGATGTTTGTCAACCCGCCGGAGCTGCCGGAGCAGAGCACCAAAGCTCTACCTGTCAGGTAACGCCGAGGACGCAGCGCTGAGTAAAAAACAAAGAGTCTCAATATGATGCGGATCGGTTTCTTCTACAGGTTCCTGTTCACGGACTACAACCGTCTGTCCAGCGTCGGAGGAGAAACATCAATGGCTGAGATGATCGCCACGCTGTCAGACGCCTGCGAGAGAGAGTTTGGTTTCCTCGCTACGCGTCTGTTCAGAGTGTTTAAGACTGAAGAGACACAAGGTAGGACGTTTCACCTGCTGCACAGATTCACCTGTTCATACACCTGAATGTTTAAACATGTCTTTACATTTTATTACGTCTTTGCTCGTGCTCGTGCATGAAGGGAGGGAAGCCTGGGGTCAACCGGCCACCAGGGGGCGATCCAGATGTCTCTGTTACCGTCTACAGACACACTGCACCTCTTCTTCTCTGGTTTTCTCCTGCAGGTAACAGGAAGTGGAAGAAGACGTGCTGCGTGCCGTCCTTCATCCTCTTCATCTTTGTCCTGATCTGCCTGGTTACTGGCATGGTGCTGTTAGCCGTCTTTAATGTGGACAGCGAGAACCAGACGGTGAACGCCATGTTGATCGCCATCGGCAGCGTGGTCGGTCTGGCTGTGCTGCTGAACTGCAAGACGTGGTGGCAGGTCACCGACTCCGTGCTGAAGTCCCAGAGGAAGAGGCTCCACACAGCCGCCAACAAGATGAACAAACTGAAGAGCGAGGGCTTCATGAAGGTGAGATGAGCTTCAAACAGGAAGTTGAAACATTTCTGAACGCTGCTCTGAACATCTGGCGTGTTTTTCTCCTGCAGGTGTTGAAGCACGAGGTGGAGCTGATGGCGAGGATGGCGAAGACCATCGACAGCTTCACGCAGCATCAGACACGGCTGGTGGTCGTCATCGACGGTCTGGACTCCTGCGAACAGGACAAAGTCCTGCAGATGCTGGACACGGTGAGGACACAAAGACCAGGACGGTCTCGTCTCTTCAGGATTTAGCAGTTTGTTTTTAATTTGTCTTTGACTTTCCTCATGATGGATTTAACATCTTCTTCCTCCTCGTGCAGGTTCGGGTTTTATTCTCTAAAGGCCCCTTCATCTCCATCTTCGCCAGCGACCCTCACATCATCATCAAAGCCATTAATCAGAACCTGAACAGCGTCCTCAGAGACTCCAACATCAACGGACACGACTACATGAGGAACATCGTCCACTTGCCCGTCTTCCTCAACAGCCGAGGACTGTCCAGCGCCAAGAAGATGTGCGCTTCTGCGCCCGCAAACGGAGACACCGCCAACTCTGAAGGTAACCATGGCAACAGAAACAGTGATGCTACAGACAGGCAAACCTGAGCAGGACGACTCGCAGGTGTTTTTGTCGAAGGCTGATCTCAGACGGACCTTAAGTCTTAAAACCAAGTCGAGTCTCCGGTCAAGCTGTCGCCTGTAAACAGATTCATTCTACTGAAGTTTAAAACATGTTTGTTTGTTTGTTTGTTTGTTTGTTTGTGTCCTGATCAGCTGGTTGGCATGAAGAACTGGACCGGAAACTGTCTCAGCACAGTTTGGGAGAATTAACAAAGTTTGGCAGCAAAACGACACTAAACCGCCGGGTGAGACGCGCGAGCGTGTGTGTGTGTGTGTGTGTGTGTGTGTCAGACCTGCATGTTTCTGGTCATGTGACCTGTGTTCTGTTGCTGCAGGACACGTATCGGCGGCGTCAGGTGCAGCGCTCGGTGACCCGTCAGATGTCCTTCGACCTGACGAAGCTGATGGTGACGGAGGATTGGTTCAGTGACATCAGCCCTCAGAGCATGAGGAGGCTGCTGAACATCGTCTCAGTTACAGGTGAACCAGGACTTCCTGCTCAGCTCCTTGTTGGACCTGGATCGGTTTTTGAGTCAGTAGATAACTCCGCCTCCTCCTGTCTGTGCGTTCAGGTCGTCTCCTGAGAGCCAATCAGATCAGTTTTAACTGGGACCGCCTGGCGTCATGGATCAACCTGACGGAGCAGTGGCCCTACAGGACGTCCTGGATCATCCTGTACCTGGAGGAGACTGACGGAGTCCCCGACCAGGCCACACTCAAGTCCATCTATGAGAGGTCAGAGGTCACAGCCTCCTCTCTTGTTGCTCCTGGCAACGTGACTCTGGACCGATCCGACTCCTGATGTGTTTTTATTTTAGGGTTTCAAAGAACATCCCAACCACTAAAGACGTGGAGCCGCTGCTGGAGATCGACGGAGACGTCCGTAGTTTTGAGGTCTTCCTGTCTTCACGAACACCCGTCCTGACGGCCAGAGACATCCGAACATTCCTGCCGTGCACGGTCAACCTGGACCCCAAACTCAGAGAGATAATCGCAGGTGAGACAGGAAGTTTTACCTGCAACGGAACTTCAGCTGATACCAACTCAAACCAGTTAGAACTAGAGATTCCTTTTTCTGTCCAGTCAACCCAGATGTTTCTCCAGACTGTGATTCTATTACAGAAGATGTTTTTAATATGATCCAGATGTTTTTCTCTCTATTAAATGAATCCAGATGTTGCCACCATGAAGCTCAGATGAT
Organism: Pachypanchax playfairii; assembly: GCA_006937955.1. Classification (NCBI taxonomy): domain Eukaryota; kingdom Metazoa; phylum Chordata; class Actinopteri; order Cyprinodontiformes; family Aplocheilidae; genus Pachypanchax; species Pachypanchax playfairii. The sequence continues at coordinate 947,001 of SSNP01000161.1, forward strand.
ATTCTGTTCCTCTCCAGTTAATCCAGATGTTCGTGTCTTGGAGATGTTTCTCTGATTCCTAGTGATCCAATTTTTTTTCTGATCCAGATGTTCGTGCAGCTCGAGAGCAGGTAAACATGGGTGGAGTCACGTATCCAGCCATCCCGCTGCAGGAGGCTCAGGTCCGCCCCACCTCGGTCTACAGTCAGGTGTCGTCTACCTGCTCACCGTCTGCCTCCTTCAGTGGACCCTTTAACCCGCCACCAGGGGGCGTCATCTCTCCACAGCCTCACAGCAGCTACTACAGCGGCATGGCCGGCCCACAACACCCCTTCTACAACAGGGTTAGTATAGGCCCCGCCCACTGACCTCACCTGAAGGACCTCGCTGCCTGCTCACCTGGCAGACACCTGGTGACATCATCATGTCATGTGATCTCCTGTTCGTGGTTCAGCTCCATTCATTTTGGTTTAAATTACTTTCATTTTCATGATTTACAGTAAGTCTCTGCTGTCACATGTAAATCAGCTGACTGGCTGCTGTCCAATCACCATCGAGCGCTGCTGTCAGAGCCAATCAGCTCGTTCCCGTCTCGCTGCAGTGATTTTAATCTGCAGCATCGTGTGGCAGCACCGATTTACTCCTTATATTCAGTTTTCTTTTGTTCACATTTCCATGAACTTTGTTTTGGTTTTTATCCCCCCGCCTCTTCAGCCATATTTCCCACACCACCTTTACCAGCTGCCACGCCCATTCATGGCCTCCTTCCCTCCACAATTTAATCCACGTCTGCCTTCTAAAAGCTTCTTCAACAGAGACGTCGCCGCACCTGTAAGTACGACCAGCAGCAAGAGCCCGAACACACAAGCTGATGTCACGTGTCAGCAAACCAGATTTAACAACTTCTTTATGTTTAAAGGTTCAAAGACTAAAAAATAACTCAGATGAACTAAAAACAGTGACGATTCAATCAGGAGACTAGTTTTACTGTTAAACAACGTGAAACAATTTTTAATCAGTATGTTAGAACTAACCTCACCATCAGCTGCAAACTTCTGCTTTTCTTCTTCTACTGTTCTGTTCCTTCTCAATTTCTTCTTCTGTGGTTGTTGAAGCCCCAGAAAACAGCTGACAACGTTTCATTGATTTCCTGTTTGTGTCTCATTGCTCATCTGATGCTCTCCTGATGTTCTCATCCCTCGTCTGTCTGTCTGTCTGTCTGCAGTCTAAGAGTTCATCTTTTAAAAGGAAGCAGGTACTGGACTTTCCCCATCACGTCTTTTCCTCGTCCTCTTTGTGTCCACAGCAAACATCTGGATTGTAGCTTCGTTACGTCGATCTGATTCGTTAATCTGTAAACAAACATCTAGAGGTTAGAGGAGGAAAAACGAGTGTCAGAATTCCTTTAATTTAAGCAGAAAACAAACGCTGCAGCAGCGTCACGTAATAAAGATCATTTATATGAAGTGACACAAAATAAACATGTAAAACATGGTGATTTTATTTATTAAATGGAAACTTGTTAAAACTGATTTAAAATCAGGATGTTTCTTATTTTTTCTGTTTTTTTATACTTTGATGCATCATCTGATTTCTGGGGTTCAGTTTTATTTATTTATTGAATCTTTTTTCATTAATTATGTTATAAAACAAGCTTTATTACAGAAAAACCTAACGTATCAGTTCAGCTGGTTACTGTGGACATAAAGAGGTAACTTCCCACCACTACATCTCCCAGCATGCACCTTGCCTGGACAGCCTGTAGCGTCAGCAGCTTGATGTGGAACCTTCTTTAACCTGTTGGAGCAGGAAAAGAAACAGATCTCAGACTCTTGAGAACTGGATGGAGCCGGTTGGCCGGCGGCGAAGCTCCCACCTTCAGTTCATCAGAAGTTTCTTCTTCTGCTTCTCAAACCTCCCCCCCACCTCTAACCCCCACGTCTGCACTGAGAAATCAGCTGGTTTACTTTAGAGCTGAAAATGAACAAAAACCCGACAGATTCACATCCAATCGTCTTATTTTATTTATTTTGTTTCATTCTGAATATTTTTATTACAAAAAGAGATTTTCAGGTTTTTTTTTATCAGATTTGGTGTAAAAGTTGAACCAATAAGATAAAAAAGCTCCGTGTTTGTGGATTTTAATGATAAAAGAAGCAACGATCTTGACTGATCAGCTGATGGATCCTCGTCCCTTTCTTCTGTTTTAGATCCAGATTGTTTTCTGATTATAACTTTAAATCATGTTGATTATAACCAGCTTCATGTAATAATAAAGAATATTAACATGAATCAGAAACTCGGATCATTCTAAGAACTTCAGACGATTTAAACCATGAAACTGTTTCTTTTAGACTTTATGAACTTTTAGACATTAAATTAGTTCCAGTTTCCACATTAGAACCAAAATAATTTGTCATTATTGTTGAGATTTAAAGCCTTTTTTATTTTGAAAGTCTTGAGTTAACGCCCGTGTGTGTGCGTTCAGGGCTCGGCCTCCATCGTGTCGGGCGCTCCCGCCGTCCTCCTCAGCTCCATGACGACAGACACAGTCTGTGAGCGCGTGCGGCAGATCGACGGCATCGACCAGACGATGATTGGCCAGTACACCGCCACCATCAGGAAGGTCAGTACACCGAGTTCACACACCAACCAAACCTGCTGCCACACCAGAACCCGAGGTGATCCGGGTTTTTCTTCTTCTTCTGGTTTCAGGCCAACGTGAACGGCAGAGTTTTGTCTCAGTGTAACATCGACGAGCTGAAGAAGGAGATGAACATGAACTTTGGAGACTGGCAGCTCTTCAGAGCCTCGGTCAGCACGAAAACATCCAACATATTCAGAAACTGAACCACTTCCTGGTTTAACCCAACCCTCTGATCCTGCTGCAGGTTCTGGAGATGCGTCACATCGAGAGCCAGGTGCTGCACGAGGAAACCGCCAGTGAGCAAGGCAGTGTTGTGGGCGGTCACATCGAGGCAGGTAGGCGTGCGATGGCTCCACCCCACGCCGGCGCCGCCAATACTGACGCATCACCGATGTACAGCTTCAACCTGAGCTTCGAGGAGCTGAGCGGCGTTGGACTGGACGAGCAACCGCGACACGGAAACGCACCCTGGATGGTAACGAAATCGCTGACCTGTCAGAACCGGCTCACTTTAAGGAAACTGTTAGTGTAGCGTGTTGTTGCTCTGTTTGTCCTCAGGGTGGCGCTCATCGAACCGCCAGCATGACCAGCCTGAACTCCCAGGACTCCTCCAACGACATATCCAAGCTGACGGACAAGCAGCAGGCCGAGTACCGCGACGCCTACCAGGAGTACATCGCCCAGATGGCCCAACTGGAGTTGGGCAGCATCACCGAGAAGCCGGTCCAACCGCTGCCGGGTCAGTTCATGACATCATCATCTTCTGAAGACAAGAGCAAAGACGGAACCGACCAGGATGGACGGAAGTCCTTCAACAAGAGGAGCAGCGTCAAGCCGGCAGGAGACACCACCGACTTCACCTCCAACGCCGATGGGCTTGACCCGATCACAGAGGAGGATGAGAAGGGGGACCACGGATCCTCCAAGTCCCTCCTGACCCGCAAGCTGTCAGCGGAGAGAGGCGGGTTGTTCCAAGGAGCTGCAGACCTGAAGCTGAAGGCCAGCGGTGGGCTGCGCTACCAGAAGCTGACCAGTGATGACGAAGAGTCAGAGGAGTCCGATAACCCTCCTCTGTTGAAAGACGGCAAGAAGGTGGTCGACGCCAAACTGCCCGGCGGTTCACTGGCTCTGAAGGGAAAGGACTACCTGTCAGACGCCATGCTGGACAAGAAGGACTCATCCGACTCAGGCGTGCGCTCCATCGAGAGCTCGCCCAACCACTCTCTGCAGGACGAGGAGGCGGATCTGTCACAGCTGGAGAGAGCCAACCTGATCGAGCTGGATGAGGAGAACGTGGCCAGGAAGCGCGGTCTTCCCAGTAGCCTGAGCGGCCTGCAGGACCCGGCTGTGACCCGGATGTCCATTTGTTCCGAGGACCAGTGCAGCCTGTTGGCCAGCAGCCCCGAAGAGAGCTGGCCGTCCTCCAAGACCTACAACCTGAACCACACGCCCAGCAACGTCACCCTGAACAACAACATGAACAGCCAGCAGGGAAGCCGGCCCCGCCCACCCACAGAAGGCTCCACCTCCTCCAGCCAAACTCCCACCGGTGATGTCATTATCCCTCCGAGTTCCACCACCACCACCAGGCTGGGTCCCAACAACGAGAACGTCCGAGTGGTCCACCTGAAGAGGGGCCTGAAACCTGGAGAACCGCCGGAGATCTGCACCGTGTCTTCAGACACCGTCACCTTCAGCGAGGAGCGCGAGAGCATCCTGTAACCTCGTGATGAAGACGAGGAGCAGCTCCACCACCAGCTGTTCACCTCATCGACCACATGAAGCTCTAAAAGAAGAACGTGAGATAAAACCGGTGTTGTAGAAACATTTAGAACCTCTGGTAAAAAAATCGCTGCATGTGGATGTCGTAGTCGTGACGGTCAGTCGCTGCATGCTGGAGTAAAGAAGATGCTGTATGTTGTTGATGTGATGTGTCCTCGTGTAGAAGAACTACTGATCGTTTTATTTAACAATAGAAAACGTGAACTAGATGAAGTGAAAACCCGACGTGTCGTGAGAAGAAAGTTTTAGATGTTTAAATGTTTTTAGATCCACGTAGAACTGTTTGTGATTAGATGAACATTTCAAGCAAAAATATACATATTCACCATTTTCATGTGTCTAGTGAATCAGTGCACGGTGGTGTGCATGTAATCTGCCAGGATAGCCATAGTCTCCACTCCTTTCAAAATAAAACTCTAATGGTTGAAAAACTTGATCCGGTGAAGGTTTTTCTGCAGGTGTTGTGCTGAAAAATGCACCCCTGCTTGTAAAAGCAGTGTTGGTTAGGAACTTGTCACATGACTACCACCGTCTGGTTGTGTTAGCGTGGAGTTTCTAACCTTATATTCACTTCCTGTCTGTGTTGCTGCTCAACCGGGTTTTAAATGTGTGTTAGTATTAAATAATGTTTAGTTTAGAATTAAATTATTATGAGTTTGAACCGTGTCAGTGTTTCAGTCCGTCCAGACGGGACGTTGTTGTCAGATCTGGTTTTTATTCGTTGGTTTACTGCTGATTGAACATCAGATTCAGCTGCGTGTTTCAGGTTTTTTGATAAAAAGTTTGGTCAAATGAAGTGAAACTCAAGACTTCTGTTGAAATAAAAACATTCATTAATGAAATTAATTCAGATAAAAATCTTCATCACTTTAAATCATGTTTTTAATACGTAAACACTTGAATATAATTAGGAAACACTAAAAACCTGTTTCAGCTGAAGTTTGAATCAAAGGTCCCTTCAGAATAAAAGCCCGGCAGATGAATAAACAGGCTCTTAATTAAAATGTGATATTTGTTGTAAACTGTGTTGTTGTTTGTGTAAACTGTGTTGAGGATGTTGTCTCATCGCTCTGCGGTGACGTTGGTGGTAATTTAACTCTTGATGTGAAAACAGATAAATAAAAACCGGATGTTAAAACCGATGCTGCATCCAGACTCATCTTTAATCTCATTTATTTTACAGCATTGACACTGAAAAATAAAAAGAGTTACAGTTTTAAGGTGCTAAATGAAACGGCAGGACTTTGAGCTGTGTCATAAAGTTTCTGTCAAAAACCTCCAATTTCCCAGTTTGTTTGTTTTAGCTCAGTCGGTTTTGTTTGTTTGTATTTTTTGTTTATTGATTCGTCTGTTTTTAACTAGATGACTGAAAACGTCATGAACAGAAATGTATATTTTCAACCTGGACATGTGGGAATGGGATGAGGATACTGGATTTCAGTAACGATCTGGATCATCGTCAGAATCCAGGGACAGTTTTAAGATCTTTTACCGTCACTGTTAACATTTAGAAGGAAACCACCAGCATGATGGATCCTGGTACTGGATATTTTCTGGATATGATGATTTTGAACAGCTGTTCCCAAACTTATTTTGCCCCTTTTATGTCCCGGCCGTGTTTACTTAAATGAACAAAAACCACATCTAATTATGCTGTTTTTTCTTTTTTCGTCATATTTCCTTCTTTTTTTCCCATCTGGTGATCACCCTCTTCACCTCTTTTTCCTCGTTGCCGTCTCTTTCTCTCTGCCGTCTCCTCCAGCTCATCATTTTTTAACTTTAGCTCTTTTTCTTCTCCCGGTTCCGTCGCAATTCTATCCTCTGTTGACTTTGATTCGTCACTCTTTCTTAGTTCCTGTCCTTTATCAATACTTTTGTCTTTCAATTTCTCAACTGACAGTTTCCCAGATTTAAGCCAACTGAGCATATTTGCGAAAATGGATGCAGTAGAGGCCACAAGCTAGGTGCGCACATAAATTGTGTAGTAGAAGAAGAAGAACTTCTTCTACACTTCATTTCTAGATGAAGTGCATTTTGAATAGTAATTTTAATTGTCATTTTTTTAATTTTTAATGAGGAAATATTTATTTACACACTTTTATTGTGTGAGGAAACAACACTGTATTTTGTAATTATTATCATTACACTTTTCCGCCATTATATTTTTCACCTCGCGCACCCCCTAGTGGCAGCTCGGAATCCCTGATTTAGAATAACTCATTATCTCAGTAGTTATTCATGTTAAACAATTTTCCAGAACAGCAGTTTTAACATGGAGGAAGCTCTGAACCACCTGAGGATACATCACTTTATTTGTTCCATCACAGCATCAGATTTTTCACCCACCTGTCCAACTTCCTGAACTTCAACAAAACAATTTAAATGATCAGGCTTTTACTTTGAAAAGTACAAAAGTACTGAAGCTATTTCCTTTCTCTGTGTTGAGTTTTCTGTCAGAACAGGTCAGACACAATAATTACTGTTTAATAATTTCACTCAAACCGTTTGAACATGTGAAAGTTAGCCAAAGCAGGAACTGACAGAATGTTAAAGGTGGTATATGGAACTTGGAACAGAATAACACGTCCCAAAGCCTTCAGCCATCTGGGTGCCAGACTCCTTAAAGCAGACTGAAGGTACTCAGAGTGCGTTTGTTTTCCTCACCTGCACTGCAGCTTGAAGTGATGAACATCAGTGTGTTCTGGAGACGGTGATGCTGCAGCGTCAGACTGAGAATCTGATCAGTATCAGATCTACACTAACAGGTTGGAGGTTTATAGGCAACAGGAAAAAAAATATTTGTTTCAAAGTTCATTTGTCACATCATGTATTTAAGATTTCTTTTAATTTTTTTTTCTCAGATATAAATTTAGGTGATTGTTTCTGGTTTGTTAAAACAGTTTTTGTTTGTTTGTTTTGATCTTTCCATTAGTATAAATAAAATGTTTCCTCACACGTGTCCAAAACTAAAACCATTTCTTCTTCAACTGAGGACATTTAATTAAAAACCCACATTTATTTAATTCCTGAAGCTTAAAATAAACTTTACAATCAGCTGATTCTCTCCTTCTGCTCCAGGTTGTTTTAAGCTCATTTGTTTGAGTTTATTTAATTAAACTCATTTTTTAAGTAGCTTCAAAGTGGAAGAGCCTCACAGACAAACCTGGTACAGTCTGATCCAGCAGCACAGAGGCAGGGACCAGGACCCAGACCATGGTCAAGACCAGGACCCAGACCAGGGCCAGGACTAGGACTAGGACCAGAATCAGGAACAATTTGATTATTTTTATCTGTTTTATAGTGATAAAGTATGTCATGTTGTTTTAGTCATCATTATAAATAAATACCCACCTTGACGTTGACCTGAAGGCAGACAGAAACAGAGAGGATTGTGGGAGTTGTTGTCCAGCAGATGGAGCCACAGACTGAACTTCCAGGTGTCTCAGGAGCTCATGAACGTAAACTGTTGGCAAATGTTGGAATTATTTGCCGTTATTGAATCTGTTAAACCTAAAACAGATTATTAACTGACAGAATATTCTCAGTTTTCTTCTTCAGTCTTTAGTTGATGAAACTGTTTTTAAAAATTAAACAACTTAAACATTTTTTTTTGTTCCATGACAGAAATTTTGCAGGTCAACAAAAAGTAACACACATCTTCTGCACAAATAATCTATACAAATTCATAAATAAACCTGGGTTTTCCCTACCTGAAAGGCATGATGGGAAACAGGAAGTTGCTTGAGCAGGAAACATCTTCACATGCTCCGCCCTTTTCATGCCACTGTCAGGTGTCATGTCCAGGTGTCACGGGTAGATTTTTCCTCATGGCCACCCAATTCCAGACCCCTTACCCAGATCCTTACTACCCAACTCTAGACCCCTTACCCAGACCCTTACCATCCAACTCCAGACCCCTTACCCAGACCCTTACTACCCAACTCCAGACCCCTTACCCAGATCCTTACTACCCAACTCCAGACCCCTTACCCAGACCCTTACCATCCAACTCCAGACCCCTTACCCTGACCCTTACTACCCAACTCCAGACCCCTTACCCAGATCCTTACTACCCAACTCCAGACCCCTTACCCAGACTCTTACCATCCAACTCCAGACCCCTTACCCAGACCCTTACTACCCAACTCCAGACCCCTTACCCTGACCCTTACTACCCAACTCCAGACCCCTTACCCTGACCCTTACTACCCAACTCCAGACCCCTTACCCCAACCCTTACTACCCAACTGCAGACCCCTTACCCAGACTCTTACTATCCAACTCCAGACCCCTTACCCAGACCCTTACTACCCAACTCCAGACCCCTTACCCAGACCCTTACTACCCAACTCCAGACCCCTTACCCAGACCCTTACTACCCAACTCCAGACCCCTTACCCAGACCCTTACTACCCAACTCCAGACCCCTTACCCAGACCCTTACTACCCAACTCCAGACCCCTTACCCAGACCCTTACTACCCAACTCCAGACCCCTTACCCTGACCCTTACTACCCAACTCCAGACCCCTTACCCTGACCTTCAGCCTTTGCACGTGTTTTTCCTCAGAGTGGAGGACTGTTGGGGGATTAAAATGATGTTGAGAATCTGCAGTTATATCCTGAATCACTTGTGAAACACTGAACAGACATTTTGAACCAGTCTTTAGTTGCACCTGATGCAAAACTTTTGCAAACTTTTCTGATTATATTTACATCTGTTTGTTAGACTGTATGTGAATGCATCATCATTCAGCTCAGTGTAAATAAATCTGAAGCAATGAACTACTGCAGCATGTCCTCAGTAAACTTTACTGCTGCGATTGAGACAAACAGCTCTAAAAATAACTGCCAGTCTTTGTTTTGATATGATGTCTCAGATAAAACTGACGTCTGGCAGGAACGTCGTTTCCCTCCAGATCTACTGTGTGTGTTTGCTGATAAAAGGATTTAAGGTACAGTAAAAATATGCAAATAGCAACGAGGAAACAGATAAGAGTTAACGTGCAGCCCAGCTGCAGGACTCTGAGTTCACGTGTAACACTCAGCCTGGATTCAAACCAGCAACACTGCTGACATGAAGGCAGTTACTGGTGTGACGTGATCAAAGCTGAACACATTAACTTTATTATTACTGATGTGCCTCAGATGAAATGTGTTCAGAAACCTTTTATAGTTTAAATGTGTTTCTTTGTTTTATGTCATTTGTTTACTTGTTGTTTTTTGTTCATTATTTTTTCTTCTTGTATTTCATGTCTGTCCAGTTTAAATGAATCCACAGCAGGTTGAGTCTGGTGGCCCTTTGATCCTGGTGGGGTCCTCGGGAACATTCAGGTTCTGTGGTTCTCCTTTTCTCTGTCCTCTCTCCTTTTATCCTGCTATCTTTGTGATGATAATCTGATTCTCAGCAGTGTTCATTTCCATATGTTGAAAAGTTTCCTGTTTCACAGCCGAGTCAGAAAACAGAAGAGTTAAAGTTTAATAAGAGCTAAAATGAGGCTTTTATTTGAGGGTGAATAGAAACGAGTGTTTTGGGTCTGTAACTTCAGCTTTGACCACGTTGGGATGGATTTAGAGATGTTGAGGGTTTAATCGTTCTGTTACAACCATCAACTTTTACTTTGTTCTTATTTACATAACAGAAAAATGCAGCTCCAGTTTAGTATATTTAAATTCAAACATCTCTGGATCCGTGTGATGTCTGTGAGAAGAATGTTTCTGTCCTAAACTTAGATGTTTTCTCCTCTCAAGACACATTTCAACATCTCTTTTTCATACCTCCCTGACCTCGGGTCGACCTCATCTTCTCGTTACCCAGAATGCCCCAGAGTTGGTCTCAATTATCCCGAGCAGAATCCAGAGATTTATCAGGCTGGAGACGATCCAGCTGAGCACCGCCGCTCCCTTTGATCTGCTGCCAAACATCTGATCAGAGAGCAGCAGAGATGGAAAACGAGCAGATCGCTTCAGTATTTCCTCTGATATGAGTCTGATTACTGTGAGAGCAGGCGAGTCGCAGCTCACCCCGGATGGAAAAACTGCTCTGAAAGTTTAAGAACAAAGATCACAACATCCAGATGTCAAACAAATGCTGGTTTATGCTTTATTCCAAATAAAAAGACAAACTGTTTCATGTTTGATTGAACATCAGAAGAAACAGGAAGATTTACGTCACTAGAGACTGAAATATTTGTGCTTATGAAATCAGACGACGAGCTGATCCGAGTCTGAGGAGGTTTTTCTCCTGCTGCAGGACTGAGAGTCTGAAAACTGCAGGTCGTCACCGTTTCCTGTCTCGCACAGCTTCACTCTGATGAACTGGGAGAACTAGTTCACACACACTGGAAACATCAGGCAGGGTCAGACAGGGCCAAGCGCCTGCTTCCTGTCCCCCCCCCCCCCCCCCCCCCCCCCCCCCCCCCCCCCCCCCCCCCCCCCCAGCCCCCATCAGCCCCCCTCATCGGACCTCCATCTGCGCTGGTTTAAATTTACCTCTCTGTGAGGACATTTCACTGCTCCAGGTTTCAGGCTCAGATCTGGTTTAAAGGTTCATGTGTGAACCTGGTTTTAGTGTCAGGGTCCTGGGAACGTGACAAGACTTGTAGAAGACAACAGAACCAGGGGTTCTGTCTGGACCTTAATGATCCTGCAGCTCTCAGACTCTATCAAACAGAGTTTTTTCCTGGTTTCCTCCTTCACATCCGTGACTTTGAGTTTGTAACTCGACAGACTTCAAGTTTGTGACTTGATGGATTTCATGTTTCTGACCCGACCCGTTAGATTTGGTGTTTGTAATTTAACACTTTTGTGTTAACGACTTGATGGACTTCATGTTTCATGTGGAGTTTTTCTGCTGATCAGAATCAGCCTGTTTGGGGCTGAAGTGACGATCCGGGCTGGTTTTTGGTGTCAGGTGATGTTTTTCATGTGGTTTCTGCTCTGTGACCTCATTGCAGTCCAACACTGAGTCTTTGTCTGCTGCTGGAGGTAAAATGAGCCTGTCTGTCATCGGGGCCTTAAGGAGGCCTTTAAACTGATCCAGAACCTGCTCATATTGACCTGTCAGTCACAACCAGCGGTTTCACTGCAGCTTCTGATGAAGATAACGTGTCTCAGAAAGTCAGACTGATCTTTGACCTTCAAACTCGGAGCAGCTTATAAACACTGAGACCATCTACAGAACCCTCCTGTCTCACAAACTATGATGGTTTTCTTGTTAAATAAAGAATTAAATCTCATTAAAAACCTACAACATTTTTCATGATGTGAAATTTAAAGTTCTCACTTCCTGCAGTTTAACATTAACGTTGTATTTAACAGATAAACTTAAACTTGGTGGAACTTTGAAGATTCCATGAGTCCAACAGAACAAACAAACTCCTGGAATGTTCACGTCTCCACGAGTTCATAAAGCATCAAGATCACACAAAGATTATACTTAAGTGCTTTTACTTTGAAAGTTTTGGAACAATGTTTCAAGGATTTTCCAGGAAATCCTTCAGTTTCTGTGAACTCTCTAAAATTCAGACTGTAAAATGAGAAGAAGATGAGCTCATGTGATGAAGGATCTGACTGAAAAACCTTTGATGTTTTGTTTATTTTTGCAATTCAGAACATTGAACTTCAACTTGTCAGACAACATGAAGAAAAACCCAAAACGTTCTCACATGTTCTGGCGTTTGGATGTAGTTAAACATCACTAAAACTCACTAAAGTAAACAGTTAAACATCTTCATTTTATCTTATCTGCTGATGAAGACCATATAGTGGCACAGAAAACTCCAACAGTCAGTGAATGCAGCTTTTAGTTCAGAACTACATTTAAAACCACATCAGGATGAAGATCAGGAGAGTCTGAAAGCTTCACATCAACCACTAATAACCATTTTAATAAATCAGTAAAAATAACTGAAGGTAAACAGCTATGGTGCGTTCAGGGACCAATGAGACGCTAATCCAGATCAGTTCCAGCTGATTTATTCAATGTGACACACAGATTTTATCACAAAAAGTTGACAGTTTCCCTTCTGCTACAAAAACACTAGAGATGGCCTTTAACTTTATTCTCTTTTCTTTTATATTGCACAAAATAATGAGCAACAAAACAAACACGTGCTGCTGACCAACGTTTAGAAAAATCCTAAAAAGAAAATCCAGTTTGTCTCCTGCTGTCTGGGAACCACTCAGTCAAATACACAAACTCCTAAACTTTAACTATAATACACAACATATACAATCTGACCAGTCCTCCCAGTAAACATCTGTAAAACATCTGCAAGGCATGAGAGCAAGGCAGGCTGGCAGGGGTGGAACCCTCACGTGCGCAGGAACACGCAGGAATCAGAGTGGTAGTGAAACAAGTGCCTGACATTCCCTGTGAAATGTACAAAAATATGCCTGAAAATAGTTTTATTACTTTTATTCTTGATATTAAAAGATGAGGTATGTTCGGTTCGGTTCAGTTCGGTTATCAAAAGGTTTCCTGCCACACCTGCGCTCAGTTCGGGGTTTAAGGAGCTGCAAAATCCACTAAAACATTAAAAAGAGTCTGAAGAGCAACCTGCAGCAAATCAAGTCCTGGTGTCACAGTTCGTTTGGGTTTGAGTGAGAATGCATAGTCCGGGTCCGGTTCCGACCCGAGACGCTGAAAAATAAATCCATAGAACCCTGTAGGTCTCATGAGTACCAAGTCCAGACCATCATCCGGCCCACCCGGCCGCAGCTACGTCACCCCGGTCCCTGACTGGCTCCGGATCTCCATGACCTCCAGAACCGGCTCCGAGGCAGGCGAAGCTCAGGAAGAGGTGGATCCTTTGACGGATCAATACGTGAACACCAGGTCCGAGAAGTTGGCCTCCAGCCAGTCCCCGGCGATCATCTCACTGAGCTCTGGGGTGCAATAGTCCGGGAACTCGAAGTGGGACCCGAGGCTGCCCTCGCTGCACGAGTCCAGGTCCTTATCCACCAGAGACAGGCTCAGGTTCCCCGCGGTGCTGCTGGAGGAGGAGGTCCACGGGTCGGACGAGGAGCTGAAACCGCCCAGGACATTGAGGGCGAGGTCAGCCCTCTCCGCTGGGAGTTCGTCCAGGTCCTCCCCGCAGCAGGACGAGGTGGATCCGGACCGGGACGAGGATGCCGGGGAGAGGGATCCCGGGTAGGAGGAGGTGCTGGTGCTCTGCCGGGTGATGTTCTTGAAGCTGTAGAAGAGCCGTCCGGACGGTTCGAACTCCGGCTTGACGGAACCAAGACTCCGACTGGACGGAACTTTACTCAGACTGAACCGGGACGGATCGGTCGCTTCGTCCCGCTTGAACTCTTCTTCCTCCTCCTCTTCCTCCTCCTCCTCATCATCATCGGACTCGTCCTCATCATCATCCTCCTCGTCGTCAGTAAACTCCCGTTTAACGTTTTTAAAGCTGGTGGTCAACATGTACCGGTACCGGGGGTCCTGGTGCTGCGGGAGGTGGCTGCCTCCTCTGGCGGTCACCGATACCGGTTTACTCGGCTTCAGCTTGGAGAACCTCTTGGCCGCGGACGGGTTCTTCGTAGCCGGTCTGACGCTGCTTTTCTCCGGGGATTGAGTGGATGACTTCCCCGCTGGAAACGCACACCCGTCCGACTTGGGTTTCTTCTTGGGTCGGTACTTGTAGTCCGGATAGTCGGCCATGTGTTTGAGTCTTAGCCGCTCCGCCTCGCGGATAAACGGGATCTTCTCGGTATCTTTTAACATTTTCCAGCGCTTCCCGAGCCGCTTGGAGATCTCCGCGTTGTGCATGTCCGGTGACTGCTCCATGATCTTCCGCCTCTCGATCTTGGACCAGACCATGAACGCGTTCATGGGCCGTTTAATGTGACCCGACGCTGTTTTACACCAGTCGGGCTTCAGCGGCACATGGCTGCGGACCGCAGCCGCCAGCAGCTCGCTCTCCTCCGGGTCTGTAGCCTCGCGGGACTCGGTGTGAACCCCCACTCCACCAGGTTCCGTGTGCTGGACCATGGTCCCAGACGGTTTTAAAAACAAGCACGAGACGCTGTAACGATCCACGGCAGACGCGCTGGCTCCGGTATTTTCCTCGTGAACTTTTTAAACTCGCCTCACGCGCTTCTCCTCTAGTCAAACCGACAACATCGCTCCGTCTGTTTGAAGGATCAAACCGGCATCTAATTAACTGGCTGATCATGCGCGTGACGCGTCCCTTTACAACCAATCTCCGCTCGCTTTGCCTCGATCTGTCCCGCCCCTAAAACACTCTCAGCCAATCAGAACAGAAAAACCTCCCCTCGGTACCGCCCATCGCGTAAATCCGTTACTTTAATTCAATCTCCAATAGAAAAATAATTAAAGGGACGAGGTTGATATTTAATGGATTTTTATCGGTGTTTAGTGGCATAAAAATCACATAATCAATATTTGTATGGCCTCTAAATCAGAATGAAGTCGAGAGCAGGAAACCACCTGAATGTGGAAAAAGGTTACATTTTACTGCCAGATACACATCTTTGCTTAGAATTAACAAAAATGACATAATTCTTAATAATATACAGAAGTCAACTTTAATAACTACAGACACGTCTGTTTTTTAAACCACTTGCACTTCAGAGTTCAATGTTTTTATTTCCAAATACTTCAAAAGCTTTAACATTAAGAACATGTCACGTTGAATTCTGCACGTTTCTGGTTATTTCCAGTGTTTTTCTCCTGATCTTTACTATCCAAAGTGTTTTTTAAGTGTTCAGCAAAATTTAGAATGTCCTTCATGGAATTCTGGGAGTCCTTGAGGATGTTTGTGATGTTCCTGGAGAAGCAACACGAGTCCTTCAGGGTCTCAAGCAGTTCTTAGGGCTCCAGATAAACAAACCAGAGATTTTTGGTGTCATGAGATGTCCCAATGTGTGTCAGTCTGGTTCCTTGACCCCGTGCGTGCTGTCTGCCGACAGAGGGCGTTTAGCCAGAGAACAGATTGTAAAGATAAGGTAATGAGTTCAGAGCTGCAGCTTCTGCAG
Source organism: Pachypanchax playfairii (assembly GCA_006937955.1). Classification (NCBI taxonomy): domain Eukaryota; kingdom Metazoa; phylum Chordata; class Actinopteri; order Cyprinodontiformes; family Aplocheilidae; genus Pachypanchax; species Pachypanchax playfairii. The sequence goes on from SSNP01000161.1 coordinate 962,412, forward strand.
CTGTGTGCTGCTGCAGCCTGCACATCAGAAAACAGCCTGATTCCAAACTTACAGTTTACATCCAAAAGTCAAAGTATCAAACAATATTCGTAAAACTGTCCTTTAATAAAAGTCAGTGTTGTTCACAATAAAATGCCTGTAGAAAAGCCTCTATCCAGATTCTGTTTTCTTCTGTTTTTCATCCAAGAAGCCAGATTTACAGACTTTCTTGTAATCTGTAAATGCGATCTGCAGTAACAGTTTTTCCTCAGAGCAGCAGGACTTTCAGAACTTTGTTGTGTTCTTATTAAATGCTAAAGATTCTGATTGTCTGCTGTAGACATCCTGTCTGCAGAAAGGTTCCCTTTTTTCTTAAATCAGTTAAAATTTGCACTGAGTTGGTTGGAGCTTGTCTCATTAAGCTGCTGCTCCTCTGGAGGGTTTTACATGTGAAAACAAACTGCTGCTGCTGAGACAATCACCACTGCCAGAGCAGACATTGATTATACGTGTGTGTGTGTGTGTGTGAGTGAGTGAGTGAGTGTGTGTGTGTGTGTGTGTGTGTGTGTGTGTGTGTGTGTGTGTGTGTGTGTGTGTGTGTGGGTTTGTATTTCTGACCTCCTGGGGACCCGTTTCCTGACTTTTACTATCTTTCTGGGGTCCGAGGGTTCTTGTGGGGACCGAAGCCTGGTCCCCATGAGGGGGACTCCCCTTTTTAGGGTTAGGGGTTAGGTTTATAGGTATGGTGTGAATAGAGTTTTAGTTAGTCTTAGGGTTAGTTATAGATCAGTAATGGTTAAGGTTAGTAAAAGGGTTTGGGTTAGGTATAAATCTAGTTACTAGAATCAATGGAAGTCAATGGACGGTCCCCATAAGGATACCAAAACACACTTGTGTGTGTGTGTGTGTGTGTGTGTGTGTGTGTGTGTGTGTGTGTGTGTGTGTGTGTGTGTGGTGTGTGTGTGTGTGTGTGTGTGTGTGTGTGTGTGTGTGTGTGTGTGTGTGTGTGTGTGTGTGTGGGTTTGTATTTCTGACCTCCTGGGGACCCGTTTCCTGACTTTTACTATCTTTCTGGGGTCCGAGGGTTCTTGTGGGGACCGAAGCCTGGTCCCCATGAGGGGGACTCCCCTTTTTAGGGTTAGGGGTTAGGTTTATAGGTATGGTGTGAATAGAGTTTTAGTTAGTCTTAGGGTTAGTTATAGATCAGTAATGGTTAAGGTTAGTAAAAGGGTTTGGGTTAGGTATAAATCTAGTTACTAGAATCAATGGAAGTCAATGGACGGTCCCCATAAGGATACCAAAACACACTTGTGTGTGTGTGTATGTGTGTGTGTGTGTGTGTGTGTGTGTGTGTGTGTGTGTGTGTGTGTGCCCATTCACACATATGAACTGAGCCATTACTCAGGAATGTGGCTGTTGTATAGAAAGGTCGGAGGTCAGGCTGCTGCAGAGGTGAGAACTCTTCAGGTGGAAAGAGGAAACAGCAAAATGCTGTCACAGATCAGTTAAATGGTCACTATGGCAACAAAAGGCCATGGGTCCTGATTGGTTGAGTTTAATGTAAAGTGGAAAATTCTGTGGCTCAAACAGGAAAGTTTTATTTAAACGTGACTTTTCAAACCCCCAAAAAAGCAATTACATTGTGATGAAATTAGAGGTGCAGTGAATGCAGCATCATTTGAAGGTGAAGATGAAGAGGTTAAAGGATCTTCACTCCAAGATGGTGCTTTCAACATTAGTGACCCACACAATTAAACATCTCACTAAATCTTACTGGTGGTATAAAGATGAAATGGTTCTGCAGAAGAACATGATGACGTTGGATTGTTTCCTTCATTAAAGTCAAGGAAAGCCTTCAAAAGTCATGAATGGGAATAAAATGTACAGAATAAATAAAGAAAAACACAATGAAAATGAAAAACAAAATAAAGAAGTAAAAAACAATTATATGAAACCATAAAACCAGATTCATCTCCTCCCAGTATCTTACTGGGAACACTGGGGACTGATTAGTCAGGGTGTGTGTGTGTGTGTGTGTGCGTGTGTGTGTGTGTTTGTGTGTGTATGTGTGTGTGTCTGATGGATGTGTCTCCAGGAGGAAAATTCAGAACAACTCGGTTTCCGTGACGACCAATTATGTCTCAGGACCAGTTGGGGGGTTGGGTTGAGTTTTGGTGTAACCTTGGATTTATGTTGCCATGGCAACGGGCCTCATCATGCATTATGGATGTTCATTGAAATTCAGCACCAGCTACAAGATGACGGATGGGGGGTTCCATAGTATGAGTGACTGTATACATGTTTACTATGTGTGTACATGTTTAGTACATTTGTATGATAATATACATCATGTGTCTAGAGTAAATTTTACCATACAAGTACTCCTACATGTGAACAGCTGAAGTCTGGTGATGTTTCAGTTTTTGTTGCATCATAAATTGTTTGGTGATTTTGTGGCTGATGGATCTAATTTCTGTGGATGTGAACAGAACTCTGTCACGTGGAATCAGATCCATCACCTGATGTCCAGACTGTCTGGTGCAGGTGGTAGCATTGCTGCCTTGCAGCAGGAAGGTTCTGGGTTCAAATCCAGGCTGCATGCATCTCCGTGTGCACGTGTGGGTTTTCTCCAGAGACTCCAGAAATATGCCTTGTCTCAAGGTGTGAGGGGTTATCTGTCTCTGTATGGGCTGGTGACCTGCCCAGGTGTAACCCCGCCTCTCAACCCATGACCCCTGGAGACAGACACCAGCTCCTCGACCTGCAACGATCATCTTTACCTGCAAGCAGGTAAAGATGATGATGACTGACTGTTTTGAAGTTTGCAATGTTTCATGTCATCTCCAAAAACGAGTTCCTGCTCAAGGTCACGTACAGCTGGTGTCTGTCCCCAGCAGTCATTAGGCTGGAGGCGGGGCTACACCTGGACAGGTCACACACACCATAGTTTCAGTTAAGAGTGTGTCAGATATCTCAGCACATCATTTAAGATTAAATAAACAAAGAAAGAATGATTGTGTTTACTGCTGATCTGTGTTGAGCAGTTGAGCAGCTATTGCACTATATACTATTGTTTCTCATCACGAAGATCATCCAATAGTTTTGCTGAGTCAGCATAAAATAGAATCATAAATTTCTGTCAATTTTTCACATAAATGAAGGGACAAAGTGGGCGGAGCCAACTGCACTGTGACTGCTTTATCATTATTATCTTTCCTTCAGGATGTTAATGCTGCAGCTGCAGTTTAAATGTCACGTTCTTCAATCTTCATCCTTCACTTTGTTTCTCTGCTTCATCATGAAAACCTGGTCATGTGACTGCTGCCTCCATCACTGTGGACAGATTTGTTTAGAGATGAAACACATCGTTCCACCTGCTGTCTGCAGCGATGGAGCAGCTCTGGAACTTCAAGCAAAATTAGTCATGAGTTTTACCACCAAATAACAGATTCAGATGTAATACAGAAGTCTCCAAGTTGGAAAACGTTCTGAAAACACCAGCAAATATTATCAGTCAGGTAAAATCTACAACCTGTAAGTCTGAATTAAATCTGTAAAACAACTGATAAATTTAATGGTTATTTTTTCTGTTTAATGACAATAAAGCTTCTTGATCTCGATGTTTCCATTACACACTGAGAGAGCTGCCATGTTGCGTCCTCCTCCACAGTGGAGGGATGGGGGGGGTGTTCACACCACCTTCCTGTTTCCCCGTCATCAGTGACTTCCTGCTGAGGTGGACCTTTATTCAGATCTTTGAAGTTTGACCGTTCGAGCTCAGACATCATCAGACAGTGAAGATCTGATCATCTCACGTCTCTCTACTTCCATCTGATCCCAGTCAGTCGGTCATGGAACAGAGAATATGTTATGTGCTGAAACACATTCTAAATAAACTGATGTCATATCTAACTTTATAACTTTATTTTTTGGTTTCTTGATTTTAAGTCTGGAAAAATGACTTTTAGTGACGATTTAGTTCCACAGTTTGCTGCAGAATGTTGTTTCAGCTGCTTCCACTTTATTTGCAGAGCCATTATTTTGGTATTTTAATCAGTAACTCATTAGTTGCAGCTGCACTTGTTTTTTGTGGCAGATTTCATGATATTCAACTAAATTCTGAACAACTTTAGTGGTTATTTTTGTGGTTTGTTAATTTTTTTTGTCTTGGGCATAAATTGGCTGCAGAGAACGAGACGTTTGACCTCAAATGGATCTAAAAATCCTCCAGAGAGGAAACAAACCTTTTCATGGTTTATACAAATCTGTGTTGTTAACAACCCAAAATCTACATTTAATTCTAGATCCTGAAAACTACCTTCAGATTGCGCCGGTAATCTGCCACCACCAGCCGACACCTCTGCAAATAATCAGAACGTGTCTATTTGGATAAAGTGGTGAACATCAGTGGCTGAGTTTGATTGAGGCCGCGACAATCAGCTGTGACAGCATCCAAACAGAAAGTGTCAAAGCTGTAACAGCGTCCATGTCTCCAGATGAGTCTCTGATGCATTTGGCTGTCTAATTTTAATTCTGCCGGCTGAAGGGATGCTGCAGATGGAGCGGCCTCCTCGTTCGGCCGTGATTAACCACCAACAGCTTTGAGAGGAGACGCCTGCTGCGACTGCAATCACCATAAAGTCAAAGAAACAACAGAGAAGTAAATGAATATCCTGATCAGCAGCAGAAATGAAATCGTGAAATAAGAGAAGGAGGTTTCAGCTCAAACTGTTGGAATAAAAAGAGGAAGACTGTTAGAGTCGAGGTGTTTCTGAGGAGGATTTACATACAGCTGCACAAGATAATACTAAACAAATGAATAAACGGCAGCCGGCAGGCAGATTCTGTTAAGTTTATATTTATGAAAAAAAATAAAATATATATATGTAGTTTCTTGTGTTTAAGTTGTTTTTAACATTTTGTCTCAAATTTACTCGGAACAAACCAGGATAAAAAAAAATATCCTAAACAAACTGTAATAGACTAGAAAGAAAATAATAAACTTGAAAACGAGCATCACAGAATAAAGTTAAGATTAACCTGTAACAGACTGAGATTAACACAATTTACATCAACAACTAAAGCAGAAAAAAACCTGAAAACAACTGGATTTTACACGCTGAGATTAATGTGGAAAATTCACGAGTGAAAGAGAATAAATCAGGTAATATTCTGGATTTGTTTACATGACTGAACCAGAGATTTTAGAGTAAACAAAGGAAACTGAGCTCATTTGAGATTTAACTCGAGCCAGACCAGCAAATGAGAGCTCAATAATCTCCAGGGTTTCTGCTCTGTTTAAGTTCTAACTGCTTCCTCTTTCTGTTTATAATCTAAAAAACAATCATATGACCAACAACAACCTGACGGCTCCTGCTTTATAACTAAACTAACTAAAACTTTCAACAGATAATCTGTTCTTCCAGAAGACACAATCTGAAACAGAGTAAAGATTGAATCCATTATAGAGCTGAAATTAAACGAAAACTGACAAGAGATTATCTGACAGAGAGATTTGCTGGATTATGTTGAAGGAAATTTGAGATTATAATTACATAAATACAAGAAATTACAACCAGTGATCATTTTGAGAACTCAGGGTTTGAGACTACTACAAGCGTTAAGAAGAATCAGGAATTATCCAGTCCAGGAATAATCTCTACATAAAGAAGGGATTATCAGGAATAAACCAGCAACAAAAGGACGTCAGATCAGGGAAACATCTGATCTCCATCAGCAGTGGAACCAGAATAAACTAGACCTGGTTCATCTCTGCTGGTTTAACGATGGGATTTAAGATTTGGTGGATGAACCTGAATCTGAGTTCAGTCTGAGTGAAGAGCAGCTGCTTTTTCTAAAGACACAAACAGAGACCAAGCTGTCAGGCGTCCCCCACCCAGCTCCTGCTTCCAGGCTCTGTAGGACTCTCCATTATGGTTTGGATGAGGGGGAGGGGCAGATTCAGGCTGCAACTCCCCCCACTCCTCCTCCTCCTCCTCCTCCTCCTCCTTGTTCAGAGGTAAGATCCTGGCGTTAGATTACTGACAGATTCAAAGGCCACAAAAATGAATAATTCTGCCAGATAATAAATATAAAATAAAACTTTAAATAACATTCAATCCCTGAAACATACTTTACATGAACATCTGTTCTTTGAATCCAGATGTTTAGCTGGATGAACTTTGTCCTCGTTTTTCATTTTTAGATCTAAATGTTTAGTTTTAATGAAATAAAAAAGAAAATCAGGAAGAAGCAAAAAGTGAAATGAAGAACGACACATTTCACATCAGTCTGCTTCGTTTCCATGGTGATCAGCTGAGCATCCAGGTAACATCAGAATATTTGGCTCAAACATAAACAAAGATTCAAAGCTGTAAAATCTTCTTCATTGAGGAAGAACGGGGACGTCTGGTTGAACATCATGCTGAGATTTTGTTTTGTCTCGTCCGTCTTTGAGTCTGAATGAATAAATAAAATATAAATACTGAGTCTTTATATCTCAGCTGAAGTAGTTTCATCTGGTCATCACTGCCTCGTCATCTGGTGGAGTTCAGTGCAGGTTAAATTCTTAAAATCTGATTAGAAATAAGTTTCAGATTCTTCTATTTTTTTCTCCAGGAAATCAGAATAAAAACATCAGAAAATAGAATAAATCATGAATCAATCTTTAGTTTATTTTTTTTGTAACATAATTCAAGCTTTAACTGGTCTCAGATTAAAGCCTGATGTGATTTAATCCAGAGTGTCAGAAACAGCTAATCCAGGTTCAATTCTGATTCCTGTTACTTTGGGTTGTTTTTCACTGGTTTAACACCGGTTAACTTTTCTATCTGTTATCTGGTAATCCAGGTGGGATTATCTGGGATTATTTACCCTCAGTGTCACTGTTTGATGTTTTGCGGCGTCTCGGAGCTACGATTGAATTAACGAGCCTCACTGAGGTTTTCTGTCAATAATTACAATCATTTTCTGAATTTGAAGAACACAAACATAAAGCTGCTGTATAATGGCTGTATGGTGGCTCAACAGGGACAAATAACTCAAAAACATTCAAAATAAAATGCAGGAAACTAAACCTGTTGTGATAACTTAAATAAAGACAGAAAATGAGATGTTTTTTTGAAAATGTTTTAATATTTTGTAGAACATTTGATAAAACACATGCAGGAGAAGTTTGTTTAAAAGATCCTGATGAAGAAATGCAGATTAAAGTGAATCATTCTGAATGAATCTGATAAAACAGGATTTAACTGCCGGTCTCGAACCTGTAACATCTGCTGGTTTCCTTCAGAATGAGGACTTCAGGTTAAAGCAGAAAGAGACTCGGGACTCATGCAGTTTGATTCAGATAGAGCAGGTTTTTGTTCTGCTGCTGCATCGAGCTGCATTCACAAACAGCAGGCAGCGTCTAATGCACAAAAAGCAGCCTGCTGCAGAGAATAAAGGAGGCTGTGGGAAACAAAACACCCTCCTTCCTCTGAATCGAACCCCCGACGAGCCGCGACACACGACACGCTTTTCTGCTGCTTTAGTTCAACCTGAAAGGAGACGAGAATCATTCACAGAGATTTTCTGTCAGACAAAAAGCTGCTGAAAGGTTTCATTTATGGCTTTAATCCAGAGTCGAGTAATAAAAGATGTTTCTTTTTAAATAAAACTTTGTTTCTCTGAGTTACCTGCTACCAGCATGTGTTAAAGTCACTTTAAACACTAAAATATTTGGTGCAAATATGATGTGATTTTTATAGATCTAAATATATGTTTGACGTTAAATTGTTTCCAATCAAGAAAATTAATATTTATGGGTTTAAATGTTGAGAAGTTCTTCAGATGGAATGAAGCCAACTGCATTTAACTAATAAAAGGTAAAAACATTATTCAAATTATTTTAAAGGTCTTAAAGTGATAAAGTTTCTTTAAACAGGCAGTGATGTTTAAATTCCTCAGAAACAGGTTTGTTGTCTTCATGTGAATAAAGAGTCTTAATTAGATTTTCCTTTAATGACTTTCACACTTTTATGTATGTAACAGGAAGTAGGTGAAACTTTTAATGATCATCAGCTGGTTTATAAGTCACATGACCCGTTCACACACTTCCTCCGCATGAGCAAAGTAAACAGACAGTAAGGTTTAACAGTTTCAGATGACTGAATCTGCAGAACGTGAAGCAGGTTTGACTTTATAACGTTAAATTGTGGTGACAGTTTGTCCTCGATTTAATATCACCCCCCAACCAAGAAGCCTGATTTGATTGCAACCAATCAGGAACCAAACTCACTCCCTTCATGCTGATTGGTTGGTGTAGCTACATAACTATATCTGATTGGTTAGTTTGAATTATTTCCTGTACTTTTAAATTTTAACTGCTGGATGTTTGGTGATGATTCTCTCAAGGCTTCAACATGTTTGTTAAATAATAAATTAGGTCTCACGTCTTTAGATTAAGTAAAAGTTGGAATCAAAACTGCAAAACATTGAGAAAGTGGGACGAGGATTAATCAAGAACCAGCAATAGAACATAGAACTTCAAGAAGTCAGTAAGAAACCTAAAAGGACTACGATGCTTAAAAACTTGAACCAGGTGTGAAAAACAGCAAAATATTTACCAAACAAACCAAAAAAAAAAAAAAAAAAACCCAGATGTCTAAAGAAATAAACAAAACCCATGAAGAAGAACCAAAAACTCATCCAATCACAATATTGAACTTTAGCTCCTCACATTTACAAAACTTTCTGGTGTAAATAATAAAAAAAAACGTTTCAACAACAGGAAGTTCTAACATTTAGGAGGAAATAAGTTTGTCCACTTTCTGTTTGTGACCAATCAGACATTTGTTTTATTTATCTGAGGCTCGTTCTTGATTTTTTTATACAAACACAGGATGTGCTTTTGATCAGAATGTTACTAAAGATCAATTCAAGTTAGTAAAAAACTCAATTATATTCATAAAAGTCCAAATTATGTTTTAGATTGTTGAATTCAAAGGATTAAAAACGTATATCTTATATTAAAATTATATTATATAATATATTATATTATATACATAAATATATATTTTATAGTATGTTTATTTTTATCTCTGTATTTGTTGTTTTTATTTGTGTACAGCACTTTGGTCTTCGTCACTGCAGTTTTTAAATGTGCTTTATAAATAAATTGATGATGATGATGAAAAAAAAATCTCCAAATCCTTAGATAAAAACATTTTATTTTCAAATGTGAAAAGTTCTTTTTCAGAATCAGAATCAAGTTTATTGTCATTATTCAGTATTTTGTGTTTTATTTTGGTAAATTTTCATATTTGTACTTTTCTTTGAATATGAAAAAATCAACAGTTTGAGGATCTTTTAAACAGAAAAAGGTTCTTTTTGACTGAGTCTTTCTTTGAGTCTTTAAATGTTTTGTGCAGCATAAACAGATTTTTTGAACTTATTTCTAAAAGCCTTTTGTTGTTGACACACTGCAGAAAGAAAGCTGTTCAGATGTGAGTTCTCTAAGAAGGAAAACATGAAAAGAAGAAGGAGGGAGCGAAAGCAGCAGAAGAAAAGAAGGAGGAGAAAGAAAACGAGAAACCACAAGGAGTCTTTTTTTCTGCGACTTTCTCTGGTTGAACAAACAGAGCGAGTCTTTCTGCTGCAGGCAGCTTCACCTCTGAGGGTTACAGGCCAGCTCACTAATAAGCACCAACACAAAACCCCCAGCAGGCCGAGGGGGGGCAGGGAGGACCGGGGAGGACCGGGCAGGCGGGGGAAGACCAGGGGGGCGGGGTAGGCAGATGCCAGACTTGGGAGCCGGCAGATGGGCCCTGATGAATCCTGAAAAGCAGGAATTGAAACCCAGAGAAGTTGCCAAGCGGCCGGCTGTAATTATCGCTGCGCCTTTGGGTTCATTGTCAATTAGAGTGGCGGTTGGGGCGAGCGACAGCTGCAGCAGATGGCGAGGGTCCGGAGAGAGAGTCAGGAGGGGGAGGAGTGGGGTCCCTAAAGGTTTCCTCACGATTAGCTGAATAAAACTCAAAGCTCATGTTCGGATTTCCCAAAATCTGAAATCATGGAAAAAGAATAAAACTTCCAAATTAAAATAGAATCCAAAAATATTCTATTACAGAAAAAAGTTTATAATCCAGAAAAGAAAACAGAACTTTAAAAAAGATTCTGTTCTGTGTGAAGTTCAGATAAAAATGAAAGTGATTTGGATTTTAAGTTGGAACCAAAGCAGAACTTGAGGTTTCTGTTGTGAACCTGGTTCTGGTCCTGGTTATGTAACTCTGCCAAAACTAAAAAACTAAATGAAACTTGTTTTATTAGATTTAGAAAATGCTGCACCAGAAACACGAGCGACAGATCTGATTAACATGACAATTAACAAACAAACAACTGATTAACAAACAACTGTCATATCGTTGTGAATAAACAGAATCCAGGAAGGTTCAAACAACCGCTCAGACAGCTCAAACTGAGGTTTCACAACCAACTCTTTATGTGACTTTTACATAACATCACATCTGCATCATTTTACATGTTTAGTTATAAAAGCCTCTTTTTAAAGTTTAAAACAGTCACATGATCTGATGAGCTGTTAGCTGTTAGCTGTTAGCTGTTAGCTTGAATCCTTTATGAAGATTTCTGCCTGATCTCTAAACTGCGATCAGACGGCTGCAGGTAAGATACTGATGACTGATACATACACCACAGAAACCTAAACTGCTGCCTGCCTTTAATGAAAGGAGGCCAATGCAAAGCACTCTGTGCTCCAAAGTGAAAGGAAAATCCAGCGTTCTCATTGGTTGAGGCTTTTGCACCCACGCACCACTTCAGAGTTTCTCCAGGAACTTCCAACTTTCAATCCTACTTAAAGCTAACAGTTTGTTCAAAGCCGTCACACTAATAATGACGCAACAACATATCGCAAAAGTCGAGGCCAATAGGAGGAGAGCTCCTCTAAGTGGCTGACAGCAGTTCATGTTTTAAGCCCCGCCCCCTCCATGTAAACATTTTCCTGAATAAAATTAAAGCCATTCAGTAATCCCTCGTTTATTGCAGACGTTATTTTCTGGTACCACCAGCGATAGGTGAAAATCCTTGAAGTAGCAGCACCATATTTATTTTAATGTTTTATGTGCATTTTTACCTTTATAAACCCTCCCTGCACTGTTAACCCCGCCCCCTTATGTTGACATTATCTGCTATGGTCAACATCTTTAGGCTCATTGCTAGAAGTCTTAGAAGATTAAGGTTTCTCGGGCGGCATCGCAGGGGTTGAAATGCAAAAGTTTCACAAAAAAACACAAGCACAACGTATTAAGAGGGACAACGTGAAAGATGCACGTGTTCTAACTAAACGGATGATGCGAGACAAGATGCTGAAGAATCAAACTTCAATTAAAAGCCAATCAGAGTGGGTGGTATTGGAGGGAGTTTGGATGACAGGATCGCTGACGGTTGATTGTATAAAACACATATGCTCACCATAAAATCCTGCGATGCACTGAATCCACGGGAAGTGAACCGCGATATAAGCGAGGGATTACTATACCTCAGATAATTGTTCTGAGGTGTTAACTTCTATTGATTTATGTAGTTCTCATCTTTCTGCTTTCAAACGTTCATTTAGATTGAAATAGTTCCTTGACGCTATAAAATATCATGATTGTGCAGGTGAGTGGGCGGGACTTTCAGCCCTGCATCTTCATAGCATAAACTTTGATTCCAGAACAACATGGCAGCACGTGTAAACAGGATCTCATGACTCCAGAACAGAAGATGGTGGAATCGTGACATCTAGTTATTATTTATACTGATGTTCAGACTCAGAGAGCATCTTTGGATTCAGACCAATGAGTCTCAGCTGAAAATGTATTTGAATGTTGTTTGTCATCTTTGTTCAGAGTATTTTGGTCATTTAAGGTTGTTTTAAATCTTTAAAAAGATCATCTGACTGAGAATTGAATGTGGATTCCTGATATAATGTTTTCAGTGAGTGTAAATAAGGACACAGAGCTCATTCATAGACTTTATTACTGATGTAACTGACGACGCGTTGGGTTTTCCTGAACTTCCTCTCTGTGATCTTCAAAGTGAATCTTGATGCTTTCAGGAGTGAAACGTCCCCCACAGAGGAGGAGAGCTGGAGGAGAAAACACCTCAGCAGGACCCGAGTGGATCGATGAGCAGCTTTTAACCAGAAAGAGGATTAAACCTGATTATGGATCACTCTGACTCAGGACAGGACTTCCTGTTACACTCTCAGTGTTTTTATTGAACTGTGAGGTCTGCAGAGCTGCAGGGAGAATCACCACATCAAACAGCTGGATTCACTAACTCTTCTGTTAAATTACATCAGAAATCAGGATTTTAAGGATGAAACATCTTCAAGCATTCAAATATCTGAGCCTGTTACTTTTTCACATTTGGTAGTAAGTATCATTTATTTTAGAATTTGATGCTTGAAATTAAAAATACGAACAAATAAACATTTACAGTGTTGAACCTAAAAGTTTGAAGTTGCTCGTGCAAGAATAATCCTCAAATCAGAACCTTTGAAATGGGTTTTATAGACAGCGGGTCATGTGACCTGCATGTGATGTCACTGCAAACAAATTGCTGCGATCATGTAAATTTTCTTCTTGCACTTTAGTCATAAAGTCTAAATTGTCTAATTTTAGCTGCAATTTGGTCACCAGCTCCTCTTAAAGTTGTCTCACATTTCTGCTCATAGAAACTAAATTCTGAAGGTTCCAGATACATTAACTTTTTGATCATTATAAGAGGAAATTTTAAAACTTGTTTCAAATTCGAGACCCTTGTGAGACTCTTGCAAGACGCTTGTGAGACACTTTTGAGATGCTTGTGAGACCCTTTGCTAGACTCCTGTGAGACTCTTGTGAAACTCTTGCGAGATGCTTGCGAGACACTTGCGAGACCCTCATGAGACTTTTGTGAGACTCTTGCAAGACTCCTATCAGACCCTTGCAAGACCCTTATGACTCTTGTGAAACTGTTGCGAGATGCTTGCGAGACGCTTGTGAGACCCTTGTGAGACTCCTGTGAGACCCTTGTGAGACTCCTGTGAGACCCTTGTGAGACTCCTGTGAGACTCTTGCGAGACTCCTGTGAGACTCTTGAGAGACCCTTGCGAGACCCTCATGAGACTCTTGTGAAACTCTTGCGAGATGCTTGCGAGACGCTTGTGAGACACTTGTGAGACTCCTGTGAGACTCTTTGCTAGACTCCAGTGAAACCCTTGCGAGACTTTTGTGTGACCCTTGTGTAACCCTTATGAGACTCTTGTGAAACTGTTTCGAGATGCTTGCGAGACGCTTGCGAGACCCTCATGAGACTTTTGTGAGACTCTTGCGAGACTCCTGTCAGACCCTTGCAAGACCCTTATGAGACTCTTGTGAAACTGTTGCGAGATGCTTGCGAGATGCTTGCGAGACGCTTGTGAGACCCTTGTGAGACTCCTGTGAGACTCTTGCGAGACTCTTGCGAGACTCCTGTAAGACTCTTGTGAGACCCTTGCGAGACCCTCATGAGACTCTTGTGAAACTCTTGCGAGATGCTTGCGAGACGCTTGTGAGACTCTTGTGAGATCTTTGTGAGACCCTTGTGAGACACTTGTGAGACCCTTGTGAGACCCTGCTTAGGCCTTTTGAACATTCACCAGCATTTAAATGCAGCTTGTCTTTTATCTGCAGCGTTTGCAGCCTTAGACTCAATTTGTCTCTTTAAACGGTGAAACATGGCTGTGATTTTGTTTCTTTTCACTTCATAAATACCATTAATTCAGTTTTATTTTATCTGAGAAACACACACATGCTCTCAGACTGAATGTGTTAATGATCCTCTTTGAGTTAATTAAGAGCCCATTCATAGGAAGCATTGTGTTTATTATCTTCACCTCACCGCCTCCCTCCATCCACCGGCTGCATCTTTATTAAGCATTCTCCTCACACCAATAATAAAGCAACAAACTAATTGTGAAATAATAACGTCTGGTGTCTGCAGGTCTGCTGTTTGTGGGCTCGCCGCCCCTCAGCCTCAGTTTGATGTAATTACACATCCGCAGTGTCATTTTTAATGGAGAGGAGCTTTTGTTCCGCCGAGCGTCGAGGAATAACTCGACTCGTCTTTCATCAGCTCCGCATAAAGAATCACAAAGAGAACGTGATCAAGTTTAACAGCTTTGTTTTATGATCAGCTCCTTCTGCTCTGCAGACAAAACAATATCAACCTGAGTCTATGAAGGTTTCAGTCTGTTAGCATGCTGCAGTGGGCCGCTGGTTCTGCTTGTTTTGGTGCCAAAACAGGTCCTGCATGATCCAATCAGAAGAGGGCTACACCCCCCCACATGCATCCTGAGCTTGAGACTGGATCTCTGTTACCCACTGAGCAGAATATAAAGGGAAACGTTTTGGTAATGAGTGGGTCAGTTAGTATCTCACCTGCAGCAAACGACAGGAACAGAGAGCTTATGATGCTCGGAAGACAGCAGTGATTTCATTTGTTTGTATAATAACTGGATTCTGCCTTTTAGGTGAAATATTTTGTTTCTGCTGCAAAAATCATCAAAACAAAAAAAAACAGAGAAAATCAGAAAAGTGAAACTACAATAGAAGGAAGAAAACGCAGCCGCCATCAGAAAAACCTCGTGAAATTATATCCTGAAACTCTGATCCTCCTGCTGTTAGCAGCAGCATGGTCAGACTTCAGGGGCCCCTTGAGAGCCTTCAAGGCCCCCTGAGGCCCCCAAGGCCCTTTAACCTGATTATGGGGGCCCACGGGCGCAAACAGAGCAGATTCATTATAAAATAGGTGATAAAGCGGCCGAACGCTGCGCCGCTTCAGAGCCGAGATTTACATGAGAAAGAAAGCCGGAGCAGGCGTCGCTCTGCAAACACGACAAGAGAAGAAGAAGAAAACACACGAACCCTGAACAGAAAACACACACACACACTTAAACATCCCAATCAGAGCGACAGTTAGAAAATCAAAGAGGGAAAGGAAAGACTGGAAACAATGAAAAGTACGATGAGAAGAGATTAACAGGAAGGATGTAAAGAAAGAGAGACGAAAAGGAAAAGAGGAAGAAAAAAAATGAAAGAGGAAAAATAAAGAGGATGAATAAAATAAAAAAAGGAATAAAATGATGTGTGAGATGAAAGTAATCAGATGACATGTATAAAATGTGCAGCTACGCTGACTGTGCAGAGTCATTTATCCTCTATGACTGAGTTTATTTCAGGATTTTGGTTTCAGATTTGAGGAAGTTTCTCTTGTGTTATATTTTTATTGTTTACTTCAGTTCCTGTTTTCCAGAGCTGATGCTGTTTCTGTTCCAACACCAACCAGATAACTTCAGGTTCAGCTCAGGAAGCTGTCACCATGGAAACGCTAACCTCACATGCTCTGAATCAGGCTTCCAGATCAGAGATCAAGTCCAAACCAATCAATAACAAATAAATAGACATGAAATGAAAGTTTGATTTTTCACCTGCAAGTGGAAAAACATTTTTAATTTTCGTTTTTCTTTTCAGAAATCTGTAACTCTGACACTGATTAGAGTAACATGTTGAATTGAACTGAATCAGAGCCAAATTTATTAGGTGTGTAACATACTTGGTGAAATAAACCTGGTTCTGGTTCTGATGTTTTAAAGCTGCAGGGACTTTCAAACCTGACCTGTAAACCCACGTTATCAGGATCCTACAGACTCATTAATCCTGAACAAACAGTCCGCAGGTGCTGAAGTGGAAGTCTGCTGATCTCACAGAAATCACACAGGAAAAATCAGATATTCATCTTTTTCTCAAATTTAGTCTGTTTGAATCTGATCAGGAAGGAAGAGAAGAAGATGAAACTGCCTAAAATCAGTAGAAGAAGAAGAGAAAAGTCTTTTAGAATCAGGAGAAAAGTGATGAGATTAAATGTTTACAGTCTGCAGGTTGGATGTGACCTGCTGGGCAAATCAACAGCCAATCAGCAGGGAGGATCCGACAGCCATCCACTCACATGGTGACAGTTTCAAACAGGTGCTGCAGAAGGTGTTACTGAATGCATCTGTGATCTTTAAAGTCTGTTTTCTAATGGTGATGCTGACATAATCTGCAAACAGGAATAAACACTAAAAACAAGTTGGAGATTCTCCAAGCTGCTGGATCATCAGGTGGATTCAGTTTTTCATAAACCAGATAAGACCTGGAATTCTGACTTTGATCATTAGATCGTCCCAGTAAAGTTCAGTATCAGGAGAAGATTAATTATTGTATCATTAGATCATGACTGGTTTAAAATCCATTCACTCATTTGATTGACTTTAATATTAAGCTGCTCCTTCATCACTGAGTAAAACCTCGGAACTCCTCTTCCTCTCCTTCATCAGTCCTTTCAACGGGTGTTAACCGTCCTGTCAGCCTCAACCATAAAAACAATAAATATGTTTTTATTATGTCTGTGGTGGTTATTTACGGAGTGTTGGGGAGGCGTGTGGAGGACGGATGAAGACGGTCGTGTTATCAGATGATGATTATCTGGTTTATGAGTTTTCATCCAGGTGATGCGTCATGTGAATTTACATCTGCTGATTAATGTGGAGAAAAGCAAGCCATCGCAACACTTTAACTACCTGCTGCTCATCTTCATCACTGCTGCTGCTTCATCCTGAAAGCCTCACTGGAGAGATGAAGCTCCACGTGACTCAGTCACAGAACAGAAATCTGCAGAAACAAACAGAACACGAGCTGCTGGACCTGGATCAGTCACGGAAAACCTTCAATGATCAAAATGTAATGCTGCTCGTCATGAAGGTGGAAGTATCATGGTTCTGGGTTTAAGTGTCATGGTTCTGGGTTTAAGTGTCATGGTTCTGGGTTTAAGGTTATGGTTCTGGGTTTAAGGTCATGGTTCTGGGTTTAAGTATCATGGTTCTGGGTTTAAGGTCATGGTTCTGGGTTTAAGTGTCATGGTTCTGGATTTAAGTGTCATGGTTCTGGATTTAAGTGTCATGGTTCTGGATTTAAGTGTCATGGTTCTGGGTTTAAGGT
The DNA here is from genome assembly GCA_006937955.1 of Pachypanchax playfairii. Lineage (NCBI taxonomy): Eukaryota > Metazoa > Chordata > Actinopteri > Cyprinodontiformes > Aplocheilidae > Pachypanchax > Pachypanchax playfairii. Next base: position 979,433 of record SSNP01000161.1, read on the forward strand.
CATGGTTCTGGGTTTAAGTGTCATGGTTCTGGGTTTAAGGTCATGGTTCTGGGTTTAAGGTCATGGTTCTGGGTTTAAGTATCATGGTTCTGGGTTTAAGTATCATGGTTCTGGGTTTAAGGTCATGGTTCTGGGTTTAAGGTCATGGTTCTGGGTTTAAGGTCATGGTTCTGGGTTTAAGGTCATGGTTCTGGGTTTAAGTATCATGGTTCTGGGTTTAAGTATCAAGGTTCTGGGTTTAAGGTCATGGTTCTGGGTTTAAGTATCAAGGTTCTGGGTTTAAGGTCATGGTTCTGGGTTTAAGTATCATGGTTCTGGGTTTAAGGTCATGGTTCTGGGTTTAAGTATCATGGTTCTGGGTTTAAGTATCAGGGTTCTGGGTTTAAGTATCATGGTTCTGGGTTTAAGTATCAAGGTTCTGGGTTTAAGTATCAAGGTTCTGGGTTTAAGGTCATGGTTCTGGGTTTAAGTATCATGGTTCTGGGTTTAAGGTCATGGTTCTGGGTTTAAGGTCATGGTTCTGGGTTTAAGTATCATGGTTCTGGGTTTAAGGTCATGGTTCTGGGTTTAAGGTCATGGTTCTGGGTTTAAGGTCATGGGTCTGGGGTTAAGTATCATGGTTCTGGGTTTAAGGTCATGGTTCTGGGTTTAAGTATCATGGTTCTGGGTTTAAGGTCATGGTTCTGGGTTTAAGGTCATGGTTCTGGGTTTAAGTATCATGGTTCTGGGTTTAAGGTCATGGTTCTGGGTTTAAGGTCATGGTTCTGGGTTTAAGGTCATGGTTCTGGGTTTAAGGTCATGGTTCTGGGTTTAAGTATCATGGTTCTGGGGTTAAGGTCATGGGTCTGGGGTTAAGTATCATGGTTCTGGGTTTAAGTATCAGGGTTCTGGGTTTAAGTATCAAGGGGCTGGGTTTAAGGTCATGGTTCTGGGTTTAAGGTCATGGTTCTGGGTTTAAGGTCATGGTTCTGGGTTTAAGGTCATGGTTCTGGGTTTAAGGTCATGGTTCTGGGTTTAAGTATCATGGTTCTGGGTTTAAGTATCATGGTTCTGGGTTTAAGGTCATGGTTCTGGGTTTAAGGTCATGGTTCTGGGTTTAAGTGTCATGGTTCTGGGTTTAAGGTCATGGTTCTGGGTTTAAGGTCATGGTTCTGGGTTTAAGTATCATGGTTCTGGGTTTAAGTATCATGGTTCTGGGTTTAAGTGTCATGGTTCTGGGTTTAAGGTCATGGTTCTGGGTTTAAGTATCATGGTTCTGGGTTTAAGGTCATGGTTCTGGGTTTAAGTATCATGGTTCTGGGTTTAAGTATCATGGTTCTGGGTTTAAGGTCATGGTTCTGGGTTTAAGGTCATGGTTCTGGGTTTAAGTATCATGGTTCTGGGTTTAAGGTCATGGTTCTGGGTTTAAG
>SSNP01000161.1:982057-1030722 GCA_006937955.1 Pachypanchax playfairii
AGGTCATGGTTCTGGGTTTAAGGTCATAGTTCTGGGTTTAAGGTCATGGTTCTGGGTTTAAAAATCATGGTTCTGGGTTTAAGGTCATGGTTCTGGGTTTAAGGTCATGGTTCTGGGTTTAAGGTCATGGTTCTGGGTTTAAGTGTCATGGTTCTGGGTTTAAGGTCATGGTTCTGGGTTTAAGTATCACGGTTCTGGGTTTAAGGTCATGGTTCTGGGTTTAAGGTCATGGTTCTGGGTTTAAGGTCATGGTTCTGGGTTTAAGTATCATGGTTCTGGGTTTAAGGTCATGGTTCTGGGTTTAAGTATCATGGTTCTGGGTTTAAGGTCATGGTTCTGGGTTTAAGGTCATGGTTCTGGGTTTAAGTATCATGGTTCTGGGTTTAAGGTCATGGTTCTGGGTTTAAGTGTCATGGTTCGGGGTTTAAGGTCATGGTTCTGGGTTTAAGTTCAGGTTCTGGGTTTAAGTATCATGGTTCTGGGTTTAAGGTTATGGTTCTGGGTTTAAGTATCATGGTTCTGGGTTTAAGGTCATGGTTCTGGGTTTAAGTATCATGGTTCTGGGTTTAAGGTCATGGTTCTGGGTTTAAGGTCATGGTTCTGGGTTTAAGTATCATGGTTCTGGGTTTAAGTGTCATGGTTCTGGGTTTAAGGTCATGGTTCTGGGTTTAAGTATCACGGTTCTGGGTTTAAGGTCATGGTTCTGGGTTTAAGGTCATGGTTCTGGGTTTAAGGTCATGGTTCTGGGTTTAAGGATCATGGTTCTGGGTTTAAGGTCACGGTTCTGGGTTTAAGGTCATGGTTCTGGGTTTAAGGTCATGGTTCTGGGTTTAAGGTCATGGTTCTGGGTTTAAGTATCATGGTTCTGGGTTTAAGGTCATGGTTCTGGGTTTAAGTATCACGGTTCTGGGTTTAAGATCATGGTTCTGGGTTTAAGGTCATGGTTCTGGGTTTAAGGTCATGGTTCTGGGTTTAAGTATCACGGTTCTGGGTTTAAGGTCATGGTTCTGGGTGTTGTGTCACTGTTCTAACGCTACATAGAAAGACAGTAAAGATCTGCAGATTTAAGACAGACTGAAGACGGAAACTGAGGCAACGAGCAGAGAGGATAATATTTTGGAGTCATGAACAGAGAAGCAGCTGAATGGAAACGATTAACAGGAAAATAATCTGCAAAAACAAAAAGCAGCAAAAAAAAATGAAAGAATGAGGCGAGTGAGGACAAACTGCAGTTTTATTTCCAGTCCTGACTCACAGTGAGACGATCTGGACAGAGACGGAACATGTCTGTTGACCACATTCCTGAATCTATTTAATTGAGCCAATTAGCTTCTGATGCCAAAATGGAAAGTTTTATTCATAAAGTCTCTGAAACCAGCGAGAGCGGCCATCTTTAACACAGTTACAAGTTCTGATCAGAATAAATTACTGTCATTAGCTTGTTGCTCGTTCTGAAGAATTCACCCAAACCTTTCAAAATAAAAGATAAACACATATAAAAGCACCTCCATGACAATAAATAATTGCATCAGATAACTAAATCTAAAGTCCTTCAGCAGCTGATTTTTATTTAAATCTTTGCATCAGGATGAAGTTCTCATTAAACAGGAAGAGGAGCAACTGATGAGGTGTGAATGACAATCTGATTTGATTCGTTTAATCTGAAGTCAGAGCGAGCTGGATCAGCTGACTCCGCCCCCATCCGAGCAGGTCATCACCTGGGAGAGATAAAGGACAGGGAGGTGGTCTCTGCCAGGCTGGACTCCATGTTCAGGTCCACAACCTGATTTAGACGGATTCATTTTCTCCCAAACAGACAATCAGAGATCCAAAACCTCCTGCAGAGACAAAATCCATCACACAAAGACACGTTGGATCCAGAGCTGAGAGGAACCTGAGAGATCAAACCCAGGAGATAATAACACCAGAGCATCAATCCTCCTTTAACTAGAGTCAGACAGCAGAAATAATCTGATGCAGCTGCTCGTAATACAAACATTTCTCACACAATAAAACAAAAGCAATTTATTTTATATCAAACCTTTAAACCTTTTGTTTTCATGAAATGAAAAAATGCATGAAAAACACAAAAATCTCGGTCTGATGACTCAGAAATGAAACCGGATCTTGACTGCAGGTTTTCTGAAATTCCTGGCAGGTTTTTAGGTTATCGATCTCTCCAGGATCGAGTGTAAACGTTGAATCGATCTGAAGGAGCTGCTGTCATTTCCTTCATTAATGAGCTGAAGCTTTGTTCCTGTTTGTCCACCGCTGCTGCCTGAAAGACTGGAACTATTGATTCAGATAGATTTATTCAGCATCCACACCTCATTGCTGCACGTCTCCAAACTAAATCTGCCTCTGAAATGATCTCAGAGTCATTTTTTAATCACTCAGCTGTGAACACGATTAGAGATGATTTTCTGCATCGAGTCATCCTGCTGCTCAGACCTGATGACCTGATTGATTGGACTGCTGAGCTGAAGAAATGAAGGTGAAACTGGAGGACAGAAGGATGCAACATCTTCTCAGGTTAGATGTGTCACTTCCTGTCTGTTGGACCTCAGAGACAGATGCAGATCCGAAGATGCAGCATTAGAAAATCAATCAGGACCTTCAGTTTGGTCATTTATTTCTGATCGAGTCTCTGCGATTCCTTTTCAGTCTTATTTAATCAGATAAAAGATGAAAAACAAGCGTCAGATCAACAGTTACTGACTCCGAGCTGTTTCTGTTCTGAACATCCCAAAAACTTCCACCTGCTCATGAAACACAACCAGCCTGCAGGCGAGTGGAAGGGATGAAGAGATGCTCTGTTAATGGAGGAAGACGAGGAGGAGGAGGAGGAGGAGGAGGAGGAGGAGGAGGAAGAGGAGGAGGAGGAGGAGGAGGAGGAGGAGGAGGAAGAGGAGGAGGAGGAGGAGGAGGAGGGTTTGGCCCCGTGACAAACACACAGAGAAATCATCGGGAGGAGCGATGATTTCATGAGTTTGACGCTGATGGTTTGCAGCACAATCTGCCTTCTCTGAACTCAGCAGGAAGTCTCCTTTCATGTCTCTCCATCTCCATCTGTCTCCACCTCCCTCCCTCCTCCCCCTCCTCCCCCCTTCATCTCTAATTGGCAGGAAGTTCGAAAAGTTAATTTCACCATCTGTGGGGTGAAAACAAGAAGATGAAGAGGAGGATGAAGACTGTCAAGGTGCAACAGCTGATCTGAAAGCAGAACGACAGTAAGTGAGCAGGTGAAGAGTCAAAGAGGCCGAATATTTCCTGAGTTTTTTAAAAAAATATTTAGTTTCCTGAAAAAAATCTTAGTGACGATATGAAACAGCCGTTAAACAAATAGCTTCAAGTTCATTAAATATCCTGTAAAAAGGAAAGTCCAGATCTTCTGAAGTACCTGCTGTAGATACCTCCAGTTTGGAGAAACATCATCTGTATTTTAATATCACTGTAGATAAATAACAAGGTAGAAACCTCCTTACTGCTCCTGTCTCAGCGTTTCAGAGGCAGAGACATGTCACATTAACAGGTTTTTTACTTTAAATAAAACTGAGCAGCTGATTCATAATAAACTGAAATAATCAGCTGAACTTAAACTTCCAACACTGATGGAAAACTTGAACAACTTTTATTGACTTGATCTTCTTTCTGTGTCTCCTGCCGGGAATTACATGATTGATGTTCACTGACCTTTTTCCATAATTAACGACTTCATATAAAATATCACTTAATCTGGCATTTTCCATTTTCATGGCAGCGATCGTATATCTGCCATCAGTGCAGCGTGTCGTTCAGGCTGAATGCTGATGATGTGAAAACACAGTTAGACGTTGTCATAAAGCTCAGCAGACGTAGGAGGCAGACGGGGAACGTCTTCGTCCGTGAAGGCAGAACGAGGGCGAAACTATAAAATCTTTACTCTCTCATCTCTCCATAAAAAACGCCTCTTCTGTGGTTTTATGACTTCACCTCCTCATCTCCATCATCACCTTCATCACTCATAAAAATGACTTTACTGCTTTGTTGTTTTAGCTCCAGCTCATATGTTGAGTTTATGTTTCAGTGACTTCCAGCTGAATAAAGATCGAGTTACATGATGTTTGTTCTTCTGAATCTAAGAATAATTTCTGTAACAAACAAAAACTACTTTAAGGAGTTTTTGTGATCTGATCATGCACAAGCTTAAGACTTAAAAAGATGATTTTCATATTTAATTTACCATAAAAACCTCAAAAAGGTTTTAATAAGAAACAAAACAAAAAGCATAACATCACAAGGTTAGACGAAACAGGCAGGGCCAGGCTGTACCAGTCAGGGCGAGGTAAGGACAGGAAGGAGGAGGTGGGGCAGGCGGGGCCTGGATGGGGCAGGCGGGGCCTGAATGGGTCAGGCAATGTGAGGTAAGGAACGGTTGAGAGGCTGGTTGAGACAAGGTGAGGTGAGGAGAGGTAAGGCAAGGTGAAGCAGAACAGAATCTAGTAATGAAACAGAACCTGACGGCTGAATAAACCCTGGAAACTGATTACTGATTACATTGTTGGTCAGTGATACAGGTGAAACAGAACAGGTGATTAAATCAGAAACTTAGGGGGTTATAATGGTTAAGACCTTGATCTGAAACTGGTGAGGTGACAGCATCTGTTGCCATGGTGATCTTCCAGGTAAAAAACTCATTATATTTCATGTCAGGTTGGTTTTATTTTATGAACAAAAAGTGTTAAAAATATTAAAGAACAACATCAGACCTGCAGCTCTGGGTTCAGACTGAACCTGAAGCTTCTCATCTTGGAGCAAAAACAGAGTTCAGCTTCATGTTTCATGCAGATTCTCTCCCATCAGAGTTTCAGGTTGACTGAGCAGCAGGACAGCGACTCCTCACCTCCCTGCAGTTACATAACGAAGATGAACGAGGAACTTCCCATCTCAAAGCAGATTAATTACCGTTAATCATTCTGAATGAAGAGCAGCTCGGCTTCTGATTGGCCTGTCTGGTTGATGTATTACCTCTTCAGACGAGTCAGAAAGAAAACGTGTCATTAAACACAAAGATGACAAAAACAAAAGGTTTTTACTTCATAAAAACTGAGTTCTCTGATGTTTCATGTAAAGAATCATTAATACTAACTTCTTTCAGTCTGGTTTAAAATAATTAAACACCAGGTGAGAGTGGATTCCTTGTTAATTATTATGAAACAAAGATGGTTTAATTAAGTTCAGCTTTCTTTTCAAACCCTGGATTGTGATCTCTGACATTAAAATCTCTCTGATCTGAAGACAGTAACAATGAAACGGGTGATAATTAAAAACCATCAGAAGAATCACTGATTCTTTTAAATAAATCTAAAAAGATTTTTCTGTTACTCTGACATGTGCACACCCTGTTCTGGCTCTTTAAAGTGTATCAGGCAGCAGAAAATTTGACCGTGAAGCCGTTTAAACAGACGTGTTTGTTCAGAGAGAGTCTGATTGTGTTTCTACATGTCTTCAGAGGAGGAAGTCAGGTGAGTCAGCAGCTGATCTCAGACATGCACCAACACTGACTCACAACAACACACCTGCAGCAGCAGGAACCTGTGTGAGTAACTTCAGACTTATCAGGTGAGCAGATGATGTCATGCATGACTCACCTGTGATGTCACCGGGCCCAACAGAACCAGGCAGGCCGCAGCTGATGAGGATTTGGTCAAAGATATGGAGCTGAAATATAATTCATCTTATGCTTTTAATGATTTAACAAAAACTCAACCAAACAAAACAAAAATTCACTTGTTTCAGTTAAACATGTCAAACTCTGTGAATCTAAAAAAACTATGTCAAAATGTTTTGTAAGTCTATAATGTTAAAATATAGTTATCATATCTTTATTATTTACTGTTGTATTTGTGGGTTTCTCTGTATTGTCTTGAGAAGTGTAATAAAAGGGCAGTTAGCGCCCCCAGTGGCCTGAGATATCATTACACTCAGAAAACAAAGAACTGATGCAGGAGATGCTGCAACAGCTGCTTTAACACAACAGATGATCCTGTAAACAATCAAAACATAAACATCTTACTAACTTCCAATCCAACCTGTAACATTGCTTGAAAGTTCAGAGTTCATCCATTTCTGATAGTTTTAACCTGCAGATCAGAGTTTCTGAAACTGGAAGGAGAATAATGACCTGCACAATAAAAACAGAGATTCCTCAGAAAAACTACAACATTTAGTTTCATCAGCTCAACAAGAAGAAATGAATCATTTAAAAACTGTGATAGATCATTTCCAGCTTCTCACGATGACACCAAATGTTCTTTATTCTGAAAAAGTGCTGGTATCTTCTGAGCTCAGCTGTCTGACCTCAGGAAACAGTGACCTCACTGTGAATGAGATCAGATGCAGGAAAAAAGCCTCCCATTAAAGACAGCTGATAACAGAAATCCTCACCCCTGGGTGTTATTGGCTCATGAAGATGGACGGTTAGTGATTTCACTCTACAGAAGAACAAAAAATTATAAGCAAATTGCATTTACAGACATTAAGAACAGCTGAGACACACTGATCACATATACAGTACAGTTGATTATTTCTTTAATTTCTTTTGATGTTGTGTGAAGTTTCAGAAAACCAGCTCACAATAAAATAACATTTTATTTTATCAGTGATTTTATTAATTTGTAAAAGTCTTTTACTCACTGGAAGTGAGAGTTATAGTTTTTCTCTCCATAATGAAGGACGACTGTGGTATTTTTTTGTTTGTTTGTTTTTTGTATCTGTGCTAGTAATAATTAAAAGTCTTCATCCTTCAGGAGAAGCTTCAAATGTTTGAGTTGATGTTGGTTAAATCATGAACTGAAGCCGGACCAATGAACAGCTGCTGTGGATTTATTGATCAGTTCATTGATCACGAGGCTCTGCTAGTCGGCAGCTGAGCCTTCGAGTGGCAGCCTGGTGTCCACGACTTTATTAGCCTGATTAAAACAAACAGACCGAACAGTGTTTGAAAGGAGAATTTACACTAGCTGCCAAATTTGACCGAACAAAAACTCAGTGACAAAGCCGCCAAAGTCCCAAAAATCTGATAGTCCTTCAGAAAGTCTGGAAAACTTTTTATCAAAACACTTTAAATAATCACAAAAAATATAGAACATGAAAAAAAAAATTTTGTCTGGAACCATCAGACTACAGCTTCAGCATCAGATAAATGCAGTAACACAACCACACCAAGACACAGTTGTTGCTGTTTTCAAAGTGCATGTGCGTGGTGCCAATGTTGGGAATACTCTAATTACTTTTTTGTGAAATGTGTAACTTTACGTGTTTGTTACTTGGTCTGGGTTGGTCTGGTCCCATATTAAAAATTGTCCTACGCCACAAACTGGGAGGGGTTCCTTTTCTCCACCCACCAGGTACAGCAGTAACTTCTTGGACACCTGCAATTTTGTTACCAATTCAAAACCAGCGGTTCAGATTAGGAAACTCACCACGCAAAATGCTGTCATTAACTACTCAGAAGAACACAAAACACTTCATTGGGTCTCAGTCGAAGAGGACAGAAGAGCGGCCTGGGTTGAATTTATTTATGATAGTAGTGTCCCTGCTACAGTTGGCAAAAAACAACTGGCACCGAGCTTTTGCTAATGAAGAGCTCATACCGTTACCAGAGCCGAGCTGCTGCTAAAGAAGAGCTAACGCCGGGCTCACACTGCCTACGGAACGGCTTCGGTCCGGCTTCGGTGCGGTTTTTCCGCAAGCTACCACTCACATCTGCTCCGGATAGGGAGTGCGGTCAGCTCCGGTGCTGGGTGCGTAAAACGTCACCCGCGAGAACAGAAGTTCACGTGGGTTATCGTTTTGTCGGGACTTCACACGAGAACACGTCCATTATTTAGCAAATGTGTGAAAATGTGTTGTGCTGCAGGCTTTCGGGACCCTGTGTCACCGGGTGTGATGTAATGTTTACATTTCCTATTAGCGCGTGTGCTGTCTAAAAAGAAGAGTCAAGTTACAATTGTTTGTACACTCGTTTATTTTGAAAAAACACCGGATATTCAAGCCACACTTCCTGTATAGTTCGTCAGATTTCATCAAACTTGACGCGGAGTGACTCCGGCGTCCGGAAAAAATTGATCCTTGCGGATTCTTTCCGTAGTGCCGTACAGCCTCCGTAACCGGACCCGCACCGCACGGAGCTAGTGTGAGCCTTCAAAAGGGATTTTAATCTAACGGAATACCTGCGGGGTCCGCACCGGACCGGATCCGGATGCAGTGTGAGCCCGGCGTAACACTGTCACTGGAGCCGGGCTGCTGCTAAAGAAGAGCTAACACTGCTGCTGGAGCCGAGTAGCTGCTAAAGAAGAGCTAACACTGTCACTGGAGCCGGGCTGCTGCTAAAGAAGAGCTAACACTGTCACTGGAGTTGGGCTGCTGCTAAAGAAGAGCTAACACTGTTACTGGAGCCGAGCTGCTGCTAATGAAATCTAACACTGTCACTGGAGCCGGGCTGCTGCTAAAGAAGAACTAACACTGTTACTGGAGCCGAGCTGCTGCTAAAGAAGAGCTAACACTGTCACTGGAGCCGGACGGCTGCTAAAGAAGAGCTAACAACGTAACTGGAGCCGAGCTGCTGCTAATGAAGAGCTAACACTGTCACTGGAGCCGGGCTGCTGCTAATGAAGAGCTAACACTGTCACTGGAGCCGGGCTGCTGCTAATGAAGAGCTAACACTGTCACTGGAGCCGGGCTGCTGCTAATGAAGAGCTAACAACGTAACTGGAGCCTATAAGAGCAAGGTATACTGTTTCCTGCCCTGCTGCACATGGCAACAGCAGACGTAGTCTCTTCCGATTTGATACGTCTTATGCTAACAGCTTTTAGCCAGCAGCATGCTAGGCATGATATCAATTGCGGGAACAGAAAAATACTAACGTGCAAAGGAGTTGTGACGAAACAGATACAGGGTGTTCGGACTCGGGTTTTATCGCCACCTGCGTAGTTTGAGAGATTAAAACTGAAAGAGAAGTTGTTGACCTGTTTTCACACCCACTATGAAGGTAAAAACACCTGTGGAGATAAAATTGTTCAACAGAAACCTCAGAAAACCTGTTTTTAATGGAATGGCCTCTTTAATGTAAATAAAATTAAATTGAGTTCAGGTGGTCTGAACTATCCTTCAGGATGAAGATGTGTGTGTGTGGGGAGGGTTGCCTTGTGTTTAACCATGAAGGATTAATATGACCTGGAGACTTATTTTTTTTCTGCTTTTACCTGCAGAACAGATTTAAAACAAGAAATGCAGCAGGAACATTTCTCAGAAAGTGATGCAATGATCAGGTTAAAGTTTAATAGACTGAGAGGAACTCTGAGTCTCAGCAGTCTGAGTTTCTCGTTAACGGCCCTCTTTAAAATACCCGACAGCCTCTCACCAGCAGCACATCAAACACTCAGAGCCACAGGGACACCACATCGACGATACATGTTTAATTAGACAACCACGGATCCCCTGCTGAGGCTGCCCGGTTCATCCAAGTTCATCAGCAGGTCGACGTTTGATGTCTTCTGCTGTTAACAGAACTTTTTGTTTCCCAAAGCGAACTAGCTGGCGACAGAAAAAACTCATGAGTCTGCAGCCAGAAATGCTTCTGCAATCAGTGTAATAACATTTTAGGTGAATTACTGTGAGCTGTGACAGAAAAACATGGATTAAAAAACACAAATGTGACACGTATCTGACGTGTGAAGCCTCCACAGTTACAACTGATCAGGTCCTCAGAAATGTCAAACAAAATACAAGTCCTGATTTGTTTCAAACATCCTTTTTCTTTCATTTGATGTGTCATCCTTTTGGAGATAAAATACTTAAATGATGTTTTTTAAACTGATGTGAACTGAAGAAGTTTGAGATGCGAGCATTTCCGTTATGAATTTTCGTTGCGAATTTCCTACTGGATCACCAACAAAGAGAAGAACAGGTTTGTGTAAAAAGGTAAGTTCCTTTCAGTCAAAAGCTCACAGATTCTGGATTCTAAGTTCCTTCAGATGCAGATAAACTTTGATTAACCTCATGAAACTAAACATAGAGATTTTTTTTGAAAAGGCAGATTCTGGTGAGTTTTGAACCAGCAACCTCAAGACCTTCCCAAAATGTTCTTCTGATAAAGCCATGGAGCTAAACCACTGCTCTACCAAGGACAAGGAACTCTCTCAGCTTTGTTCTTTGAAATCAGAAGAACATTGATTTAGTAACATGGAATCGTTGTCTCAGATCAAAAACTCTAAAGTCACAGAGCTCATGCAAACAAACTTTTCTTTCTTCCAGTGAATGAAGGAGAATTGTCACCAGATTCTGGTTTCAGTTTCAACTTCTTTATCTGTGTAAGTGCTTTCACCTTTCAGCGCTGCAGATGGTCCAGTGGGGAAGGACAGTGACTGTGGACGTGGAGACATCAGGATCAAAGCTCGACGAGGGATTCCTCAGGTTAGAGTGTGAGTGTGAATGTATGAATGGGGGACCGGTCTAAAATTAAAACCAACAAATAAAACTTCTAAAAATATCAAGCCAAACAAACTAAAACTCCACTAATAAAACAAAACCTTACCGCTGCCTAAAAACTAAACGAGCGTAAATCGGAATTTCCGCGAGCGTTTCCGTTGGGAATTTTCATTGCGAATTTCCATCGTTCATCGATTGTGACCTACTGGATCATCAACAAAGAGAAGAACAGCTGTCTGTAAAAAGGTAAGATCCTTTTAGTCAAAAGCTCAGATTTTTTTTTTTTAGGAAGAAAAGACAAGTCAAAAAGCTGTTGTTGTTTTCCAGGTTACGTCTAGCTGTACAAACTTTATACTGTCCCAACTCCAAGCAAGTTTGGGTATTTTACTCAAGTCAAACCTAAACAAAATCCAACTGTCTGAAAAACCACAAAGAATTAGAAAATGAAATCTTATTTGGTGTAAATGGAAACATGAATCTGTTTGTTCAGTCTGAACTCATGCAGTTGATTTACAGTTTCCTGTTGCCAAAAAAACCATAATCTCCTTGGTTCTGTCTATTTACAGAAAGGATCAGTTACACATTCATCAGAATGAGTACACCTGAGTGTTGACCACTACGACCTGTAAACTGACTCTGTGGTAAAGTTGCTTTGAGTCTGTTTCATACAAAACGTCACCAACAATCCCTGAAGACAGCATCTTCTGGATTTATAAGAGTAAAGAGAAGATCTGATCAGGAACCACAACTCTGAGTTCTGACCCCCAACACAGAAATCAAGAAAGAAAACAAGAATTTCTGATCAGGATCCAGCGCCAAACAAAGATGTGAAATATCCAGTAGAAAAGGCTGATAAGGTAACTGTTGGTTATTGATCTCCACACTGCTGATGACCTTCATGCTCACATTTTCAGTTTGTGCAATGATGGACGTTAACTCATTCAGTGCCATAGACGCTTTGACGTCTCTACAGCTTTTATTGGCTTAAATCCCGCAAAGCATTCTGGGGCATCTGCTCACTGAATTTGAACTCATTACAGGCTGTATTTAGTCATATGATCCAGGAGAGGGCAGTGGTGCACTTCTCTGGGTGAGATCATTTACCATGTTATAAGCTGTGTGCAGTGGGGGAGGAGCCAGGCACTCAGGACGAGACAGACGGTGAATGAGGAAGAGATTCAGAGCCTGTGAGCAGCTGTGACCCGATCTGGTTGTTCAGAGTTATTACAAACTAGTATAGAATTTTTGGAATTGAGAAGGTGGTGGAGTTTATTAAATGGATAAAATCCCCCCAGCGTGTCTACCGGATCTACCGGGAACGAGTATTGTGTCGAAGGTGGTGCGGTTTTGCTCCAGCTTGTCATTTTTGGACTTGTGATGTCTTCAGCCAGACGAGGTTCTTCTGGTGATTCAAGTGAAGCTGAGGTGGATTTATCCGACCAGTATCTGCTGTTAGGATCTTCTAAAGGTAGCAGGGACCAAAATAAAGAACGATTCACCACATAAAACACACGGTAAGTGTCCATAAACAAACAAATCACCGTTGGGGGGGAGCAGCATCAGTCACACGTGCACATGGGCGTGCACACACACACACACACACACACACGAGAATCTGAATCATAAATTTGCTGCTTTTTTCTTATATTTTATTCTAATGTCGCAATTGTCTATAAATGACTATGTTTAGACATAAAATAAACAATCAAAAGTACTTTTTTACTGTTTATTTTTTACTTCCATAGTAGTAAAACATAGTTCAGATGTTGCATGAATTATTTAATCATGAAATATTTACATCAAAGTCACTGATCTGCTTGAAAAACCTCTTTATACAAAATGCTCTTTATCTCAGCTTTTAGCCCTGAAACGTGTGGATTTTCATAAAAGTTCCTCTTTTGTACTGCAGATTACTAAATAACAGAAAGAGGTAGAATTTTTTATTTTTTTTTGCTTTTGAAAGAAGAAAGACTAAATTTTGTGCTGGTGGTTTCAGAATTCACATAGTCATAGGAGAAAATATTCTGTGGGCCTTCAAAAATCCGTACAAATGCTAAATATCTCTGGCACTGAGGGGGATTTGAAATCTGAAAGTGGCACTGAATGAGTTAAAGGCAAATCTTGGTTGTTTCAAACGTCTGTGTTTCACTTTTCTTTTGGTGTTTCCGCTTCTGAAACGCGCCAGTTTAGATTTTTTGTTCTAATTCAAAACAAAGAAACAACAACATGTTCTGAGGACCTCATTCTGATACAAATAACTTTACTACAATTACCTGAATTCAAAGACTCAGTTCATTCACTCGTAACAAAATCATGGTGAGGTGAAAGTTCAGCTGTGAGCTCTGGACACTGGTGTTTTCTAACTCCTTAAATCATAGAGTTGAACCACTGAACTAACTTGGATGGAGGACCTTCAGTGTTTTTATCTTGTTCTAACATAAAAATGACTCGACGTCAGCTGCAGAACAATGAAAATGTTCTGAGTTCCTTCAGATGCAGATAAACTTTGATTAAACTCGTGAAACTAAACATAGAGATTTTTTTTTGAAAAGGCAGATTCTGGTGAGTTTTGATCCAGCAACCTCCAAACCTTCACTACAGGTTCTTCTGATAAAGCCATGGAACTAAACCACTGCTCTACCAAGGACAAGGAACTGTCTCAGCTTTGTTCTTTGAAATCAGAAGAACATTGATTTAGTAACATGGAATCATTGTCTCAGTTCAAAAACTCTAAAGTCACAGAGCTCATGCAAACAAACTTTTCTTTCTTCCAGTGAATGAAGGAGAATTGTCACCAGATTCTGGTTTCAGTTTCAACTTCTTTATCTGTGTAAGTGCTTTCACCTTTCAGCGGTGCAGATGGTCCAGTGGGGAAGGACAGTGACTGTGGACGTGGAGACATCAGGATCAAAGCTCGACGAGGGATTCCTCAGGTTAGAGTGTGAGTGTGAATGTATGAATGGGGGACCGGTCTAAAATTAAAACCAACAAATAAAACTTCTTAAAAATATCAAACCAAACAAACTAAAACTCCACTAATAAAACAAAACCTTACCGCTGCCTAAAAACTAAACGAGCGTAAATCGGAATTTCCGCGAGCGTTTCCGTTGGGAATTTCCATTGCGAATTTCCATCGTTCATCGATTGTGACCTACTGGATCATCAACAAAGAGAAGAACAGCTGTCTGTAAAAAGGTAAGTTCCTTTTAGTCAAAAGCTCAGATTTTTTTTTTTTTAGGAAGAAAAGACAAGTCAAAAAGCTGTTGTTGTTTTCCAGGTTACGTCTAGCTGTACAAACTTTATACTGTCCCAACTCCAAGCAAGTTTGGGTATTTTACTCAAGTCAAACCTAAACAAAATCCAACTGTCTGAAAAACCACAAAGAATTAGAAAATGAAATCTTATTTGGTGTAAATGGAAACATGAATCTGTTTGTTCAGTCTGAACTCATGCAGTTGATTTACAGTTTCCTGTTGCCACAAAAACCATAATCTCCTTGGTTCTGTCTATTTACAGAAAGGATCAGTTACACATTCATCAGAATGAGTACACCTGAGTGTTGACCACTACGACCTGTAAACTGACTCTTTGGTAAAGTTGCTTTGAGTCTGTTTCATACAAAACGTCACCAACAATCCCTGAAGACAGCATCTTCTGGATTTATAAGAGTAAAGAGAAGATCTGATCAGGAACCACAACTCTGAGTTCTGACCCCCAACATAGAAATCAAGAAAGAAAACAAGAATTTCTGATCAGGATCAGGATGTCTGTGTGGGGGGGGCAGAGGATAAAGCAGGAGGGAGTCTCCTGAAGTCCACAATCATCTCTACAGTCTTCAGAGTGTTCAGTTCCAAGATTTTCTGACTGCACCAACCGATCCACTTGCTGCAGATACGCTGACCCATCACCATTCTGTATGAGGGCAATAACGGTGGTGTCAACATTAAACTTCAGATGCTTCACAGAGGGGTTTGTGGAGGTGCAGTCATTTGTGAAAAGAGAGAAGAGAAGACACATCCCTGAGGCTGATTGCTTAAGTGCCCAAAGTGTCCTGACCCAGTTTCACTATCAAAAATTTCTCTTGATTTTTATATAGTTTTCATTTTTGTTAAACCCGGTCACCATGTCCTCCACTGAGGAGGCAAAACCTGAGGAGTAAAGTCCATCGCATTCGCAGAGGCTTCACAGCTCATTGAAAAGTTTCCCGGTGGCAAGGCGCCAGGAGTGGATGAAGTCTGCCGTGAGGTCCTGGAGGCTCTGTGTGGGAAAAAGAAGAATTTGCTTGGAGAAAATTCATGTCATTTTTATCTGAGACAGTAATTTGGTTTTATAGTGGGCGACTCTTTTTCAAACTCTTTCAAACAGTCTGCTACAAGTCTCCTGTTCATCATGATGGAGTGATTTAAACCTTTGGGGATTGTCAATAAATGAATTAAATAAAAGTTTGTTCATATCAATAGAATAGTCATAGTAAAATTTATTATAATAACAGCCTTAAATAAACCAAACTGTTAAATTACTTTCTTACAGCATATTTTTTCTAGTTTTTGGTAATTACAACTTTCAATAACATCCACAGTTGAAACATGAATAAACTTATCATCAGTCTACTTTCATAAGACATCAATCTGTGTTTAATTTCTGGAAAATCACAGCTAAGGTTTAGTGCTGTGTGAATGTCCCAGTAACACATCTAGTGCAGACTTAACACATGTAGGCACACACACACACACACACACACACACACACAAAACCCCCCCGCCCACACACACACACGCACACAGAGGCACACACACTTTTAATGAGTCCCTGCTTGTGTTCAAGCAAAAAACACAAAAAGACTCACACCAGGGCCCCAGAGAGGTTTAATGGTCGCAGATGTTCACAGCATCAACCTCTAAATTACTGGCTTGTTCTGTGTGTGCATGTGTGCATGTGTGGGACTGCCACTCCCCCTCATTTAAAACTCACAATTAGCAATTCACTTTGGACAAACCCTCAGAGGTCCTTACTTGTTTTGGCCTCACCTTCATTTCTGCTCAACTTCAAGCTCAAAGTTTTAAATTTCAATTCACATTCAGGAACCCCTCAATTAATATGGAAGAGTCTTATTTTTTCCACTTTTGTTTAATTTATTTGAATTATCAAAATAATTTGAAGCATATTTAAATTTAAGAAAAGACATTTAAAAAACTGCTAATACAAATAACTTGAAAAGAACTTTTCAAAACTAAAATATTGGTGGTACCAGTGTTTTTTGGGAAATGCAGTTTACTGAGGTTTATTCTGTATTTATGTGAAAACAATTACAATATTTGGGTTTTTTTGTAAGTCATGTACTATGAATTTGCTATATTTTTTTTTGCAACTCATAATTTTAAATCTAAGTCCTTGTGAAAATATAATCAAATATCTAACTTTTTATTGTTTTCAATTTTGGCACCTTAAGAATGAATTATCTTGACTTGATGAAATTCATGTGAAGCTGTAATTGACAAATGTGATTTTTAAAGGTAAACATAAAAAAAGGAATCTGAAGGGTTCAAATTCAATCAACTGTTTTCTTTAGAGAAGAAAATAAGAAGAAGGAGGAGATGAGGTTTCTTTCACAGTGACGATATTTTATTAAAGCAGAGCAAGAAGCTGGAAAGCATCTTGCATCATAAATGATAAATCTCAGTTTGATAAATTAGTTGTGACGAGTTGAGAGTCTGTCGCTGCCTGAAGCAGATATGAAAAGCTTCTCTGTATCCTCTGTGTGTGTTAATGTGTTATCTCAGAAATGTCTTTTCTCAGATACCTCTGAGAATCGAATGGAGCTTCATAGAACGAGAGTGTGTTACATTTTTTATTGCTTTTTTCATTCACTTACATTTCCAGCCTCAAAATTAAAAGAAGTCTGGTGCACAAAAGCACATAAATGGAATGCACACCTTGACACAACTGCATACATCTCAGACTCTTCATGCTCTCAGCTTTTCACAATAAAATATGTTTTTTTAAACTAATACACTGGGAAACATGTAATTTGATTGTTAGACTCAAGGAATTAAAGAATTTACTGCTGATTCTGTCTGCCCTTTTCCTGACTCTGGAGGAGTCCAGGTCCTGGATGGAGGGCAGATCAGCACCATTGATTCTCTCTGCAGACCTTATAGTTCTCTGCAGTCTGTTACTGTCTAGTTTGGTTGCTGAACCAAACCACAGTGTGATGGACTGGCAGAGGATGGATTTCTGTGGATGTGGATTCATGTGGATTTACGTGCTGCAGGTGATTAGCTGAAAAACTTGAGAGTGCAGACACCAACAAACACTGTTTGATCTGTGTGAATGAAGGAGATTTGAAGATGCAAACTAACTTGAAAGCAGCTGAACCAGTGGTGCATTGATGAAGTTTCATCACCTACAGGACAGAACTGGTTTTAAGGCCTCTTGATTTAATACCTGGGTTGTCTTTGTAACATCACCAGATCCTGAGTTTGTATTTAACTTCACCAGTTCAAACCATGTCAAGATTTTTCAAAAAGCAGTTTTCAGTTTGCAGTGAATTCCACGTGAATTTTGCTTCATGACCAACCCCTTTGTTTACTGAACTGACCTGTATGGTTTTCTAAACAATCTTATCAACTCCAAATTAATAACAGATTTAGTTCATGATTATGTTTCTCAGTCAGAATCAGGTGATTTTAATGACTACATAACAGTTGGTGGAATTTGTTTCAGTACAGCATGACATGCTCACATCTCTGTGTCAGACACTCAACAACAAAGGAATTGTCCAGTTTCAGCATCATGAAGACATGGAGCAGTAACTCAGGAGCTGGGGTCCGTTCCAGAAAGCAGGTTATGTGACATAACCGGATAAGTTTGAGGGTAAGTTTGTAGATAACCTGAATTTTAGGTTCCAAAAACGGAGGTATCTTTCAAGGTATGTTAGTAACCATAGCAACTTAATCTCTGAATGGTACGTTTGTTCCAGAGAAGGCTTTGAGCATGATGTGCCCTTTTGTGGGGTGGCTGTGGTTGAAAGGGGAAGGAGGCTGTCCTCAGATTGAGAGGCTGGAGGTTCGATCCCCGACCCGGACAAGCCATGTGTCAATGCATGGGCAAGATGCAGAAGTGCTTTTCTCCATTGTGAGATGAATAAAGTTGATTTTTTTTTTTTTTTTTGATGATGATCCTGCAGTGTTTGGACTTTAAACGGAGTAATCTAATTAATTACAATTTCCAATATTACAATGCCGTTATCATCACTGAATGTAAAATGCAGTGTGTTACTATAAATTGATAAAACAAGCTTAGTAATGTGACTAGATACACAAACACATGGTTATACTGAACCTGGGTTAATTACCAAACCCGGATCTGTAGTGTAGTGGGAGTGCTCGTGCCTCTCATCTAGAGGACTGTGGTTCAATCCCTGGTGCTGATAGATCGCGTGTTGAAGATGAATCAGTTTTATTTGCATAATTCAAGGAATTAGTTTTTTTTATTAATGCAGTTTGCAACGTTCTTGTGTTTCATCTTGACTTGGTACAAAGTTCTTCTGGCTCCAGACGGATTACATCTGATTAAACAAGGAGTAAATATGTCTAAATTAATTTACATTAGTATTTTACCCTTAACACATTGGTGGCAAAAGAAAGTATTTTTTAATTTTTTATTCAAAATACCAAAGAAAATTTTAGATTAGACATATCCTCCAGCACCCCACAACCCAAGTTAGGAATAAAGGGTGAAAAATGTATGATTAAAATGATTTTTTTATATAAAAATAATAAGAGTTGAAAGTTATGATATCTGTTAAACTCGTGCATTTACTCTGTTATTTTTTACCAACATTCTCTTTTTTGCTGCTGCAGCTGTTTGATTTTCTTTATAATTATTGGATTGAATTCTTCATCAGCAGCATCAAGACTTCCAACTCTGATTCTGAATAATATGTTGCCCCCCCCCCTTCACTTTCCATTGTGACTCGTGAATTTGGTGATCCATTGAGAGGGTCTTAATGTGTTCAGGCTGCGCTCATGAACTCTGGTTAACAAGAAGTAGGTTGATTAACCAAATTCTTATCAGGTGTTCTGGAACTGACATACTCAGGCTAAGCAGGTTCTTGGTTGATTAACCCTGAGTTCAGGGTTTACCAAATGGTAAGTTGACCAAGTTTTCTGGAACAGACGCCTGGCCATCTGGTAACCAGAGGTTCACTGTTTCAAATCCCTGCTCCATCCATAAAAAATCACTTTGCCATTTTGTCCTTGGGCAAGACACTTCACCCACCCTGCTTGTTTGATGGTGGTCAAAGGGTCAGGTGGTGCCTGGCTGCCTCTCTCAGTGTGTGTTCCAGCTGTGGCTAAAATATGTGTAGTTTATCACCACTAAATGTGTGTGTGTGTGTGTGTGTGTGTGTGTGTGTGTGTGTGTGTGTGTAGTGCTTTGAGAATCCTCTGACTGAAAAAGTTCTGTACAAGTACACACCACTTGACTCTGCAGCCAGGTTCAGTGGCAGCTTGACTCTAACTGATATGGTTGTGTAATCAGATCCTGTCACAGTTAAAAATGTTGGAATATGACTTGCATTGCAAACTGAATGTTGGATAAATGACTGCCTCAGTGCCTGTGTGTCTTCCTCTTCCTGTTGGAGTCTCTTCTTCAGCTTTAGATAACAGGACACAGCTGATTCCACTCTTCTCATTAGGATCAGAGAAAGGTGGGAGAGAAGCTGTGTGCTGTGTTTCTGTCCTTGAGCTGATTGTATGTATGTACAATAAGTATTTTATCTTCCTTTCTGAGTGGTAGGTTTATACTCCCTGTGTCTGTCAAGTAAAGGGACATTTTAAGAGTTTTTGCTCTTTTGGGAGCAGGGCCTTGGCTACTTTGTGTTGTGCTTCTCTCTTTAGCCTGACCCCCTCAGAATAACTGAAGACAGCTGAATCTACACTTTTGAGGACTGGAATAGATTCTACACTACTGCTAGATTATTTTAGTGAGTCAGTGAATCAAACAGTGTGCAGCCAGTTTTAACTTACTTTGTTTTTATAAGAGAAAGATCAAACAGCTACATATGAAGAACCAGTGTCTGAAAAGTGAGTGTGTAACTGAAGCTTTACATCTACATGTTTGATGCTGGATGGTAAACAAGCAGTTCAGAAAAGACCTAAAATAGGTAACTGGATCTAACAACAATTCTCTGATGTGGAGTCAGCTGCTTTATCACTGGGCTTTTTTTTTTTTAAAGAATGGAAACATTGATTTAAAGCCCTAAACTAAAAAAACTTCACATGCTTCCCCCTCCTATCTTTTATTTAACTGTAAAACCTTCTGCACTCTGCTGCTTGTCTTCACTGAGACCTTGTTTGCTTGGATTTTTTTTAGCCTGCCGTGAATGTTTTAAGTAAGACCTGTTTCTGTGTGAAACTCCATCCTTCCTTACTTGGCCCACACAGCAACTGGACAACTGCTTACTTTTATTCTGAAATCCAGCAGACAGAAAAACCAAAAGGCTGTCAGGTTTTGAGCCTCTGTTGCTCCCTTTTCCTGTTCTGAAGCTTGTTTTGCTTCTCTGACTCTCCCGGTGGCCCTGGGTTCCCTTTGCACCCCCCACCCCAACCTCCATCCTCTCCACTCGCCTCATTGACCTTTGACCCTGCTCACAGTGAACCACACTATGAAAACAAACAGAAATGTGAGCTGGATTCAACAGGAGATGAGAAGAGCTGAAGATGCTGAAAAAAACCTTCAGGTCTTACAAATTCTGCTTCTTGTTCCTCCTCAAGTCTGAAATATTTAAAAAGATCTGTGGCTAAACTGGAAAGTTGTTCATCAGCTCTTATTAGTTTGTTTTAGCGACTGAATGTGACTGTAATCTGGGAAAAGCAGAGATCACATGGGCTGTAAAGATCCTTTTAGTTGCAGTTTGTTGATTGAAACTGATGTTAATTGAAATCAACAGGAGAAAAAGACCAAGATCATCCATATGGTGCAGAAAAAGGTCAAAATTAGGACACTAGAACTCCAAAAAATACTGTATCGTTGCTCAGTCCACGTCGACTAGTCGTTGTACTGAATCTCTTTCAGTCTCTAAGCTATTAAAGGAAACAGAAATGCTTTTTGGGCTTAGTGTTTCTGAGTAAAACCCTCCAGTTGTCGCTGGTTGTGGAGGTGTTTTCTCCTGAGGCGCTGTGTGTCAGGGGTTAAGTGGCTGTTGTTTGGATGAGATAACTGTCGTTGCTTTGGGAGTCAGACGCTGCTGTTTCCCACACTAACTGTGCTGTATTCATCAACATGGGAAAACTAAAACGTTTCAAAAACCTGTTGATCGTCATTATTTTATCACACAAATCAAGATTCATGTTTTCATCTCAAACTGCCTTTTGAGATTTTTCCCTCTAAGATTTAGAATGGTGCTAACATCAGACATCCAGTCATCCAACAGCATTTCTATAATGAAAAAGTTTTTTACAAGGTAAAATTATAATCCACATCCAACAGAATCGGAGCAGCAGTACATTCAGTTTCTCTCACCCGTTTTCTGCCTTATAACAGCTTTTCTCTTTTCTTCCATCTTCACCTTATCTTATAGAAAAATGTGGTCATCATGGAGATTATTGTTCACTTTTTAAACAGCGAACAAAACTAACTTTACAACTTAACAAAAAAAAGGAAAATTCATATTAAAATATAGATTTATTTACACTGACATTACTGTAGTAATCAAAGCCTGAACTCACACTGGTGTGTTCTACAGCCAGACGTTAATCAGGCCTTTTGTTGCTGTTTATGTTATAAATTAAACAAACCTAGTAAATGCATATTTTTAAATAATGCAGTTGTTGTTCTGTGAACATTAAGATGATGTTTTATTCCACAAGAGTTTTAAAGAGGATCAAAATGTCTTCAGAACTGCAGGAAGTGCTGATAAATGTGACATATTTCAGAAAGCAGCAGGATGAAATGTGCTACAAAAACACACAAACTCAAGTTCTCCTTCTCTGCTCATAATGCAGGCGTCATTTCTCCTGAAACCGTCCATCCTCCTGAATTCACCTCCTTCTCCTTCGTTCATTTCCAGACGCTGCAGACAGACCAGCCGAGCATGACGGAGAACTAAAGTGAGAAGAGCTGCAGAGGTGGTGAAGGGCTGAGCGTGTGTGCTCTGCATACTGATCAGCCATCTGTCATAAAATGAGGGGGGATTTTCTGCCTGCTCATTGGTCCCTCCCTGGTGGCGTCTGCATGCATTAAGATTACATGAACAAGATTCAGACAGTTCCTGCAGCTTGACTTTTTCTCTGAAATATAAATGTTCCGATTTGCTGTTCAGTTCTGTTCCATGACACAAAAATAGAAACAAAAGAACATGCTGACTCAGAACATCCTGGTAACAGTATCTAGTTAAGAAAACATCATAAAATTCACTTTCTTTATTTAAACAAAACAAACACTTTTCAGCAGGTTAATTCATTTATGGAAAAAAAAGGCTGCAGATTGAGTTTCTTCCAGCAGTTAAACATTCTGTTTTCACTCAGTCACATTATGAGTTCATCAGGAAAGTCATGTGACAGTAAAACAGCAAAACAAAAAAAAAAAAACTGCTGAAACTAAATGACACTGATCATAAAGTAAACACAGTTCTCATTGATTCATAAATGTCCAACTACATTTACTCCAGTTTATCATTTAAATAGTTATTTTTATTATTAATGTTATTTAAATACCAAATAACTAAAGTGTTTGATATAAAAGATAAAGTCTATTAAAATCTCCCTGAGCACCATTCAGCATATAAATGCTTACTGAAAGGGTTGATTTGAGTTTTGAACCAGTTTGGATCTGCAGCAGTAACTCTATTGCCCCTGAAGCTCCTGCTGAAATTGGAGGCCCCTGATGTTCCTGGGGCCCCTGAAGCTCCTGCTGAAATTGGAGGCCCCTGATGTTCCTGGGGCCCCTGAAGCTCCTGCTGAAACTCCAGAGGCACCTGATGTTTCTGGGGCTCCTGAGGACCCTGGGATCCCTGAGGTGTCTGAGACTACTGGGGCCCCTGATGCTTCTGGGCAGTTAGTAATCCAGCTTTGATCTCCTCGGTTTCCTCTGCACAAGCATCTCCTCCTAGGCTAAAGGTCCCTTGAGTACTCAGACCCGTTCCATTGATCCACCTCACCTTGAACTGAGTGCAGTCCTTCAGCAGAAACCGATCGCACCGACTCACCACACAAAAGATGAAGCTGTGAATCGCAGCGTCAGCAGAACACAGAGGCCGTTGCTTGTCGGAGTTCGATCAGAGAAAACGCTCAGGAGGAGGAAGTCAATGTGTGCGATTCAGCTGTATGAATTTTTCATTGTTTCTGTAACCCCCCCCAGTGTCCCACAGAGCACATGCTGCCTTGAGGAGTTATTACTCACCACTGCCAGGCTGCGCTGGTTTATCTGCAGGAAGCACAACGAGAGACTTGACTAAAACAACAAATCAACAAGAAGAACACACGCTGAAGAAAAGGAGATGTCTGCTGTTTGTGTTTTCATCATTTAAAACACATCACAGAATCAGAGAAAGGTTTTATTTTAATCCACTGTATGAAGGCCATCAGATGCAAAACACACACAAGTAAACCAAAGCAAGCACAAAATTTCAAATGAAAATGATTCAACACGACAAGTAACACCAAAGTCAATCAAATTTGCATAAAAAATGAAGAGACATTCAAAACAAAAACATTTTACCAAACAGAAAAAAATAAAACAAAATATTTAATGGAATGAAAGTAGACCAAAAATAATAACAATCAAAATTATAAATTCAATGAAAACTAAATATTTGACAGATGTTTTTCTACATGTATCTGTTGTTGTTTTGCATCTTGAATGAACTTTAGTGACATTTTAAAATTTATTTTTTGAAAGAAAATGGTGAATATTTTACACTTTTAAGATGTAACTTGGTGATTTTAGATGATTCTCTATGAACATTTTAAATATATTTACAAGCTCTTTTCTGTTTATCACATGACCCAGTCATGTCCTATAATGATTAAATGTATCTGGTGAATCATTTAGCTTATTTTTTTTAATTGAATTGTTTGGATTTAACAAGCTTCTGGTCTCGTTGTGGATCAAGTCTGCTGGATGAAGACAGGACTCACTCTGACCTGGTGGTGGCACTGATGCCTCCATGTTTCATTCCTGGGTGATGCATCCACAGTGATGCAGTGGGTGTCTAATGATGGAGCTGCTCATGGGTTCAATTCAGAGCAGTTTAATGTCCAACAGAATGAAGAACTCAGAGTTAATTTTAAACAGAACCAGAACCCTGAGGGTAAGAGAACTCCAAGTGCATCAAAATCCAGAAAATAAAAACATGGATATTTAAAATTAATTTGGCTCTTGAGAAACTTTGAAGAGAAAATGTTTTAAATTATACAAAATTGATCTAATTTTGATGTTCCAGAGATCAACCTTCAGAAACAGACCTAACAAATCTGTTTTTAGGAAACTCATAACCTTTTAGTAGTTCATAAAGATTTAATACAATGTAAATATATTTGGGGAAGGGATTTTTAAAATTCTATTCTGTATTTCCAGTTAAGCTGAACTGTGCATGTGAGATCAACTCAGTAACAAACTGCATCTGTTCATGTGAGTTATTTCAGATCTCACATCCAGAGAATAAATATTCAATATAAACATTCAATGTTAACGTCTTCCTTTTTGTAAAATGTATCTCACTGTGTTTTGTCTCACCTCTGCAGAACTAAAAAGCCTCCTGGTGGATTTTTAATATCCCTCTACTGATCAAACAAGGACAGATTCACTGATAGAAGCTGTATTAAAAACTTCTTAAGAGTTTATTGACCCTCGACTCTCAGATCAATCCGACGCCTCGGAGATGCAGCGAGCTGTCAGCTGTGAGTGAAAGCTAGTGAAGCTGGAGAAGTGAATCCCAACCATCCATCCTCATCACCTCCTTCATGATACTCGTCACAGCCAGCAGAGTGACATCAGAGCTCTAAACATCCTGAAAATCACTGATCATTAACAACAAGGTTAAATTCTGTAAGTTAATTAAATTAGTACTGTATTTAAATCAATGTGACATAAAATAAGTATATTTAATGAATTTACTCACTTCACCAACATGTAGCTCCGTGTTAGCTTAGCAGCTAATGAAAAACGTTTCCATACAGAACTTGCTCGTCACATGGGAAACCCCCTATGGCAAGCCAATATATAATGTATATAATCACCACATGTCCCCGGTGCTTCCAGCTGCTTGACCTGCAGACTCCACAGTACCAGCCTCACTGTGCTGCAGTATTTACGGTATTAGACAACCCAAAATGGTGCCTGCTGCTCTGCCAGATATTGGCTGGTAGATGTAAACAAAATTCCAACGTCGTGCCAGTCAAAATTAATATTTTATAATATTTTACTTCAAATATAATTTTTCAAGGAAATGTTGTATTTTCATTCTACAACCCTCTAAACACCCCGTGGAGGTATTATTTTGTTAAAAATATTGCTTTTAATGAAAATATTCCATATACCACCTTTAACCTTTAGCTGCTGACTGAGGCCAGAAGAGTTGGAAAATCAGTTGTGAGTCCTAAAACATGTTTTTTTCTTTAACTGCTTCAGTTCTGCTTGTCACTGGTTGTTACTTTGACTTATAAGGCATGATATGCTTCAACAACTAGCATGAAATAACAACAACACAGTGTCACAATAAATATATTATACTAAGAATAAACATGATCATACATTTAAGAATTAAACATTGAGGTAAAATCAACATATTTGTTGCAGTTGAAGTAAATCCTGATGTTATTCCTGCTGGTAGAAATAGGGGAGGGGAACCTGGACCTGCTTAGGCTGACTTTGTCTCCTTGCTGCAGTTTTAATTTGCTTCACGTTATGCTAATGAAGCTCCATCTCAGGAGGATTCACACCAACACGGTTTTACCAGATTTCTCCAGCGAGGGTCGTTGGAAATGTGATTCAGGAGTCTCAGGGGAAATAAGCTCGTGAGGCATTGCTTCAGGCAAAGTAATATCCTCAGCCTGTTAGACGGAGCAATAATGTGCACCAGGTCGGGCTGAGGGACGCCCTCATCCCCTGAGACTCTGAGTGACGCCCTGGGAGAGTCAGTCAGTGTTTATGAGGCCACTGTCACAGAGACATCGGTTGGTCCTCGTCACACAGATGGTGACCTATGGAGAACCAGAGGAGCTGCAGCAGAAAGGGTTAACAGAATAACCACCATGTTAACAACACCAGCATGAAAACACAACACCAGTGTGTTCACAGGCAGCATGACACGCTCATTAATCCCTTTTCATCATTATTTCCACTTTTAATTATCGTTAAACAAATATTTTGTTTTTCATTATTAAAATTTATTATTTACAAAAAAATATTTAAACATTTTATCGGAATTTGCACCTCTCAGACTCTTAACTACAGACTGTTGTTTGCATCTGCCGGCAAAAATGACATAAGCAATGAAAAAATAAAGACTTAAAGAACAGATAATAAACACAGAATTTTAATCCTAACGCCTAATAGTATTTTTTATTACAGTTTCTGGTGCAAACATGAGTCTTGGCTGTACAACTGAAATGTTATTAATTAGCAGCAGTAAATCTCAAGCATCCCATTAACCATTTAAGAGCTTTTAGTTATTGCATTTAACAGCCTTGTGAATGGACCTTTTCTGGAGTCACTGAAGCATTATTTACAGGTTTCTGTTCTGCAGCAGCAGAATCGAACACATGACTGTGTCTCGTGCTGCTTTCTGCTCTGCTGCTCTGCAGGATCTAAATGATGTTTGTGAAGGAAATTCCCATTAAGTTTAAAAGCCTTTTTTCAATGTGCTCCTCTGCTCTGCCGTCACGCCCCCTTCTCCCTCCCAGAAGACAGAAAAAATGAGAATCAGATAATGTCAGAAGCTAATTTGCATAAAACATCTTATCTGTCCATGAGGTTCATACCTGTAGGAGACGCTGCAGTCTCTGTTGCCCCCTGCTGAAAAAAACACCCTCAGACTCGGGTTTGATTTTTCACCTTGAGTCAAACAACAACAGCTGATGCGTCTCCTTCACTTTAACCTGTATTTTCTTTTGAAGAAACATCTGAGTCTGCAGGTTTTTGCTGTTGACCCTTTGACCTCCAACTGTTATGCAAATGCTTAATTTTACTCCCAGACTTGAACAGAGTAGCACGACCATGAATAGATGAAACTTAAGTGAAGAAGGTGACACTGATTGTTGTTTTCGTGGTGCTGTGTGTGTGTGTGTGTTTGTGTATGCGTGTTTTGGTGGGTGGGTGTGTCTGAATGTGGGGTACATTGAAGGTTAAAGAGCAGAGCATGATGGATATGATCTCATTAGAAGAGGGAAGCTGAGCTTTAATTTCCTCTCTGTGCTTCATCTTTATTAACGTCAGAGCGGTCGATGATCGGCCCTCAAAGACACAAACCAGAGAAGGAAATCAGGTCAGCTCACACTCACAGTTTGAGGTCTGAACGAGCTCAGCAGGGTTCAGGTCTGGCTGAGACCAGCGTGCCAGCATGTGAACCCAACATCTCACAGCAGAGTAAAATGGTGTCTCAGTGTTTGTTTAAACAGATATGACTGTCTTTTGAATAATTTGCATCTCTCAGCTGCATTTAGTCTGAATTTCCAGTCTTTGAAGTTGAAGTAGAGGACAGTGAAATGGTGACATGGGATGTGTTTGCTTTCTATTTCTACTGTTATTTAAAATGTTGCTTAAATTGAAAGTGTTGCATAAACATGTTTATAGTTGGAACTCTTGCTCTAATTGTTTTTTTATTTATTTTTTATTTTCCTAAAACTGTCACAGTTTATCAGTCAGACTCACCCAGGTCCGTTTTGAAAGAGGGAATAAAAATGATGAATTTTTCCAGAGGTTTTTTGTTTTTTCCGTCACACTGCTGGAAACAGACTGACATTAAAAAATCTTTGCTGGGGTTGAATCCGGCTCTCAAACACGTTCCGGCCACACAGGGCGACTAATTGCTGTAATTTCAGCAGCTCCACAGTAACATCTGACAAACATGTCCACCTCATTGCTGAGGCTGCCCAGATGAGATCAGAGGTCAGAGTCAGTTTAGAGTTGAGCGTGATGGAGGGGGCGGAGCTTCAGATGTTTAAATACTGCAAGCCGAGTCATGAACAAAATGCAGCAGGATGTTAGTCCTTCAGTTTAGTTTCTGTGAGGATTTTATTCAATGTAAAAACTCCTGCAGATCCAGAGTTTATTACTTACTCAAGTGAAATAAAATAAAATGAAAGTTTTAATAAAAAACATTTCAGTCACAGTGGCTCAACATGAACTGAAGCTGATTAAAGTTGACGTGAAGTCTGAAGACAGAGGAGAGGGATGAATAACACAGAGAGACGGGTGAAAACTAATGACAGAGGAGACGACTAAAGGAAATCAATAAGGACAAGATCAATGGCTATTTGATTTTTTAAACAACTAATTTCTGAGGAAGGGGAGAATGGAGACGTCATCGATCCCACTTGCCTGAATTCTCATTGCTTATTTTACTTCATTAATTGAGAAGAAATGCTCAGCTGACTGATGGAAGAGAAGCAGTCAATGAGCTTAAATATTATCAAATAGATGTGATGGAAAGAAGGCATGAAGGGGCGGAGTAAAGATTTCCTGATCCACCAATCACAACAGAGAGAACTGGTTCTATTGAGTTTATTCTGACTAAAGATCTTAAAAATAAATTAAACAGGAACAAAATTCATGTTCATTGTTAAGTTTTATTTCAGGCTTATCTGTGTTTTAGCATTTATATTTAATCTGACTAATCAACATTCTTTCTGTCATTTACTGCTAAAACTGTTATTTTTCCTGATTTTACCTTTAGATTATATTAGAAAGTATTATTAGACAGTATTATTAGAAAGACTAGAACTATAATAAAAACTATAACATGAAATATTTCTCTGTTCATCACTTTCCAACATGATGAATGACTGAGTGATGTGTACTGGTATGAATATAAATCCTCTCTCATGTTGTGGAATTTATTTTTTTTTATCATTAAGATCTAAAGTGAAAGTAACATCACATCTTGTTTATTATTGTAAACAATTTTAACAAGTAAGACTGATCCACTCAGGTCGAAATCTGAAATTACCTACAGCCAACCAAATTTGATTTAACTAGTTATATTTGTTTAAAACATAGATTCATGATAATTGATTATATACAATAATTTCTTGCAGACATTGTCAATCTGCATATTAAATATTTCAATATGAACATAGAAACTGACATTGGCGCCACCTACTGCACACATTCTCACGTTCCACTGTACTGCAACTTGTTTTAAAATGGACTTTAACTATTTTTAAAAAGCCAAATATCAGCATCAACATTAATGCCACTTTCCAAATCTAAACTTTCTGTTTTGACTTGAACATTAAAGAAGCTGCAGTATCTCCGATGTTTAGATTCACTGTTAGAGAAAAAATTACAACTACAATTTTGATAGCAATGGAGAAGGTTTTTGTCTGCCTTGAAAAGGAATTCAGTAAATCTGCTGTTTATTTGTCTCACTGCTGGATGAGCTCTGAACTGTGTCAGAGTTTGGATGCTAGTTCATTGTGATTGGCTGAGACTGTAGAGACTGATGTGAGTCGACCCCACAGACGGAGGCGGCTGAGTCCTCCATCAGGAGCGATGACGAGACGAACGTGACTGACAGGACGATGCAGCTTTAGGTCTGATCTGCTGTAGTGATGCCTGTGATGAGGACGGAGCTGCAGCACAGACAGCAGGAGAGCAGTGAGGAAGTTCAACATGATAAAAATTTTACTGTTGGTAAAAACAAACCTTTTGAGGAGGGAGAAGAACTTCCCATTTCCCAGAATTCCATTTAGATTTTATGCACTGGGTTTCCTCTTCAGGGCCCAGAAGACAAGCCTCAATCCAGCACGAGTCTGGAAAGTTACCTGGATGTATCGGGATCAAGTTGAAGATTTGGGGAGTTCTTGAGTAGAAGTAATGAGAAGCAGCTGAGATTTGTTTCTACCTTTGAAATGATTAGTGTCGACCTCGATGCTGCTGATTATTCCAGCATGACCCAGACGAAACACAGCCCATTCCCGTCCAGGTACCTGAAGGATGCCCTGCTGATCCGCCTGTAGGAAAAACATCAGCGAGACATTTAACACCTATAACAGACTTCACATACTGAAACTGTCCTCCCACTTATGTGGACTTGTGTATTTAAACCTTGAGCTCTTTGGGTCGACCCAGACTGCGGGCTGTTTCCCATCCATCAGCCATGTTGACAGCTCGGCCAAGACCTGCAAACACAATGTGACACTTGAGCCAGTGCTACCAGATTACCAACAGCCTGGAGAATCTAGCATCCCAGAACTAAAGGTCTTCAAGTTGATTCCAACCAATCATGTTACGAGGATGTCCAAAGTGGGCGTCACTGTAGCCAAGACAAACTCCTCCGTTGGTCAGAGCCACTAGATCGACCTGCTGGTTGGTGGTGACAGAGGACCAATTCCTCTGCCCAACACCGTAAACCCGAAGTCTGGCTATGCCCCCATCTGCAGAACCACACATATAGTTATCAGGTGTTTTATTCTTTTTATAAACAGCCACTGAGCTTTTAGTGTGACTCTTCAATGGTTTTTTTTACTGATCACTGTAGCTTTTACTCATTCCGTGTGTGTGTTTACCTGGATACATGTTGAGGCGCAGGTGTGTGACTCTCTTGTTGAAGTCGATCCTGAAGTAGTTGTGACAGCAGTCTGAATATCCAGGCTGTAGCTCAGACACACTCACCAACTCAGGCCACGCCTCTGAGCCCAGCTGTCAATCATAACAGTTAGTTGTCAATTCATCTATCAATCAAACTACATGTTGGATGTCACTTAGCCGTCTTTGCCACCAGATCAGCGAAGGTCATCTGTTACTATGGTAATAAGCTTATTGTCTGCAGTGTCGCTGTGACCTCTGACCTCACAATGTTTGCGTTACCTTGGCAACAGCAGCTATCTGACTTTCTGTAGCTGCAGAACCAGTGCGGTCCTCCCCCGGGGTGAAGGTGGGCTGAGGATCTGATCAGAAACAGGATTTACACACATCATGATATTTATCATTAAATAGAACTGATTTCCATAAAGACTTTGAGATTTAGAGTAAAGAAGCAGGATGATGATGATGAAGATGAGACAGAACAGTTATACCGAGACAACCAGCTTGAATGGAGACATAAGGCGAGTGGTTTCCAGTGAAGAAAGATGTGTCAACATCACATCCATAGATCCGGCCAGGGACTCCCAGCTGGATGATGCACCAGTCGTGACCTTCAATAAATTGTCAGACAAACATGTAAAAAATGGTTTTGGTTATGATGAAGATGTTATTCTGCAATTAAAGTCTTCACTACGTCTCTCTAAAAAAACTGCATTTACCTACATGTTTATCCAAATCTCTAAGATTTTAACATTCTTCAATACTTTTATGTTGTTTAATATTACTTAAAGGAACTTAAGGCAGCTTTACAAAATCTGACTCAGTGCTGCCGCGACAGGCGCTGTGGCTAACTGCAGCCACCAGCCAAGCCGGCACGGGAGCGCGCACAGACACTTTACAGACTGTTCGTCTTCACAGCACTGCACCGGGGAGGCTAACATACTTCACGTCAGGTCTCTCCACTCTGTTATTTGATTTGATCTCATCATTTTCATACTGTATCAGGCTCTAAACACGACCTATAATGTTTTCTTACCTGGTCACAAGGAAATGAGCCATGTCAGCATCCGTTTTCACTCCCAAATGCAGCTGAAGTTCCCTCCATGAACCGAACGCATATCCAATATTTATGCGGGTGCCTGCCCGGCTTCGGTCATATTTTTTTTTAGACTCACGAGATGCCGCTGATAAAGTCTTTTTTTTCTTCATGGTGCCACTTTTTTGGGGGGTGAGAGTGGATGCAGGTCGTTTGCTGGCTGCAGAAACATCCATAAGTATACCTTCAGTGTTTGAATCCAAGTCCACGGCGGCCATGTACTTCCTGTTCAAGAGCTGTCGGCAACGCGCATGCAGCGTCAATTTACGTCACATCACTACAACTGCGCGGGAAATTCGGACGTCGAACTGCAGCGCATTATGTAGCACACAGCGTTTCCAAGGCAACAGACATATATGCGGATGGCCTCGTTATTTTGGGTTTTTAATGCTTCATGACCCATTAGCATTGAATAAACTGGAAATGCATGTGTAGTTTTTCACAAATCTTGCCTTATGTCCCTTTAAGGCTCTTGTGCACATCTGGATCATGTTTTCAGGTATCAAACATTGTGTGTATTTGAGTTTTACAGGCTGAAACTCAGAGAACCAGAGACTGTGGGTAGATTCTAAAAACAAAACCTGGAATTCTTTTCCTCCTTGTCTCCCAACCATCCATCCATTTTCCAAACTCTGTGAAGGCAGATGTGATGAACTGTGGATGCTCTCTCTGTTCAAACAGATATTACACATTAAAAACATGCGTGAGCATGTAGTTCACTTAAACAGAAGTTTTAAAGAAACTTTAACATAATTTGTAAGTAATTGTTGTTACAATAATAACAGCATTACCTTTAGCAGGTTTTTAGCAGGAGCAAACCACTCATCTGTTGCAAAAATAATCTGAAAAAAAAAACAACCCAAAAACACAGTGAATCTTTGAAATGTGAATCCAGGTCATAAGAATAAAAACAGGTTGTCCAGAGTTAATGTTGTTTAATAGCATTTACTCTTTGGTGAGTAATTCTTCCATTTTATTGTTCATTAAAACTGCAATTTGAAGTTTTCCTCTTTTAAATGAGTTGTGTATGATTTTTTGAAATTCCATAAAAGTGATAGTCTGAATCGGTTCTGTAATATAATGAAGGAAAAACATGATTTTTTTTTTCTTTCTCAAAGGCCCCTGCTGTCCCGTAGGGGTACATGTCATTTTCACTGAGCTCCATCCAGCATTAGCCATTCGCATACACCTCTCAATCAACCAAACATGTGCTGACTTTAATGTACATGGAATAACAACAGATACATCTAAGGATATTTCTGAACAAAAACAAGATGCAGTGAAAACTTAATTATTAGTTTGTCAACTAAAAACCTATGAAACAAAAAATGATAATTGAACCTTCATGTAACTTTTGCTTTTAGTTTCTATTATGAGAATTCTCCTTCTGTAAGTATTTATCTTTATTCTACAATAAATAATATTCAGCTGGTGGATCAAACTCTGCTTTCAGATGTCTGAGGTGTTTAGTTAATGAGTAATTGTACTTTCTGTCTGTTCTCTACATGGTTCACCTTTCCACCGACAGTCTCACAGGCGAGATCATTAAACTGCAGGAAGTCCGGCTCTGCTGCGCTTCCTTCTGTCCTCCTTCTTGAGGCCATGGTGAGGTTTTCCTCTTGTTTCTCAGATGTGAATAGGAAGGTGGAAGCAGTGGCTCGTCCTGTTGAAACCTAAAGAAACATGCCCATAAAGTCTGATCTGCAGGTCAAAGTTCTACATCAGTTTGTTCAAACAGACCAAGTCCATTTACACAATGAACACACACAATTGCCACGTAGCAAACATCCTTTCAACCCATCGAAACTAAAACATCAACTATAACATGAACATGTCACAGTATAAACAACAGTCATCACCTCACTGCTTATTGTGTTTATCAGTTTTACTCATGCATATTCATTTGCACACACACACACATATATGCACATTCATACACACATGTATACACATCTACATTCACAGACACACACACACATAACTAAAGCCACAGCCATATAAATGTGGTTAGAACATGGGATCCTGCAGCTTCCAGCATTAATATTATTTTTTTAAAATATAAACTAATCTAATTTTTTTTTGTTTCCTATTTGAATCATTAAAGTTGATGTATTTTAAAAAAGTTTTACATGCACTTTCATTTAAATGCTTATTCAGAGGAATTTATGACTTTTAGAGCTGTTTGTCTATGTTTACAGGCTGATGGGTTTTTTAGCTTTTCAGTCCAGAAAAAATGTTCTATTGTGAAATTAAGGGCTGAGAGTTTTTGATCATTTTGTGTCACCTAGTGGGCAGAAAGTAGAACCATCATCTAGTTCAATTTTATGATGATTTTGTATAATTTGCTGATCACTGTTTTTGTTTTCCTAAGTGTGCATATTTTAAATTGTGTTTATTATTTTATTGTTTTTATCTGAAAAGCCTGTGAAGAAGCTGAATTAAAAGAAATAGTATCAGTTAAAAATAAATCACAGAAAGAAGGTAAGATGGAGGAATAAGGAAACACATATTTGTCCTGCTGCCACAGGTCAGACTGGTTTTAGTATCACTGTGTCATTGTTTCTTTAGACTGCAGTTATGTGGTTGTGATGATGTTTAACCAAAGTTTACAAAGTTCCGTCTTGTACTTGTCTCGTACCAACGGACACAAAGCACTTTACATTCGCACACACACTCACATGTTTGGTGGTGATAAACTACACACATTGTAGCCACAGCTGTCTTGGGACACACACTGACAGAGGCAAAGTTGCTTGACACCACTGGATCCTCTGACCACCACCAAACAAGCAGGATGGGTGTCTTGCCCAAGCACAAAATGGCAAAGTAATCTTTTTCCCAGATGGAGTGGGATTCGAACTGGTGGTCATAAACTATTAAAATGAACATTTTTAGATGCAAAAACATATTTCTCTATTTCAAATGTTCCAATGATTCTTGTTAAACAATGAGCTAATGAAATAAAAACCATTGAAACAAATGATATCAAATTTAGAATAAAGTTTATAATTTCTTTATATTTATAAACATTCACATCATTAATATACGTATTTTAACTGATTCATTAAATTACAATACAATACAAAACAAAAAATACAAAAAAACACAAGAAATAATATGTTAATTTATTTCTAAAGCAGTATTTTACTATAACATTAAGTAAACCATAAACACTAAATACAAGGTGCTATTTAACTTAAGCCCTGGTAACAGTGATCCATATAAATGGATCTCAGGAGGTAAAGCAGGTCATCTTGTAACCAGAGGACCACTGGTCACTGGCTCAAATTTCGTGCTGAATTTGTGTGTGAATGGGTGAATGACATACTGTAGTGTGAAGTGCTTAGTGTCTTTTGACTTGAAAGGCACTATATAAGTGTAAGCCATTTATTTACTTCTTAAATTGTAGAGGACTGTATGTTTGCACGATGCAACATCTTGGCAGAGGCCTTACAGACCCTTCCAACTCTCGATCCAGCTGATGAAACAAAGTCTCTCACTGTCTGTAGAGGTGCTGCCTCTGGATCCATGGTCACACACACCAGTGTTTCCATCTCCTATTCAGTTCCTCATGCTGCTTTAGAAAAAAAAGCACCAGCTACAACCACTAGATCTTATTTCTCATCATCCTGTTGCAATAGAAGGAGAAGCTGGAGTTTTTCTGCATTATCACCAATTTGAAAATTAAATTTCTGAGCAGATATGATGATCAACTCACAGAGTTAACAGATGGCCGGCACTTATATTTCCTGACAAAATGTGCTGAAAGCCATAGGATCTTTATAAAGATGACTTGCCATGATTTGCACATGGGGAGTGCCTTGAAATAATCCTCAACTAGACTGGAGGAAAGTTTCAAGGTATCCCTACAAAAAGCATAAGAACTCTATGGCCAGCAGGTGGCAGAAAGTCACCTGATTTTACCTGGAATACCCCAAATTTCTCTTGCAAATTGATTGGTTATTAAATGCTGCTTCCATGAATGTCTACGAACTCCAGGATTAAAGAAAACAGGAGATTCATGTGAACCTATTTTTCGTGAGAACCTTTGTGACCAGTGCTTAAACAGAGCAAAAGTAACACAATTTAAAAAAATAATCATCAATGAATAAAAAACAAAAATGTAAATAGTCCTGTTCCTGGACACCCAGCTGCATTCTTGAAACTGTATCTAATACTTGTATACATACCTGGATATATTAGCATAATAATCAAAGCTAACATTGAGGAACATAACATGCATCAATTCCAACACACCAAAACACTCCTAAGCAGCTGAGTTTATTTGCTGCTGAGAAGCAGGATCAGTACTACAGAGAACACAAAGACAATGAGGAATCAAACCAAAATCCAAATCCAGGGTACAGAGGTTCAGTAAATGTGGTGTTAAAGGTGTGAAGGTGGATCAGAGAGCCAGAGTTGATTCTGTAAAAAGACACAGTCCCTGCAGGATGGTCCAAATACACTGCTACTCTGTGGGAGATGCAGGATGCAGGGACGGCAATAACGGCCATTGAGTTACTGTGACAGATGGCATAACCAACATCATCACAACACCTCACACTCCATGCCAAATCGTTTCCTCCAAACCAACAGTCACTACTCGGACCTTTCCGTTGGATTCTTCTGTAACTAACTGAGACCAGAACCCTTCCTGACCACTCCACCTCCCAGTAACAGCGACCAGTCAGACCATTTTTACACAGCACCTGATTCCAGTCAAATCTTTCAGGGTGATCAGGATATGGCTGGTCCTCATCCACTATTCTTATTGTCTTGTTGTTGTGAGATACCGCAAGTTTTCTGCTCACTGTGTTCAGGTCCAGTTCAAGTTCACAGAAATCTGAGGAAACACAACAGAAGTGCATTTTATCACAATGTCGTCAACCAAATAAACTGTGATAAAAATCATTTTATATGGCATGAAACATTTGAATAATTTTGTTTCTGAAGCCTTTTATTGTTGTTTACAGATTTGGTTAATAAAAAACAATGAAAAGCGTAGTCAACAATAATCAAACTTACATTTCTTCAGACCAGGTGTTAACCACTGCTTTCCACTGTGATCAACTCTACAAGGAGAAACACAAAGTTTAAGAGCCGTTCAGCAGGAACTGGTTTATCAGGCAGAATTTCAGTTCTGACTTTGTTTCATCTGTATCTATGAGAAAATACTGAAAAAATCTGAAACACAGTAGTGTTCTGTAAATAAAATGTTACTTTAAACTAAAAATGAAATAGAATTTATTCAAGAAAAAAATGGATTGTGTTTTTTAACATTTTTTGTTAGAAAGTAATAAATGAAACTTTCCAGGAAGGATGTTGCACAGCACGCCACATGTCAAACTTATAGGTTTGACCTTTTTACATTTTTATTTTAATCTATTTTAATATGGAGGAATGCTGGTTTCCTAAGTCATCTTTGTGTTTTGCTTTAGCTAAACTGGCTTTTTTGATATACATTTTTAACTAAATTTGATACTAAGTTTTGTCACTTTTGGCAAATTTACCACTGAACGTTAAACTTATGCTGGGCGGACACTGTGCGATTTTAGAAATCTGACTGTCGGGCAAATGCTCCCACTGCAAGACCGGGTTTGTCGGTCGTACTCTATTTGACATGTGTATTGTGTATTGACATGTGTACTCATACTTTACGATGCTGTCAGCCACGATTATTGACAACCACGACTACTTGTCGGCGTCAGTCGGCGTGTGACGGCACGACGCGCTCGAGTGTGAACAATGAAAAACAAAGGTTCCTAGTTCCAATGACAACCACAGCGTGCCTGACAACAAGATGGCGAGCAGGCAGAAAGTTGTTGCAGTTGTGTGCGCTGAAACTAAAAAAAAAAGAAAAGAATTTGGGTACGTGAATGGCTGAGGAGACGTGGTCGGTATGGGATGTTCACCCTTCATCAGGGGCTTGAGGTAAAGTTAATGTTAAACTATATATTGTTTTAGAGTAGCTATGATAGTTTCACGTTAGCATTAGCCAGCCAATGTTGCTCCACTGGTGTCTTCTGCTCAGGTGCAAATGTAGAGTCGTGATGTAACACCGCTCACACTGTACGAGCTACGGTGAAAATTTCTGACATGCCAGAAGTTTGATCGGGAGGTCGCAGCATTATCGTTAGAACGTAGCAGCAATAATCCTTCCTCGTGAGTGTTCTCACACTGTACGGCTTACGACATCCCGACGCTACAATGTTTCCACGATGACGCAGCGTGGTCCGCCCGGCATTAGACTCAGATGATGCCACACACTTTTAATTTTGAGCTGTCTGAACTCCACCTGCATTTTTTAAATAAGGTTTTCCTGTCTACTGAATCTAGTTACTTTTGTTAGTGTCTAGACTGTATCATTAAATATTCAATATGACTATCCAAATCTATTTATAGAAATTATACCAGATGATCAACAAAAAGAGAATCCAAATATTGCAGACAGTCCAGTGTCAGTTGGAATATGGTTAGAAGCTAATACCTGAGAGTTTCCAGTTTGCAGTATGGATCCTGTTCTCTGGCAGAAAGTAGTTTCACTCCTGAGTCTCCTAGATGATTGTAGCTCAAGTCCAATTTTCTCAGATGGAAGGGGTTGGAGCTCAAAGCTGAAGCTAGAAAAGCACAGCCTTCTTCTGTGATCAGACAACCTGAAAGTCTAAATTTGAGATGTAGTATAAAAACCCCATCACTTTCATGTTTTAATTGGAACTCAATATTAATTTAGAACATAGTTGTAATGCGCCAAATACCAGTGTTAGACATATTCTGACCTGAGAGTTTCCAGTTTACAGTTTGGACTTTCCAATCCCACTGACAGCAGTTTCACTCCTGAATCCTGCACCTTGGTGTTGCTCAGGTCCAGCTCTCTCAGACTGGAGGACTCGCAGCTGAGAATCGAGGCCAGAGCTTCGTAACTTCTCTCTGAGAGGTTACAGCTGCTCAGTCTGGAAAATGTGACAAAAAAGCACAAACTAATGTTTAATTTGAAAAGTGCAAGATTAAACATTTGAAACAGTTTATCACCTACAGAGCTTTGTTGGAGGCTTTGACCACTGGCAGAAGCTTCAGAAGAGCCTTCTCTGAAGCAGAGTAATTCTTCAGGTCAAACACGTCCAGATCTTTTTCTGAAGACAGTAAAATGAAGACCAGAGCCGACCACTGAGCAGGAGACAGTTTATTTGATGGGAGACCTCCTGGTTTCAGGAACTGTTGGATCTCGTCTTCCAGAGAACGATCGTTGAGTTCATTTAGACAGTGAAACAGATTGATACTTTTCTCAACAGAAATATTCTCACTGATTTTCTTCTTGATGTACTGGACTGTTTCCTGATTGATTTGTGAACTCCTTCCTGTCTCTGTCAGAAGGCCACATAGATAAGTTTGATTGGCTGGCAGTGATAGACCCAGGAGGAAACGAAGGAACAAGTCTAGGTGACCATTTGAACTTTCTAAGGCCTTATCAATGGCTGTTTGGTAGAGTTGTGTCTCGGTAGGTTGATTTTGTCTTGTTGTAAAGTTTTCTGATGTTTGTAGTGATTCTATTAACAAGTTGACTCCAGAGTTGATGAAGGTCAGATGGACATAAAGAGCAGCCAGAAACTCCTGAACACTCAGATGGATGAAGCAGAACATCTTGTCCTGGTACAGTCCTCTCTCCTCTTTAAAGATCTGTGTGAAGACTCCTGAGTAAACTGAAGCTGCTCTGATATCGATGCCGCACTCTGTCAGGTCTGATTCATAGAAGATCAGGTTTCCTTTCTGCAGCTGATCAAACGCCAGTTTTCCCAGAGACTCAATCATCTGTCTGTACTGGGGACTCCAGTATATAGTAGTCTCAA
Source organism: Pachypanchax playfairii (assembly GCA_006937955.1). Taxonomy (NCBI): domain Eukaryota; kingdom Metazoa; phylum Chordata; class Actinopteri; order Cyprinodontiformes; family Aplocheilidae; genus Pachypanchax; species Pachypanchax playfairii. The sequence continues at coordinate 1,021,218 of SSNP01000161.1, forward strand.
CTGCTCCATCATATTTGACCTTCCTTGCTTTGATTTGAACAATCAAAAAGTGGATGTACATTGCAGTCAGGGTCTTCGGAAGTTCTCCTTCATCACTATTTGTCAGCACGTCCTCCAGGACTGTTGCATTAATCCAGCAGAAGACCGGGATGTGACACATGATGTAGAGGCTTTGGGATGACTTGATGTGGGACACAATCTTGTTTGCCTGGTCTTTAAATTTCTTCCTGAAGTACTCGTCCTTCTGTGAGTCAGTGAACCCTCGGATCTCTGTCACCATGGTAACACACTCAGCAGGGATCTGATTGGCTGCTGCAGGTCTTGTGGTTATCCAGAGACGAGCTGTAGGAAGCAGTTTCCCCCTGATGAGGTTTGTTAGTAGAACATCTACTGAGGTGGACTCTGTAACATCAGTCAGGATCTCGTTGTTGTGGAAGTCCAGAGGAAGTCGACACTCATCCAGACCATCAAAGATGAACAAGACCTGGAACTCTTCAAACCTGCAGATTCCTGTTTCTAAGGTTTCATTAAAGAAATGATGAACAAGTTCAACCAAACTGAACTTTCTGTCTTTCAGCAGATTCAGCTCTCTGAAGGTGAATGGAAACAGGAAGTGGATGTCCTGGTTGGTTTTGCCTTCAGCCCAGTCCAGAGTGAACTTCTGTGTTAGGAACGTTTTCCCAATGCCGGCCACGCCCTTTGTCATCACTGTTCTGATTGGATTAGGTATGCCTGGTGAGGCTTTAAATAAGTCTTCCTCCCTTATTGTTTCTTGATTAGTATTTTTCCTGGATGCTGCTTCAATCTGTCTGATCTCGTGTTCTTCATTGACCCCTCCAGCCCCGCCCTCTGTGATGTAGAGCTCTGTGTAGATCTGGTTCAGTAAGGTCAGATTTCCTGCTTTAGCGATTCCCTCAAACACAAACTGGAACTTCTTCTTCAGGTTAGACTTGTGCCTTTGTTGGAAGTCTGTAGAAGAGAACCCTAAAAACGACAAAACAAATGTTTTTTTGTTTTTTTCCATCTTTCATAACATACCTGTCATGTTTCTGGGACATTTGTTCTGTTTTTGTTTTGTTTCAAGATTATTTGTCTAAGTTGGTCTGCACTTTTGCTTTCAACTGGTTGTTATTATATTCATTTCTTTTACTTATAATATTATGAGTTCTAGACTGAGAAGGACCTGGCAGGCTGTAGCCTGGTGTACTTGTCTAGATTTATTCTCAGTTCATCATGTTTTTTTTATGATCTAATTTACTTTAGGACTAAGGTTATCATCTTGTCATGTCTAACCATAATTTTCCCACTTAATTATTATATTTTATCTCGGTCATGGTTTGTCATAATCTCTTAGTTTCTCTCTTAATGTTTATCATTCTGTCCCTGTTATTTTCTTGTACAGTCAGTGTTTTTCTGTTTCTTTCTTGTTGGTCAAAATGCCATGTGTTTCTGCTTTTTTATGAACTGATTCATGTCACATCTCTTCCATCCTGCCATGTTTGTTTTTTCGGTTTCATTGCCGCTGCTCTATTCCTTCATCTATCCTCATGTCCTTCACCTGTTTCAGTTTATTACTCCTTGTGTCTGCCACCTGTGTCAAGCTACATATTCTCTGTTTTCCCACCTTTCTGCATTTACAGTAGGTCCAACACCCGAGCCATGTTTGCGCTGAACATTGTATTGTCTGTTTATGTGCACAAGAGAAAAGTCAGTACGAAGTGATCTAATGTTTGAAATATGTAGTGCAACTATTTGGTAATCTGTATGACCTGCATGCCAAAAAAACTATTTAAATGAAAAGAGAAATAAATGCACTTTTATCAGGCGATTTTTACAGTATTCCTAAAAACTCAATTACTCTTACATTACCTCTGTTTTCTCTGTGTTTCTTGTTAAAGGAGTTAAAATAATCTTACTCGTGAACAGACTGTCAGCCAGTTTATTTTGGTTCATTCTTCTCAGGAAGTGCAGCGTGATGTTTAGAAATGACTCTCTGTTTGTCTTCCTCTGCTCTTCATCATCTGCATCCAAAACTTTTTCATTCTTCTTTTCATTCTTTAAGAAATCTTGACAAAGAACTTGCTGGAATGTCTTTAGTTCTGTCTTCACAAAATGTACAATGTTTTCCTCCAGAAGCTGGAACAGAGACAAATATAAAACTAAATCTTAACTGAAAAATACTGAATAAAAATCACTGAAAAGCAAGATAAATGAAGCAAGAAATTTTCTGACCACATTTTAAAGGGTGCCAATGAAGCAGTTACCTAAAATTCCAACATTGATCAACTTTGCTTTGTAATAAGTAAAAAACATGATTAAATTATATTGTAGGCTTTAAACTGATTATTGATTGTTATATTTTACATATAAAAACAAATGTCCCTGTTTTAGTTGTTATAACTTTTCAGTGTTAAATTGTACGAACCATAAATATGGAGTCCAGATCAGTTTGAGGGCCAGAATGAGTTCTGGGAATCTCTGAGCTCTGCTGTCCAACACTGAGAATGTAAACAAAAATTTTAGTATAGAAACCTTTTATTACAAGAATTAAATGGCTTTATTGCTTTTACAGTAAAAAACACTTTTTTGGGATATCTGCTGTAAAAACCTTTGTATGCATTATAACACTTTAGTGGCTTTATTTCTGGTTTTGTGGAGATTTGTTTTCTTACACAAACATCTTTACTTCACACTAAATTTGATGTTTACACAGAGGGGAACAGTTTTTATTTCATATTCTCACCCTTTATGTTCAGCCTGGTCTTCATCTTTGAACTGAGCTACTGGATCCATGGACTTGTTACTTTTCAGAGACACACAGCTGATTTGAGCTGAAACTGATTTCCACTGAAAAATTCTGATAGAAACAACCATAAGTGTAACTCAGTGATCACGTTCTGCATTTTTCAAATCAAAATATGTATGGCACAGCTCAGATGTATCATGCATGATGTTCCAACAGATATATGACTCTGTGGCTGTCATTTTAGTCGACCCCTTCGGTTTGATAAAAGGGACTATATTTTGTATATGTTTTAAATATTCATATTTACATTTTAAGAAGCTTTAATTTTGTTTCTAGAAACACAGAAAATCAATGTTGACATGTCAAACCGAGTCTAATAATAGAGGAAAAACATTAGTATAAAGACACCGTAGGATTTCTCATCTCCCCAGACAGGAAAGAATTTAAATTCTAACCCATTATGTTCCGACTGGCGTCCATCTTTAAACTGAGCTACTGGATCCATGGACCTGTTACTCTTCAGAGACACACAGCTGGTTGGAGATGAGACTGATCTCTGCTGATGGAGGCTGATAGAAGCAAAAATTGAAAAATGTGACTGTCAGTAAATCATCTCTGGACTTATTTTTGTTTTAATCTTTCTTTTCTTTTTTCCCTTTTCTTACTAAATAATGTGTTCACGTTTGTGTGTGTGTGTGTGTCAGAATCTGCACATGTATTTAGAGTCATCTATAGCCTTGATAACATTGACCTGTACTAATGTGCCATTCTACAAATACAGAGTATAAATTCTTGTTGCTGGGGGTGTTCCTTTTTGAGAGAGAGACATTCCTGTATCATTTAGTCCAGGTCCATTTTTGTCCCTTATGTGGTTGTTCCAGTAAGACAGTAAATTACTTTTGAAGTCTAAAACAACATTTGAAACATAATAATATAATATATATTATATATAATAATAATATTATATTTAGTATAAAATGATGGATGAAACTTAATAAAGAGGAGATTAACCAGCCTTGACCAGGCTTGTAGGTGCAGTAAGTTGAAATGGTACAAATTTGTACATTATATCAGTTTGAACCCTCAATGGGGCATTTCTGGCCTTTTAAAGACCAATGTTGTACTTTTGAAGGAACATTTTTTTGTAAATTACCTATAGGTACAAAAATATTCTTGTCTCATACCTCTATTTAAGAGAGTGTGGTTTTGAGGACCTGGAGAGAAGATAGCCATGTTGGTGGGTGCAGGAAGAACCCACGGTCCTTCAAACTAAAGGCAATCTCCCTTCCGCTAGACTACGCCGCACAGCGCCCACATTGCACATTCATGGAGATTTCATGGCACATACGTGGAAAATCTTGGACCAGATCATTGACCTGGCCATAAACTCCCAAATGGGTATCTAACACTCTTATACTCTTGTGCATTAAGGAAGCCTTAGGAAATGGTCCAAAAACCGTTCATACTGCATTTGCATCCATTCATATGTGTTCTTGTGACAAAGGCTTAAATTAAGATAACTTGCTGAATTAAAATTTGACAAAGACTGATCAATTAAACCTTTATTTATTAGATTGAATATAGTTATCTAATTTTTCTGAGTAACTCATATGATGTAACTTACTCTTCACCACAAACTCTGACCTCAGCAAAGGATGTTATTATTTAAAAGTAAGAAACGCAGTCCAGAGTTTATTCTCACCCATTATGTTCCGACTGGCGTCCATCTTTAAACTGAGCTACTGGATCCATGGACTTGTTACTCTTCAGAGACACACAGCTGGATGGAGACGAAACTGATTTCCACTGAAGAATTCTGATAGAAACAACCATAAGTGTAACTCAGTGATCACGTTCTGCATTTTTCAAATCAAAATATGTATGGCACAGCTCAGATGTATCATGCATGATGTTCCAACTCTGTGGCTGTCATTTTAGTCGATCCCTTCGGTTTGATAAAAGGGACTATATTTTGTATATGTTTTTAAATATTCATATTTACATTTTAAGAAGCTTTAATTTTATTTCTAGAAACACAGAAAATCAATGTTGACATGTCAAACCGAGTCTAATAATAGAGGAAAAACATTAGTATAAAGACACCGGAGGATTTCTCATCTCCCCAGACAGGAAAGAATTTAAATTCTAACCCATTATGTTCCGACTGGCGTCCATCTTTAAACTGAGCTACTGGATCCATGGACTTGTTACTGCTCAGAGACACACAGCTGGATGGAGATGAGACTGCAGTCAGCTTATGGAAGCTGAAATAAACAACAACATTACATGTATAATTTACATGGATGTTTCATGAGAAATAATGAACAAGAAATCTCTCTGTGGTCAGAGAAGGCCTCAGCTGCTTTATTCCACTATTCCTGGATTTAGGTTTTATAAAACACAGAGAAAGGTTGTTAACAACTTAAAAAAAAAAAAAGTAATATGAGGATCCCTGAAAATTTAATTCCTACTTAGGTGCCTACACTTACTGCCTCGACTTGAACAAAATGTAAATATGCTAAACACCCGTTTACAGACGACAATAGCGGTATCTTTGGAAGGAGGGAAAGGACGATGTTTCATAACAGTTCACCAACTGTGAAGATTTGGACCAATTCTACTTTTCTGCAACTCATTTTATAACTAACTTGTGGCAGAATACAAAATAAATACAAAATATTTACTTCACATATCAGTGGCCATCAGCTGACTGTACCACGACAGTGAGTTTATGGAAAAAATATATACTTTTGTACAATTTTGGCGTATTTTCTAATAAAAATGTTGAGTAACAGTCAACATGATGATAATGATGTCACATAATCACTGCAGTGCAGTCTGCTGTTGATGTCATGATGATTGCTGGTCTAAAAACTTTCTTGTACTAGTAATCAAAGAGAAAATGTCCTGTGATCTCATTAACCCTTAGTGAACCCAAAGAGGGATTTCCTGAAAATTTTTGTAGGGTTCAGGGATCCTGGTGTTAAGGCAATTTTCTTTTATTGTTTTTAAACAGATGTTCACTGCAGCAAGCACATGATTCTTCTGCAAAACGTTAATTTTGTCCCAAGTTATTACAAATTTCTCCATTCAGCGTTCAAATGTTACATTTTGTAACAGAAATGCAAGTAAAAAGATTACACGAGTCAGATTTCAAACTATTCAGTCATACTCTGGGTTTCTTTCACTTTGAGCTTTTTAAAATATCCATTGGAAAGACTGAAGAATGACTCAGGACAAAGACTTTAATTCACATCTCAAGGAAGTAAAAATAAAACAAGCTACACATTCAACAAGACAAGTCAGACTGGTTTGTTAACACCTAAGGTAAAAGTTTTAGATTTCTTAGTCAAAGAGAAGTGCAGGTTGCGATGAGATGGGGCATTTGACTAGTGGTGGGAGCAAGGCCCTGGAGGCTACGGGTTGGGAGACCCTGGATCTGGGGTGCTTTTACTGCTGGACAGTGTGTGGGTGGTCTGGCAAGGTAGGAATCTGCACCTGCCCCTGGTTGGGTTGCTGCTTTAGCTGGGGAGGGGGGGGTCTGCCCGGCAGCCATTTTCTCTCACTGGGGGTGGGTTCAGATGTCTGTGGCCGCATCCTGATTCTGGAGGTAGAGGGTCTATCATCAAGAAATACACACAGTTCTTCCCTTTGATCATTTTACAACCAAGAAATCATCTCTAGTCCAAAAACAGATTCAATAGCCTTTTTATGTGTACATCCACGTGGGGCTGGAACATCTGGCACAAGCAGGCACCTTGTCGGGGGTAGGACCCGGGGTCACTGAGCCCTGGCCTGACCCTGTACTGGGGGGTGGGGCTAGTAGGGTTCTGGGTTCTGGGCTCCTAGACCTGTGTCCTCTTGGTGCCCCCTCCCGCTAGGGGAGGTAGCTACTGTTCTCTCTTGCAGACATCCTCTCTGCTTTGGGCCTGTAGTTACTTTCTGTGCGGGCCGATATATGCCGGTCTGCTTAAGGCTCGGATCTGGTGCACTCTAGTGCCCTCTGGGCTGGACTTGTGGTTAGTTAAAGCCACACATCTAGACATAATAAGGCACATAGACCCACAATGACTGCCAAAAATATCAGGACAGGATAGGCAAAAGATGTCTTATTTACAGTATGTGTTATTTTATTGTTTGCCAAGAGAACTCTCATTTCTATTCTCTGTATGTCATGTATGTATAGTAGCTCAATAAAGATTACTTTCACTTTGAATTTAGTGTTGTGAAACACAAAGTTCAAATGAAATTAAAATAAAAATAATTTTAACAAGCCTCAGTAAAGTATAGTTATATGTTTACAACTATCGACTGATCATGTGAACTGACAACTGAGCCATGTTTTATTAGAGATTCTTACCTTTGATCGTGATGGTTGTTTACTGTTTCGCCATTGAACAGAATGTCCTCAGATGGAATGTTCCTGATACAAATAATAAATTTGGTGAATTCTGAACTTCTGTTAAAGCAGCAATCCAAAGTTTTTTCTCAGAGGGCGTTACTAAGCCAAAAAAAATCGTGTTGCACCCTTAAGTCCCACCCCTCTGTTTTCATGATACATTATCAATGGTAGTAAGCACCAGCTGACATCCATGCACCTTTGTTACAATGGACATTTCTAGGGTCTATTGTAATGCTCTTTTCACCACTCTGGACATATCCTCAATCTCCCTCTTACAAATAATTCAAAATGCAACAGCCAGACTCCTCACAGATGTGCACATATTAACCCTGGTGTTGACATACAGGGCTCTACATGGCCAGGCCTTGTATAAGTGCGTCAGATTCTAACGGAACACTGTCCTACTTGAGGCCTCCGTTCCCAAGGGCAGAACCTCCTGGTCATTCCACAGACTTGCCTAAAAACTAAGGGGGACAGGGCCTTCCAGCCTGTGGCACCAACCTGCAGCTTCATTCTGCTGACTCTGTTAAGGTCTTCAAAGAACAACTGAAAACTGTTCTATTCACCCATGAATATTTATTGTGAACTGTATTGTGTTGGGATTTTAACCTTGTACTATTTTTATCATGATTCTTTTGTTTGGTATTTTGTGAATTTTTGTCTGTGAAAAGCACGTTATAAATAAATTTTATTTACTTACTTACTTCATTTATACAATTTATATGTTTATTTATTGAATTAATTTTTCAGTTTCATGTGTCTTTGCAGAGTTGTAAACAACTTGTAAATGCCGACCGGCTGTAGTTCTTCAGGATAAGTGCGCACTTTGTTGATTGACAGGTCTAACTATGCGGATGTAGAACGCTATTAGCTAATGCTAGGCGGCACTCAGTTAAAATTGCATGTGCCTCTACAGGACAAGGGGAGCTTTAAGGGAAAAAAATATATGTTTTTCCTAAATGTCATTACAGAACCGGGTCAGACTATCACTTTTATGAAATTTCAAAAAAATCATACACAACTGCTGAAAAGGGTAAAACTCCGGATTACAGCTTTAAAAGTGTAAAGTAAAAATAGAGCAAGCAACCCAATCAACAACTGGTCAGACTGGTTTGTTAATACTTAAAGTATGTGTATTATGTTTGTAATCTGAGTCAAATACAAGCTTGGACATTTCCAACGACCTACTTGATCCTTATCAATCAGGCTTTAAGCGAGGCCATTCCACTGAAACCGCTCTTCTCTCAGTTGCAGAGTCACTACGGGTTGCCAGATCGGCTGGTCTCTCCTCAGTACTCGTACTCCTTGACCTGTCTGCTGCTTTTGACACCGTCAACCACCTCATTCTCCTCTCGACGCTATCTAAGCTTGGCATCTCGGGACCGGTCCTCTCGTGGTTCACCTCGTACCTTGCGGAAAGATCTTTCAGAGTCTCGTGGCATGGACAGATGTCCAGTCTGCATGAGCTGGCGACGGGTGTCCCGCAGGGCTCGGTCCTTGGTCCTCTCCTCTTCTCTTTATACACCATCTCATTAGGCGAGATCATTCGCTCCCATGGCTTCTCATACCATTGCTACGCTGACGACACTCAGCTCCTCCTCTCGTTCCCTCCAGACGATACATCCGTCTCAGTGCGGATATCTGCTTGCCTCTCAGATATCTCGGCGTGGATGAGGGATCGCCACCTTCAGCTTAATCTGTCCAAAACTGACCTCATTGTCTGTCCTGCCAGTAACTCCTTACCTCCTCAGATAAGCGTGCAGCTTGACTCCATCACGCTGTTCCCCAAAACCTCCGCCAGAAACCTTGGTGTCATACTGGACAACCAGCTGTCCTTCAAAGAGCAGGTTAACTCCGTAGCTCGCTCATGTCGATTCGCGCTTTACAACATCAGGAAAATCAGAGCCTTCCTCACAGACCACACCACACAGCTTCTGGTCCAGGCCCTGGTCTTGTCCCGGATCGACTACTGCAACTCATTGCTGGCCGGTCTTCCGGCGTCCTCGGTTAAACCTCTGCAGATGATTCAGAACGCAGCAGCACGTTTGGTCTTCAACCAGCCCAAGAGGGCTCATGTCACTCCGCTGCTCATTTCCCTGCACTGGCTTCCAGTTGCAGCACGCATCAAATACAAAGCTCTGCTTCTGGCTTACCAGACTCTAACACACACAGCTCCTACCTACCTTCACTCCTTCATCCAAACCTACATTCCCACGCGTCAGCTACGCTCAGCCGCTGAAAGACGCCTAGCGCTTCCACCACAACGTGGCATGAGATCATGTTCCAAACTCTTCTCCTCTGTTGTCCCCCGATGGTGGAATGACCTACCAAACTCGGTCCGATCCTCAGAGTCTGCA
>SSNP01000161.1:1030732-1058431 GCA_006937955.1 Pachypanchax playfairii
AAAAAAGATGTATCAGCGTCGGAATTAAACTGCACTCCAAACAGTCCGCCTCCTTATATTTTTTTCCTTCTCTTTGAATTCTTGCTTGTATGTTCTCTCAATGTAAGTCGCTTTGGATAAAAGCGTCTGCTAAATGACAGTAGTAGTAGTAGTAGTAGTAGTACTAAAAGTGTTTAATTATCTAGTAATAGCAGGTTGTCTTCAGGGAGGTGAAACTCACCTGTTATAGTTATAGACTAATTATGATCATGTGAACTGACAACTGAACCCTGTTTTATTATAGAGTCTTACCTTTGATCATTGTGATGGCCACATCCATGTCCACACAAGAGTAAATGTTGGTAACTCTCATGCACCCTTTGTTTTAGTTTGTAAGTTGATTCCATTAATTTTATTGGTTAATGATAAGTTAATGATAAAAGCTGCTGTACTTAATTTATTTTGTAAATATGAATTATAATAAGAATACAGTTACCTTCTTCTCTCAGCAGACTGATGCTCGTTTTTGACCTTCAAAGATTCAAACATCAGTCGAAGACTACTGACTGACCTGTTGAGTTGAACACACAGAGCTGTGAGTGGATAATAATGGAGACGTGAAGAAGATCAGCTGTGGAGAGATGGTCATCTTACCTCTGGGTCTCATGTTCCTCACATGGATCAGTTTTAGGAGGAACTCCCTCTTTGTTCTCACACTGATACATGACTGAACTCACACCTTCACACAAACACAACAACAGGCTCAGTGATCACAATCTACAACAGAGGTCACATCAACAACACAAACACTCAGAACTGAGAGGAAACCTGACGAGTCCATGAGAAAGATCTGGTTCCAGATCCAGACTGAGTTGATTTATCTGAACTTGTGATTCTCCAGCAGAGCTCCAGTATGTTCTCCTGTCAGGTTCCACTACATGAGCAGCAACAATGCTGGATTTTGTTCATCTAATAAACACTATACAAACAAAGCTGCTGAGAAAACACTGAGTTTCTTTGTTTCAGTGTGACGTTTAAATGTAACTTCCTGCATTTTTCTCTGATCTCAAAGATTAGATCACAAACAAAAAGATCACAAACAAACTAATTTAGTTTTCATTTAGCAGCTACTAATAATAATTCATGTAAATCATTTATAATCATCAGATTTCAGCTCATGAAGACACATTTAAACTACATCTAATAAAACAGAGAATCAACATAATAAAATGTTTCTACTGTTCAGTGAATAAAACAACATTATGATCACTGATCAGAAACGCACTGATCAGATTTCTCTGTATTGATTCTCACCTGTTGGACTCACTTCAGGTTGAAGTTCTGCACCTTCAAATGTAGAAGAAACATTTAAGATGGAAGAAGTTTGTCTTTCCTCTCGTCTGTCTGTGTGAATCTGATCACATCCTCATAACTTCACAGCTCAAGTTTATAAATATCTGGTAGAACCAGTTTGATCTGTGACAGAACCTGGATGTAGTTCTGAATATGTCCATGAGAGGGCGCTAATAGATAATATGATGAACTTAGAACCCACATGTAATGGAGGATTTCTGATCAGAATTATGTTGTATATGAAACACAAATCAGAGTATCAGTATCAGACATCAATTTTAATAAAGACTTCAAGAAGAACTTTTATTTACAAGTTAATTCAAACTTTTTACATTTAATGTGTGGAACATATCTATATTTGTATTTTTGAAAAACATTGTTATTATATCTCATTATGCAGTATTTGTTTTACTTTAGATTTTAAAAGCCTTTCTTTAAAAAGGAAAGTTTCTCCAAAATGTTACCTGAGTTGAACTTCAATGCTGGATATTTGTTTGATGGACTGGAATGACACTAAAAATAAAAACAACTTGAATCTAGTGAAAATCTGGAAACATATTCATTAAGTCCACTGAAAAACTTTGATCAATTTCCAATTGTTAGGAAGGTAAATAGAAGGACACAAAGACTGGATCAGAACTTTTAACCAATTCCTAAAACTGCTGGTCTTTTCTGGGTGAACTCTGAACCTTCATTACAAAGTTAGTGATTTAAAGAGTCCATTTCATACACATTTCAGGACTTTTGGTTATTTCTTAAGTATTAACCAGTAATATGAAACATTTTATATCTATATCAGGAAACACTGATTAACAGACCTTTAAATCTGTCTGCGTTAAAAGTTGGGTGGTTCCAGCTCCTTCTGTCAGGCTGCTTCGGCTGCTTCATCAGCAGCTAGTTCATATTCATTATTCGAATTTGCTGGAGTCAGATTGGCTAACAAACTAGCCTATGTGCATGGTAACAGTAGTCGTTCTCTCTTTCTGTTTGTTACGTCTTATGCTAGCAGCTTTTAGCCAGCAGCATGCTAGGCGTGGTTTCAACTGCAGGAGCTGATTAATACTAACAAACAAAGGAGTTGTGATGAAACAGATACAGGCCGTTCGAACTCGGGTTTTATCACCACCTGCGTATTTTGAGAGATTAAAACTGAAAGAGAAGTTGTTGACCTGTTTTCACCCACTATGAAGGTAAAAACACCTGTGGAGCTAAAATATTCAACAGAAACCTCAGAAACACTGTTTTTAATGGAAGGGCCTCTTTAATGATGTTTCTACAAATGCACTTAAAAATCAAAATGAACAAAAATGTATACCAGTGTCATAATTATAGAAAACTGTGCAGTCAGTTAAGACTAGAGAAACACATTCAGCTCTTTTTCAGGTTCAGAGAATCTGTGTTCACACAGAACTGGATGACACATGGGATCCGAGTCAAAAATGTGAGTTGAATTTCATCCTCAACAACCTCATAGTGACAGTTCATCTTTTTAGATGGTATATCTAAATGTTTTATCTCTATAACACCAAATATATCACATTTATTACTTATTTTAAGCTTTCTATGGTGTGTCACAAGGCTCCATTTTGGATTCTTTACTGATTCTGCTATTTGTTCTTTCTTCAGCTCATTCAGAGCACAGCATCTCATATCAGGTAGATGACATTATGATCTCTTTACATACATGTAATTTATCTTTTCAGAGTGCAACACAGACTAATCAATCAGCTAGAAATTGTATAGAAGTCATTTTATCTGCTGCTGGAGGACGATGTTTCATCACACTGAGAAAATATTAGAAAAGTCATAACAAAAACAAATTAATAAAAAGAAAGTTAATAAAAAGAAGTTGTAACACTCCCTGTATTTGTGTGTAACCTTGCCAATACTCTTTAAAACAATGTCTTTTACATCTAACTGATTCTTAAAAATGTTATGCTAATTTACATATTTATGTCATATATTATCTGTTGTTTGAAATCAGTGAATCAGTTTGAATTAAAAATATAAAAACCTCAGCAGCCCTTCATTAAGAGGCAGAGTTTACATGTTTACATATATTATGAAATAATGATTTTTTTTTCTGAAATAAGAAATTAATTTGCAAGTTAATGGTGTTAATGGAAAAGTTTTGAAAATAGATAAATAATTTCAAGGAAGTATTTGTGCTTAAATGGAAAACAGTCAGAGAGGCTGAAACTCTGAGTCAAACATCTGAAAAAAGACAAAATTTAAAACAAAATATTTGTCTTATTTATTTATAGAATAAAACTAGAAAAGCTCTCGGAGAGCGCAGACCTCTGCCAAGTAGCACTTGAACATATTGTAGAAAGTACTATGTCCGTATCCTTAAAAAAATTCCTGGATCCAGACGGTAATCCGGTTCACCCCCAAAATCTAATGACTTCTTCTTTGGGTCATTTCCGACTTTTCTTGAAAATGTCATCAAAATCCATCCTTTAGTTTTTGAGTTGCTAATGGACAGACCCAGTTGAAAACCGTACCTCCTTGGCAGAGGTAAACATTACCTCCTTGGTGGAGGTTATTATGAAAATACCCGTGATTTTATGTAATTCTTTGCCATATTTCCAACTCGGATTTAATACAAAGAAAGTAAAATCACACAGAGATGCTGCTGCTTTTTGGGTTTGTAAGATGTTTTTTTAATTCAGACATTTATTTTCTTGTTTTGCAGTTATTTTCATCAGTGCTAAAAGGTTTTTCTCTTAAAGATTTAGTTTCTCAGATGCTGTTTTTCACACCCAGTCAAAGACGATCCATCTGGAAGATGTTCCACATTTTACCTTAAAATTATTTGCCCAGCTTTAAAAAGTGGGAAACTCATGACCTTCTAAAGTTGGTCTGAACCAGAAAGTTATTCCTACAGCGAGCACATGGACACTGAGGATTTAGACCAGAGAGCAAAACCAGGATACAGAGGTTCAGTGAAGGTGGTGTTGAAGGTGTGAAGGTGGATTAGTGTATCTGAGGAAACTCTGTAGAAAGACAGAGTTCCTGCAGGACAGTCCAGATACACCGCTATCCTGTGGGAGATGGATATGGAGGAGATTGATGTTTCTCTGTCAAGGTGCCAAGCAGAAAAACCAAACGTATCAGAACACTCCAGACACCAGGACTGTTCATTCCTCCCAAACCTGCAGTTGTCATTCTCTCCTTTGCGTCTGATTCCTCTGTAACTGACTGAAATAAGAATGCCTCCTTTCCACTCCACCTCCCAGTAACAGCGATCAGTCACACCGTTTCTGCACAGCAGCTGCCAGCAGGATTCAAATCTGTCAGGATGATCCCGATATGGCTGCTCCACCTCTAACAGCATCACTGACTTCTTGTTGACAGACAGTTTCAGCTTTCTGTGCATTGAATTTGTGTCCAGTTCAAGTTCACAGAAATCTGGAGACAGAAAATAAATCTTTTAATATAGTTAACATATTTTTTATTTGTTTTTAATAACTGAATGCTGTCAAATAAGAAATAGTGTATCATAAATCAGAAAATCATGATAATCCAGGAAATAAAACAATTGTTAACTTTGTACTTAAAGTCAAACCTACATTTCCTGACATCAGGTTTTAACCTGCACTCTCCACCGTGATCCAACCTGCAGAGAGAAACACTGTCACACCTTTCACACATACACCAGGCACAAAGTCATTAGCATTAGTAAGAGAAAAAAGTTTTATTCAGTAGAATCTACATAATTTAATAAAGATTTTTGCAGTAACAATACACAAATTACACATTAAAAAGATAAATATCACAATAATACCATCTTCTAACCTCAGCAAAATAATCTAAAATTAATAAATACCCAGTTTGCATGAAATGATGATGACTTAGAGCAACTCTTATGTTAATTATTTTGTTAGTGTTTACAGAATTTCCAAATAATTATGACAGTTCATTCACTGGTAGCTAAAAATAATATTAATACCTGAGAACAGTTTTTCAAACTGTTTAGATTTTTTCCAAATCTTGGCTCAACGTAGAAAACCCGCTGACAGCAAAAAGTTCAATTGTTAATATCTCCAAAAATTAACTTAATTATTTGGAAAGCTCTTTTATATTAAAGGGATACATGTGTCCTTATTCAGTTTGTCTCAGTCCTCTGAATAGAGACCATATCTTCATACCTGAGAGTGTCCAGTCTCCAGTGTGGATCCTTCAGTTCTGAAGACAACATCTTCTCTCCCACATCTTCTGGATGGTTATAGCTCAGGTCTAGTTCTCTCAGATAAGATGGGTTAGAACTCAGAGCTGAGGCCAGAGAAACACAACCTTTCTCTGTGATCAGGCATCCTGACAGTCTGGGATAAATAAACCATCAAAAGCTGAAGGACATGAAATACAAATGCCACAGAAGCTTCTACTCTAAAACATAATGAATGTTCATAATTTAACTGATAAACAAATAGATGCTGCCAGACCTGAGAGTTTCCAGTTTACAGTGAGGACTCTCCAGTCCAGCACAGAGCTGCTTCACCCCAGAATCCTTCAGGTGGTTGTTACTCAGGTCCAGTTCTCTCAGACTGGAGCTCTGGGATCTGAGTACTGAGGACAGAGCTTCACAGCTTCCCTCTGAGAGTTTACACCCACACAATCTTTAAAAAAAAAACAAAATAACAAACTTTACTGTTTTACTGTAATACGTGATGTATATGTTCTTATAAAATTTGAATTATCCACAGAGTTGCATAAAGAAAATAAACACTTATAAGACTGTAATACTAACACAACAGTCTCCATATTACAGTGAGGACTCTGTAGTCCGACACACATCAGCTTCACTCCTGAATCTCCCAGGCTGTTGTTGCTCAGGTTCAGAGTTCTGAGACGGGATGAATGTGAGCTCAGAACTGAGCTAAGAGTCTCACAGCTTTGATCTGAGAGGTTGCAGGCGCTCACACTGCAAAACAACATTTATCATAACAATTGTTATCCATTTTAAATGACTACTATCATGAAATTCATCTTATTCAGGATTATTTTAATAAACACACACTGCAATGAAAGAATGGGGCAGTGACGTGACAAACTAACTCAAGACATAAACAAGAACCCTTAATCATGAGAAGAACTGCAGTTTGGTCCTGGATCTGTGTTTATTTATCCATCAATGTATTTCTTTATTAGCTTAAAACTAGTTACTTCCTGTTTGCAAGTGCTTATCATTTTAATTTAGATTGAATAAACAGTGACAGATTAAAAGCTCTGATGTAAAATAACAGCATTTATTTACATTGTCCAACCTTATAGTTTCCAGTTTACAGTTTGGACTTTTAAGTCCAACAGAAAGCCTCTTCACTCCTGAATCCTGCAGGTGGTTGTTGTTCAGGTCCAGTCTCTTCAGACTGGAGTTCTGAGAACTCAGGATTAATGAAAATATTTCACAGCTTTCCTGTGAGAGGCTACAGCAAGTCATCCTGTAAAAATACAAATGTAAAGATTAACTTTAACAATGAGGGACTTTTTGGTACAAAATCCATGTTTAATGAAAAATAAAAACAATATATATATATATATATATATATATATATATATATATATATATATATATATATATATATATATATATATATATATATATATATATATATATATATATATATATATATATTTATTTATTTATTTTTTCATTATTGGAGAGAATTTTTATTATAAAAAATAATGTGCTCATTGTCAACCCATTGTGTCCTGACCTGAGAGTTTCCAGTTTACAATATGGACTCTGTAGACCAGGAGAAATCAGTTTCACACCTACATTCCTCAGGCTGTTATTGCTCAGGTCCAGTTCTCTTAGATGATAAGACTGTGAGCTGAGAACTTTAGATAGATTTTCAGAACCTTTCTCAGTCAGGTCACAGTCACTCAATCTGATAAGTAATTTATAATGCACACAAAAAGAATATTAACTTCTGTCATGTGAAAATTTAAAATATTTGAAATATTTTTTCCTTCACCTACAGAGCTTTGTTGGAGGCTTTGACCACTGGCAGCAGCCTCAGAAGAGCCTCTTCTGAAGCAGAATATTTCCTCAGGTCAAACTCGTCCAGATCTTTATCTGAAGACAGTAAGATGAAGACCAGAGCAGACCACTGAGCAGGAGACAGTTTATCTGTGGACAGACTTCCAGATCTCAGGAACTGCTGGATCTCCTCCATCAGAGAGTGATTGTTCAGTTCATTCAGGCAGTGGAACAGATTGATGCTCTTCTCTGGAGATGGATTCTCACTGATCTTCTTCTTAATGTGGTCAACTGTTTCCTGATTGGTTTGCAAGCTACTTCCTGTCTCTGTCAGCAGACCACGTAAGAGGGCCAGATTGGCTGGCAGTGAAAGACCAAGGAGGAAGCGAAGGAACAAGTCTAGGTGACCATTCTGACTCTCCAGGGCCTGGTCCACAGCACTTTGATGGAGATTTTTCACTTTTATTTTATTTTTAAAGACTTTTGACACTGCCCTTTGTTTTTGCTCCATCAGGTTGACACCAGAGTTGATGAAGGTCAGATGGACATAAAGAGCAGCCAGAAACTCCTGAACACTCAGATGGATGAAGCAGAACATCTTGTCCTGGTACAGTCCTCTCTCCTCTTTAAAGATCTGTGTGAAGACTCCTGAGTAAACTGAAGCTGCTCTGATATCGATGCCGCACTCTGTCAGGTCTGATTCATAGAAGATCAGGTTTCCTTTCTGCAGCTGATCAAACGCCAGTTTTCCCAGAGACTCAATCATCTTCTTGGTTTTTGGGTTCCAGAGTGAATCTGTCTCAGCTCCTCCATCAAACTTATGCTGCTTGACTTTGGTCTGAACTACCAGGAAGTAGATGTACATCTCAGTCAGGGTCTTGGGCAGGTCTTCTTTATCTCTGGTTTGCAGCACTTTCTCCAGGACTGTAGCAGTGATCCAGCAGAAGACCGGGATGCAGCACATGATGTGGAGGCTTGGAGAATTCTTTGAGTGAGAGATGACCCTGCTAGTTAGTCTCTTTTCTTTAAATCTCTTCTTGAAGTAATCCTCCTTCTGTGGGTCAGTGAACCCTCTGATCTCTGTCACCATGGTAACAAACTCAGCAGGGATCTGATTGGCTGCTGCAGGTCTTGAGGTTATCCAGAGACGAGCTGTAGGAAGCAGTTTCCCCCTGATGAGGTTTGTCAGTAGAACATCTACTGAGGTGGACTCTGTAACATCAGTCAGGATGTCGTTGTTGTGGAAGTCCAGAGGAAGTCGATACTCATCCAGACCATCAAAGATAAACAAGACCTGGAACTCTTCAAACCTGCAGATTCCTGTTTCTATGGTTTCAGGAAAGAAATGATGAACAAGTTCAACCAAACTGAACTTCCTGTATTTCAGCAGATTCAGCTCTCTGAAGGTGAATGGAAACAGGAAGTGGATGTCCTGGTGGGTTTTGTCTTCAGCCCAGTCCAGAGTGAACTTCTGTATCAGGAACGTTTTCCCAATGCCGGCCACGCCCTTTGTCATCACAGTTCTGATTGGTTCATCTCTTCCAGGTGGGAGTTTAAAGATCTCTTCACGTCTGATGATTGTTTCTGGTCTGTGTGGTTTCCTGGATGTTGTTTCAATCTGTCTTATCTCATGTTCCTTGGTTGCCTCTGATCTTTTTCCTTCTGTTGTGTGAAGCTCTGTGTAGATCTCCTTCAGAAGGTTTTGGTTTCCTGATTCAGAAAATTGAAATCTCTTTCTCAGGTTTGACTTGAATTGTTTTGTGCTTTCTGCAACACAAGTTCCTATATTTAGAAAAAAAAATAAGTAAAGAGATAAATGTAGTTGAGAATACACAAATACAGTACATCTAAATATTTAACAGACATGTTTAAATCACAATTATTCAAAACAATTAAACCATTTCAGTCTAATAATATAGTTTTTTATAGTTTTTATAGTTATTAAACACAGTTTACATGTTTTTTTATCATGTCAAAACTGTAAAAGGATCTTACTGTTCCATAAACAGTCAGCCAAGTCCTTCTGCTTCATCTTTCTCAGGAACTGCAATGTGATCTTAAGAAATGCATCTCTTCTGATCTTCCTCTGCTCTTCGTCATCACTGCTCATGCACTCTTTATCCTCCCTTTGATTCCTTAAAACTTGATTGTTATTTGAAGTTATAATCTTCCTAAACGTCCTTAGTTCGGTTTTCATAAAATTTGCAATGTTTTCCTCAAGCAGCTGAAACAAAATAATTCAGGAAATTATCAAGTGTTAAAAATATTGAAAACACAGCCCTAGAAAAAAAACAATGGGAACGATATTAGACCCAAAGTTTTGTTCATATTTTCTGCTGAAAGCATTTTAAATAACAGCGGTTGGTTAACTAGTCAGTTACCCACCTGTTTCTGCAAATTTAAACCATTTACATAACAACTAGTGATGAGAGCTTTGGACTGTTTTATCATTCACTTTTAACCTGAATTGATCTAGAAGGTGTTTTTGTGGGTTTTTTTTCAACTTAATGTGACAAAGAGAGTTGTTCCTCACCATAAATATGGAGTCGATATCTGTGTGTTGCTGAGGAACCGACTGAGAACTGAGAACATCTGAGCTCTGCTGAATGCTGCCAAAAATAAAAATAATAAAAAGATACAGGTTCACTGAATGAGTCTTAATTATGATCAAGGTAGAACATTAACATGCACACAGAACTTGTTTTATAAATTACGTGTTTTTTCTGTTATAGACACTTGTTTTTCTTTGTTTTTTGTTTTTTTTTTTGCTTTTTATCCACTAAAGAAAAACAACATCTGTAAGGTTACCATGTAAACAAATCTATGTTCTCACAACATGAACAATATGCACACAAATTTAGCAAGTTTAATTTTTTTAAATCAATCAGTAGTTTTTGAGAACTGTCACTGTTTAATGACATTAATTTGTGTACAGGTTTAGAATCTGGTAAAAAAAAAGATCTATTCTGTACAGAGAACTTTAAGTATGAATAGAAATGGTTTTCTGAGCTCATATATGAAGTGATCATATTCTGTTACAAATCATCTTACCTCTGAGTTTTACTCTGGCTCTCGTGTTTCCCATTCAGAGTGGGTTTAGATGGAACCGTTCCTTCTCTTTTCTTATATAGATTCATAATCCACACTATAATAAAGACAACAAGAAGCTCAGTCATCACTCTGTATTAGAATGTTTAAATTTATGGTTTTAACGTAAAACTTACAGAAAACCTGCCATTTCTATAAGAATTTAATTTCATACATAAACATTGAAGATTGTATTTTCGTAACTTCTTCTTTAACAAGCGTAAACCAAGATCAAATGTTTCTTTGAGATGACTGCATACTATGGTGTAAAGTTACTGTCAGAAAACTATTAATAATCAATAGTTCGTACATAACTAGCAGTGTGTCAAGTCTTGTTTCTGTCAAATCATATACAAACATGTAGTGTATCTTTTCTCTATGAGAATAGAATTTCAAAACTTACAACTTTAAAAATTCACAAATACAAAGTCCATAATTGGATTTGTGGTGTCTTCATTATGACTATAATAAGTGATGTAAGGCTGTTAATAAAAATCTATCCTATGAGAATAAAACTGAAAAATCTGATCCTAGTCAGAGAGTCAACTGCTTATTAATGGAGTACATGATGCATTGATGCCAGTAATTAGGCATGAGTTTTTTCAATTTAATAACACCAACATGTTGACCAACAAACAACAGAACAAAATCAGCTAATGTTTGACAGTTGATATATATCATTATTCAATTCTGCACTAGTCATCAGTCAGTTTCTGTACCTGCTTGTTTCTGCTCAGGGTCATAGGGAAGTGCTGTCAATCTCCAGCTGTCATTAAGTGAGAGGCGGAGTTACACCTGGACAGACCACCCGTACATCACAGAGTCACATATAAACAACCATTCACACACACACTCA
This sequence comes from Pachypanchax playfairii, assembly GCA_006937955.1. Taxonomy (NCBI): domain Eukaryota; kingdom Metazoa; phylum Chordata; class Actinopteri; order Cyprinodontiformes; family Aplocheilidae; genus Pachypanchax; species Pachypanchax playfairii. The sequence goes on from SSNP01000161.1 coordinate 1,041,991, forward strand.
CACCTAAGGCCAATTTAGATTTGCCATTTAACAAACGAAGCATGTTTTTGGTCTGTGGAAGAAAGCTGAAGTCCCTGGAGAAAACCCACATGTGCATGTATATGTAACCTCTATGCAGAAAGGTCATGGCTAGTTTTGAACTCAGGACCTTCTCGCTGCAAGGAAACAGTGCTGCCAACTGCACCACCATGCAGCTCCTCTGGCAGCAATAGTTTACCATCTTGTGTTTTTTGATCAGTCACCTTGTCATTATTAAGCTGAAGAGACTAATGCCCAACTAGTGGCATCGATGTATCTGTGCTCTATTAAAAAGCCTGTGACCCTGTCACAGTTTTCAGTTCAGTTCCGAAAGGACAGACTAATATTCCCAGCCGTACATTGCTTGTTGTTTTTATAAGAAGAAACCATAACAGTAAATTTGGACTTTGTATTTGTGAATTCTTGAAGTTGTAACTTTTTAAATCGTATCTTCATACAGAACAGATACTCTACATGTTTATAGATGATTTGGCAGAAACGAGAGTTTATATATTGCTAGTATGAACCGTTTGTAGAGGAATAGTACAAGTTGGGGTTCTTTTATTTAGTTTTTTTTACATTAATCCTACCCAATAATATACTGAGATTGCTTTGGTTTGTTCTGAAAAGATTTTGATTAACTGAAATTTGAAATATGTGAAAAATATAACTGTCCTTCAGCAGTGCAGAGGTAACTTAACAGTTAAAAATTAACTGATAGTAAAGTTGACAGAGCAGTTTAAAAATTCCCTGCATTTTTTACCAATGAGACAAGATAAAGTTACAGTCAGACTGATGTTGCATTTATTCAGAAACAAATCATTTAAACAATAATTTGTAATTGAATAATTTTCACTTTAATTTGAAACAAATAATTTGATACATTCAGACCTACTGAACCAGCCAGCCATAATCAAGAAATATACAGGTATGTAGACAGGTTTATAGCACAAAGTGAACACAGGGAACCTGCTGAAAAGAACTGCTCAGATTTCTCAGGTAGGATTCTTACCTGCTGGACTTGCTTTAAATCAACAGGTTCACCAACACTTTTCCTATTCATTTATAGGGAAAGTCTGGAGAAAAGACACTGCTCTACCTTCTTCAATCCAGGTGAATAAAGAATATAATCATATCCTCATAACTTCAGAGTCCAAGTCTAAAAGACAGTGTGACATCAAACCTGTCAGACCTGTCACATAGCTGCTTTTTGGAACTTGGTTCAATGTTACCAGACTCCTGAGCATACCTCTGTTTGTGTTTCCCAGAGATCTACTGCTCTTAAACCAAATATGGAATAATGAGATTATCTACACATTTCTAAGATGAAAAAAGCTTAAACTGTTTTAACTCAGACTTAAAAGCAAAGAGAAAATTCTGTGAAACATTTTCACTGAAATGTTGAAACTACTATCATGGACTTGGATGATACTCACAAGTCCCTGGCTGAGTGCCTCAGTGTCAGAGTTCTCCCTGGTGAACAAGAGGGTCGCTTCTCTGCAGCTACGAGTTGCAGGAGGGAAGACTCTGACTGTTGTGTGTGTATACTATATGCAGCTAACAGGATTGGGGATATCATTGGACTCTGGAAGGAGCACCTTGAGGACCTCTTAAAACTGGTTACTATGTCCTCCACTGTGAAGGCAAAGCCCGAGGACTGGACTTGGGGAGAGTTGAGTCTATCACACTGGCTGAAGTAGTTAAAAAGCAGCATGGCGCCAGGGGTGGCTGGGATTCGCCCTGGGATGCTGAAGGCTATGGATGTTGTGGGACTGTCATGGATAACATGCTGCTTCAATGTTGCAGAGTGGATTGGGACAATGCCTGTGGAATGACAGACTGGGTGGTCATCCCAATTTTCTAAAAAGGGGGACCGGAGAGTGTACTCCAGTGTTCCAACTAAAGCGGGATCACACTTCTCAGGCTCCCAGGGAAAGTTTACCCCCAGGTGTTGGAAAGGAGGATCCAACCAACTCTCTAACCTCGGATTGAAGAAGAACCATGTGGCTTTCACCCTGATCCTGGAATAGCTGACCAGATCTTTACCCACAATCTCAAGGAGTTGCTAAGGAGGTCATGAGAATCTTTCAGTCCACATGTGTTTTTTGGACTTGGATAAGACTTGTGACCAGGTCCCTCGAGGCCCATTGTGGTGGGGTACTGCTGGAACATGGGATTTCAGGCCCACTTCTACAGGTTATTCAGTCCTTGAGTAACCAAAGCAAAAGCTGTGTCTGTATTCTCAACAGTAAGTGGAGCTTGTTCGTTGCACAAGTTTGAATTTGGCAGGGGTGCCCCTTGTCACTGTTTGTGGTTTTCATGGACAGGATCTCAAGGTGCAGCCATGGGAGGAGATTGTCGGGTTTTGGAAGCTTCGGATATTATCTGTGTTTTTTTGTGAATGACGTAGTTCTGCTTGCAACTTCCAAGTCACAACCTTCAACCTTGGGCAGTTTGCAGCCGAGTGTGAAGAGGCTTGGGAGAGAATCAGCTCCTCAAAATCTGAAGTTATGGTTCTAAGTCAGAAAAAAGTGGAATGTTCCCTTCAGGTTGTTAGTGAGTCTTTCCCTCATGTGGGGGAGTTTAAGTATCTGGGTTTCTTGTTCAGTAGTGATGCAGTAGGGAGCTGGAGGTTGACTGACAGATTAGAGCTTCATCCTCAGTGATGAGGAAGCTCCTTCAGTCTGTTGTAATGAAGAAGGAGCAGATCCAAAAGGTAAAACTCTTGTAAAGCCTTTCATTTGAAGGACCGCGGGTTTGATCCCCAGTGCCGGCAAGCTACATCAAAGTATCTTTGGGCAAGATACTGAACCCCACAACTGCCCCCCCGGGGGATGTACAAGATGGCTGCCCTCTGCTCCTCACCTCACGGTGAGGATGGGTTAAATGCAGAGCTGAATTTCCCCATGAGGAACTAATAAAGGAAAAATATTATTATTATATTATATTATTGATTTACTGGTCTGTCTATGTTTTAACCCTCAACTATGGTCATGAGATCTCGATCCTGACTGAAAGAACAAGACCCCCAGACAGATCCAGAATTCACTGTAGGACTTATGTATCCTCCCTGGCCTGGGAACATCTGGGAATCCAGAACATCCAGGAAGAGCTGGATAATGTCACTGGGGTGGAGGATGTCTGGGTTTCCTCTCATGAACCTATTTCCCACATGACTCAACATTGGATAAGTGAAAGAAGGTGGATGAAAGGATGGATGGACAGATGGACGGATGGATGAATAGATAACTAATTTGAACATGTTCTTCAATTCCTAGATTTTGAAAGTCAGCTGCCAAACAAACTATTGTCTCCTGAAATTTAGATGTGATGTTAGATTATTTTACATGAATTTACAGAACTTGTGCCTCAGCTCAAAGCACTTAAAACTTTTGACATGATTGGGATCAGATAACAGATTGATTTAAAGCAAAAATCAATAGTTCAAACTGAATCTGCTCTTATTGGTCAGCTTCAGCAGCCTGACCAGGCACCACGCTTCCAGGAAGTATTGACAGTTGGGACCATGTCCATCCCTGTCATGCCTTAGCGGTGCCATTGATATCAGAAATGTTGGAAATCAAAACGTCAGCACCAATTTTTAGCTGTAAGAAGTAAGTGTGTACTGAAGGGTTTGAGTGAAACTCGAAACTGTCATGACCTCGGGGAGTTTTCTGACACACATGCAGACTCACACGGACAACAAGCTCAGGTGCAAAAATGAACAGCTTTATTTACAATAGATATTTACAGTAAATGTGCAAGAGGGCTCGGGATGCTCAGGTTCTGTGGAGGATACGAGAGGTTAGTCACTGATTGATGCTGGGAATGATCGGGTGTGCACAAGAGGAGTAGAGACTCACGGAAAATAAGGGTGATGAAGGGCGCAAGGAGGAGGAGAGGTCCAGTAATCTAAGCGACTGTGCAGGGAGATGGGATCCAGGGTGCATGTCGAGTGAGCAGGTGTCGGAGAGTGGGCAGGCAGGGTGGAGGAGCTCGGGAACAGGCTGATGTGAGCAGGGAGACTGAGGAGGGATCTTCACGGGGAGCACAGGAACACAGACTCGGGTGGAACGTCACAGGAAGCACAGGAACACACAAGGAGCGGGAGCGTTCGAATGTAGATCCTGGAGACAGAACAGGTTACTCACGAACAGGGTTTTAAAAATGCTTTTAACTTTAGCACTAGGAAACTCAGGACTGATGGCAAACGCCTATTATTGTTATTATTGTTGTTGTTATTGTTGTTATTGTTAATGAAAAAATACTCTGTGAAACAGTGTAAGTTACAGAGAGGTTTCTGTAAACTTATGTGACTTGTCCTCCAGGTCTTAAGGTGCAGTTCTACGGTCTGGACCCTAGAGGTCAGAAGTGACCAACTATTAAACTACAAATCTGAGTCACATCCGTAGAAAATCGGAACCAGAACTTCTTTAGAGTCATACAGTCATAGAACTTGTTAATAATTCTGTAAAGTATGATGTTAATGTTTATTTCATGAATAAAACCTGTTTTAGGACATGTGAGTGTCCCAGTTCAACACATCCTGTTTTCTCAACACAAGCCTGTGACCATGTTGCTCCATCAGTGTTGCGTCACTCTGTTTCTTTGTATTAAAACAGGATCTAATAAATGCATAACTGACTTGTTTTTGTTAGTTAAATTAAATTCCGTGTATTAACAGACTGTCTCTCTGTCTTTTCTCTGTGGAGACATGATCTGTGTTAAGAACAGGGTTTGTTATAGTCCTGACCATGACGTCGGAGCTTTGGGCGTGTTCAGTGAGTTCCTGGATTCCTGAGCGCTCCGCCGTGTCTCCGCCCCGCTCGGACCTTCCTCAGGTGAGGCAGCAGAGTTACGGAGGGCTCAAGCTGCGCTTCAGACATGGACTCAAGTTTTCTTATTAATGAGACATTAATGGGGATAAAACGAGTTTTCGGTCGCCTGCTGTGTGGAGACATCGGTGGATTTGTGTTTCCTGACAGAACCGGATTACTTTAAGTCTTCCACCCAGGTGTGGCTTCTTCACCTGCGGGTTGCTGGAACGCCGTGTGTCGTTCCAAGAATTGTATTATTATTATTTCTGTGTTTGGACAGTTGTGATTCGTTGCATCTCAAAATGCCGGAGCAGATCAGCGTGACGGAGTTTATTTCGGAGACCAATGAGGACTACAAAGCTCCAACCACCTCCAACTTCACCACTCGGATGGTCCACTGCAGGAACACGGTGGCAGCTCTGGAGGAGGTGGGCGCGCGTGCACGCACACACACACACACACACACACAAAGAGTGAGAGAGTACCTAATTAAATCAGCTTGATGAGACTAAAAGTACTGAAGCTGAAATTCCAACCCTACAAAGTGAAGTTATTTTTTTCCTGTAACTTCATGCCACTTCCTCCTCTGACATGTTGGAGCTGTAAAATATTGTGTTGCAAATGAAACAGGATTTAACCGTGAGTGTGCAGATAAAGTGACTCTTGTCTTCACATTTCCAGGCTGTAAGTGAGTGTTTTTATATAGAAAGAGGAACAGAGAGACACACTTCCTCCTGCTGTAACGGCAGCTCACAGTTGATTCACTACGTTTTGAAATAATCCATTTCCTCTTCTTTAACTTTGTTAACTCAGCGATGATGAAGCACATTTCTTTACTAAAGTTTAAAGAGCAGTTAAAAACCATAAGATACTAAAAGAAGTACAGAAAGTTGTCTGAAAGCTGGTTTGTTGGGAAAGTCTCCTGGTAGGACTTTTTATCAGATTGTGTTTGTTTACTTTTATCATCAATAAACTCAGATGAGGCTTTTCTACCAGAAAACTCTTCAATTTAAGGGATAAACTCCTCCTTCATTGCGCACATTCCCTCCCAGCCAGTTCTTGAACCAGCAGCAGGAAAAGGAGCAGACCTGCTGGTTGTTTTGTTATCCTGTTTTATTGTTCTGGTTGTGGTGTTTTTTTTTATTTGGGTATATTTTGTCTAACTCATTGTCGTTACTTAAACTTTTTGGTTTTGATGTGTTTTTTGTTTATCAGTTCTTTGATTTGGTTTTGTTGATCTTTGGGTTGTTTTGTGGGTGTTTTCTGTCTTCTAGTTGTGTTTTTGTGTGTCTTTGTCATTGAATTGATTTTATTTGTGTATCTCCTCTCATTGCCGCAGTCGTCACACTGTTTTGTGACTGTAGTTGTTTTTAGTATCTTTGAGGTTGTTGGACTGTTTTGTGGTTGTTTTGAATCATTTTTTTATTTGTGTGTCATTGTGTTCTTGTCTTCTAAATGTTTAAGTGTTTTCTTAGTTTTTCTGCTTTTGGTCTCTGGACTTGAATAAAATATAGTATTTGTAGGTGAGACCACATTTTCCTGTTTGAACAGAATAAATCTAAATCCCACCTGATGCATATTAAATGGTTTTGGTTCCCATCACATGATGAAGTTCATGAGGAGATAATTCATTACTCAGTGATCATCAGTAGAAGAGCCAGTGAGACGCTTCGGTCAGTTAAACCTCTTCTTCCAGGACCTGTTCTTCCTTTGACCTGTTTAGGGGTTTGTTTGTTGTTTTGGGGGTTTCTGGTGGGTCTCTGGGGGGTTCAATAAACCTACAAAGGCTTCGTGGATGGTTTCCACACATGATCAGTCTAAATGGGTTGAAGTTTGTAGAACAGATAAAAAATAACTTATTAATGTCCTACATCCTAATAAAGAAATGTAGGTTGAAGTCACAGGTCCAGACATCTTGTCTGCTGTTGCATGATGGGATATCCCCGCCCAGAAGACCTGAGGCGAAGACAAAGTCTTCTGATGTCTGTCTGATCGAGTCCCAACCTGACATGTCTCACCTTGATCATTCACTCTGTCTCAGGTGGATTTTCCTCTCTGTGAAACTTCTTTCCATTTTCTTCTTCATCTTTTCACTCGTTCTTTATTTTCCTCTTTCTGTAGTTTGACAGTTTAGTCCCGCCTCCACATGCAGGACCGACTCAGACCACAAGAGATCAGGACTACAGTCAAGCCAGTCCAGAACATGTTCCCTGTTCTTCAATCTGGAACATGTTCCTTCTTCTTCTTCAGCCTTTGGTTCACCGATTCAAACCCGTCCCATCACAGAACCCTGATCCAGACCCATTATAGATCCAGGGTTTTGGACTTATCAGTGTCTCTTCTGCAGCAGCTGCTGGTGGACTGAGACGTTTTCTCTTCCTGCTTGCTGGTTGTTTATTGATGTTGATTTAAATCTCACTCACTGGTTTAAAAATCATTTTTGTTGTTTTGTTTTCAGGAAAAATACAAGACCGACTTTGTTCCTTCGTTTAGTTAAAGAGTGACTGTTTCTGGACTTTCTGCATGTTTCACACTCTGACTCACTGAGCTGTGACTCACTGAGCTTTGACTCACTGAGCTGTGACTCACTGAGCTTTGACTCACTGAGCTTTGACTCATTGAGCTGTGACTCACTGAGCTTTGACTCACTGAGCTGTGACTCACTGAGCTGTGACTCACTGAGCTTTGACTCACTGAGCTGTGACTCACTGAGCTGTGACTCGCTGAGCTGTGACTCGCTGAGCTTTGACTCGCTGAGCTGTGACTCGCTGAGCTGTGACTCGCTGAGCTGTGACTCGCTGAACTGTGACTCACTGAGCTGTGACTCACTGAGCTGTGACTCACTGAACTGTGACTCACTGAGCTTTGACTCACTGAGCTGTGACTCACTGAGCTGTGACTCACTGAGCTGTGACTCACTGAGCTGTGACTGACTGAGCTGTGACTGACTGAGCTGTGACTCACTGAGCTGTGACTCACTGAACTGTGACTCACTGAGCTGTGACTCACTGAGCTGTGACTCACTGAGCTGTGACTCACTGAGCTGTGACTCTCAGCTGCAGTACGAGTATCTGGCGCACAGGAGTCCTTCAGCATCGACTCCGTCTCACTGATATGAAAGTCCTGTATAGATCTGAACAGCTGATTGTAGAACGAGTCCAACTGAAACATCAGGAGGATCAACAGCTTTTCATCCACTGTTTGTGTTGTTGAATGAAAACATGATTATGATCTAAAAAACTTCTTTAGAGAAACATTTTAAATCTTTTAAGGAAGTTTTACAAACTTCACTGTGTCTGTTGGTGTCAGTCTGAAGCAAGTTGTCTACTCACTTCAGGTCAAAACTCGGTTTCAGATCAGCATTTAAAATGAAGATGTGCACAAAGTCAAACGTCACTCCCAAATAACACCAAACTGCTCGGGTTGTAAGTCTTAAACCATCTCAGTTTGTCAAACTCGGGCTCCTTCAGCTCCTCCTGACTTCAGATTATTCACCACAAGATAAACGTAATAAATTCAAACTCATTTTTCCTTTTTAAAGTTTAGAAATTCTAGTTTTCTGTTTGTCATTGATAAAGTACTGAACTTAAAATAATAAAAACAAAAACATTCACAGCTGTTGAAACATTTTATCCTTATTATAAAGTTATAGAGTCAGAGGCTAGTGGTAGCCCCCCCCCCCGCGCGCTGCATCAGGTGTGTTACCTGGTCGGTTCTGATCATGGAACATTTCCATTTATTACTCATAATCAGTTTGGTCTTTACAGATATAACCAGCAGTATGTTGAGCAGGTCACCTGGTAACCAGAGGGTCACATGATCCAATCCTCACTCCATCTAAAAAAATGTCTGTCGTTGTATCTTTGGGCAAGGCACTTCACCTGGCCTGCATGTTTGGTGGTGGTCAGGTGACCCGGTGGTGCTTGTGTAATGGCAGCTTCGCTTCTATAAACTTATTTACAATTTTACCATTAAAACTTTGAGTTTTTATGGTAAATCTTGAGACTCCGACAGTATAAATATTTCTGTGTTTTTCTGAGTCTGTACTCTGTTTTTCAGCTGTCAGGTTGAATATTAACATGTATGTTACTAATATGATATGAAGTGTTTTATAATCGAGCTGTTCATGGTGGCAGCTTGTTACGCTGCTCTGTGATTTTATTACCAACATTTATCTGTTTCTCATCCTTGTTTTCGTCATGTTACTGTTGGAATATTATATATTTTATTCTGCTTTAGAATCTGTACTGATTTTTGCTATTAATTTGCCACTTTTTTGGCACCAGTTATGATGCGTAACCATAGTAACGAGGGAGTTGTTAACAAGCCATATCAGCTAATAAATAATCCCCGAATTTAAACCCCAAATCAGTTTTACCCATTTATTGTATTTGAAATGTGATCAGGACGACAAACATTTTAAACACTTCCCACATTCATAAGAGAATAATTTATATTCAGTAACATTTAACACAAAGTTTGAGACAGGAAGTTGATCATATAAACCTCTTTGTGTTTGTTCAATGAGTTTTCTTTTATTGTGGAAAGAATTTATTTTTTTTTGACTCATTTATTTTTCTGTTGAGTCTAGTTTATTGTGTTTAGTGTGTTTGTGCTGTTGGGACAGTTTTAGTTGAGAAAACTTCCTTTTATGTTGCAAAATGAAGCCGCAGGTTTATCTGATGCAGCATCGAAGAACAAGATCAAACCAGCTGCGTTCAGAGATAAAATAAAAAGTGGATGTGTGAATAAATTAAACCAAGCTGTTTTTTTTCTTTTAGCTCATATTTGCTTCGTCTTTTCAACAGTTTGATGTGGAAACTCTTCTTCTTGCCTTTTATAGCATCGTTTGGTGTTTGTGGTTTATTTTTATGGTGTTATTTGTGTTTTGCTGGTCAGACACTGAAACAGAAACATTATAAAAACCCTGATGGATCAGAACTGATAAATAAAGCAGGAAATTTGCCTGTTTTGGGTTAATGTAACTTTTTGAGAATTTGAATTTTAGTTGATTTTTTAAAAAAGTTTATAATTTTTGAAGTGGTCTTGATTTTCTTTTTCCTTGTTTGAGGAGTTTGAAGGCTTTTCATATTTTATAATTTCTTATGTTTTTAACTTTATTGATGATCTATTTTTGTGACCATTTTGCATGTTTTATTGTATTTTCTCTTTCATAAATACTTTAAGTCAGTTTGCAGTAAATTTCTGATCATTTTTCTCTATTTGCTGTTATTTTGAGAGTCTTTTGGTGTTTTTTCAGCTTTTTATTTCTTCCCTTGCAGTTGTTTTCTTTTTGTCTGTAAATGGTCTCTGTGTTTGTATTTTGCTTGTTGAGTCACAAAGTGTGTCACACTATAAATTTACATGCACTTATTCACATACGTGACAGTTATATCTCTGTTATTTTAGTTTAGCATCTGTTTGTTGTTGTTTCCTGCCACTTTGTGTGTCTGTGGCCCCGGGTTATGTATTTCTGGTCCTTTCAGACCCCATCAGTCACTCCTACATCACAGTGTCCCCCTAGTGCTGATAAATAACCACAAACATCACAGAGGTCATGTCCTGATACTGCAGTTTACTGCGAACACTTCTGTTACACGTTGTCCTATCAGTTTTCACCTTGTTGCCATGGTAACCTGAAAAAAAGGTTTGGATCTGTGCTGATCTGTGTCCCATTTGTCACCTTCAGGTTCTGGACCTGGACAGATCAGTTCTGTCTAAGATTAAGAAGTCCATGAAGGCCATCAACTCATCTGGTCTAAGTGAGTTTCCTCTCATTGCACCACAAGCTCCGCCCCTTTCTCACTGTTTCTGTGGTAACTCGCTCTCCGTTCAGGGTTGGCGTTAGTGTTCGGGTCAGCTGTTTGAGAGGATGTGAATGGTTTGGTCACAGCAGCGGGTGCGTTTGGTTCGTCAGCGGTTGGTGTGTTTGTGTTGAGGCGGGTGGAGTCTCACCTCCAAACATTCCGCTCATACTGCTTCCTGTCTCAGCATGTCCACGAAGAGTTTCCTACCTGCAAACAGACGCAGAGAGACGTGAATCTGAAGATACAAACACCAACAAACATCCAGTCTTATTCTGCTCCTCGCGTTCAGAATCAGTCAAGAGAAATGAGCTCCAGGTTGTTTTTCTGATGGAACTGAAGATCAAAGTTTTCTTTAGAGGAATTTCTGCTGAATGTGATTTTATATTTTATAAAGTTAAAGAATAAAACTTTGTCTCAGGCAGTTAAAATAACACTGAATGAAACAACAGACCTGTTTTACATTCAAACACGTGTTTTACACACAGATCTGTTTGTTTTGTTTTTCATGTTTTTATCTCTTCTTTTCTGAAATTTCCTGTTATTTATATTGTCTTTTCTTTTGTTTTATTTGTTTGAAATATTTTCATCATCTTTGTGTTTTTGTTTGTTTTAGATGGAACCTGGACGTTGTGATGCTGAACATGATGTTTTGTGATGTTTGTGTTGTAGCGCACGTGGAGAACGAGGAGCAGTACTTTCAGTCCATGGAGAAATTTGGGGACAATTTCATGAGCCGGAAGGAAAACGAGGTCGGCGCCGCCTTCCTCAAGTTTGCTGTTTTCACCAAAGAGCTGACGGCGCTCTTCAAAAACCTGGTGAGGATCTGAACTCGGCCTCTTGCTTCAGGAGAACAGACACGATGAGACGTTTCACTGGTGGTTTGAGTTTCAATTCTACTTCCTGTTTGTAGCTGCAGAACATGAACAACATCATCATGTTTCCTCTGGAAAGTCTGCTGAAGGGAGACCTGAAGGGAGTCAAAGGGGTTCGTATCTCTCACGCCGTCACAGTTCATACCTGTAATAAACTCCTTCAGTATCATGAATGACTCACTGCTCAAAGTTCTCTCTGGTCATCGGCTCTGTGACGTCTGTGTTTTCCCTTCAGGACCTGAAGAAGCCGTTTGATAAAGCCTGGAAGGATTATGAGACAAAGCTGTAAGAAAATCAGCTTCACACAAAAACACACGTTCATGTTTGAGTTCCTTCAACAAGTTCTTCAGTTTCTACAATCAGAATTAGATCCATCAGCAGTAAAAGTTTCAGTTTGAAGAGTCAGAATTTATTTTTATCTTTTATGACGTCAGCTTCAGTAGAAAAGTCAAACGTTACAGAGATCTGGATCGTGTTCAGAACATCTGGTGTTTGATAATTAACTGATTTGGATTATTTGAGTGTTTAATATGATGTTTTAACCTGTAAATCCTACAGAGCAAAGATTGAGAAGGAGAAGCGAGAACACGCCAAACAACACGGAATGATTAGGACAGAGTTCAGTGGAGGAGAGATCGCAGAGGACATGGAGAAGGAGAGACAGATGTTCCAACTACAGATGTGTGAGGTCAGAGTTTGTTCTTCCAAAGTCACATGTTCAGCTCCCAGTTTGGGTTCAGATGTGTGAGTCTGATGTTAGACGTCACAGTCACGGAGAGAGAAAACAGTAAAACACTTTGATTTAATCAGCTTTTATTCCTCTGAATGTATCTAATAACTTGTTTTTATTCTGTTTCTCTGCAGTACCTGGTAAAAGTGAATGAAATCAAAATGAAGAAAAGTGTGGACTTCCTTCAGAACCTCATTAAATACTTCCACGCTCAGTGCAAGTACGTTTATATAGATACAGATCAGAGAAGACACGGACACAAAGAGGTTGAATTAGATGATCATACATAGATGCAGCGATCAGTTTGTCCTCCTCAGCAATAAAGAGGGATTTTAATCCACATTTTAACTTTGACTAATCTGTATCAGGATCAGATTTCTTCTTCTCTTCCGTCTCTGCACCAAAATCATTCAAATCACCTACAAAACTTAAATAAACTCATTTTAACAAGTAAAAAATCTCCATATTTATTATTTTATCCTTTTTTCATCAGATTATAAGAAACTTTTTTCATTAAAAATAAATGAATCTGTTTGTTTAGTTTTTTCCAGGATGGACTGAAAGTTGTGGAGAGTTTAAAACCCTCGATAGAGAAACTGTCTACAGACCTGATGGTGGTGAGGACGCGCTGTTTCTCATCACTGATTATCTGTGATGTCTGTTAGGAAAATCAATTATTAATCAGAATTTATTGTTGTGTAGATCAAACAGAGTCAGGATGGAGAAAGGAAGCAGCTGACGCAGCTCAGAGACGTCCTGAAGGTGTCGCTGCAGTCGGAGAACAAAGAGGTAAAAAATATCAATAATAAACATGTTTTTAATTATACAGTTAATTTTATTGTTTAATAAAGAAATCAACTGTTCCTCCTTTAAGAGCTGCTTTTTATATCATGTTTAAATCTTTATATCAGCTGATTCTGGGATGTTTGTGTTGGTGTTCATATAAAATGTTTTAAAATTCGATGTAAATTATTAAATGTCATGTGATTAAATTTCAGGATTCTCAGGCGAAGCAGAATGCAGGTTACAGCCTCCATCAGCTGCAGGGAAACAAAGCTTTCGGCACCGAACACTCCGGAGTTCTCTACAAGAAAAGTGAAGGGTGAGTAAACTCCATGTCCCAGAATGCAACAGGCAAACAACATGGCAGACCAACCCCAGTCTGCATCGTAACATCCTGTTTCCTGTTACAGTTTTTAACATTTTGTTTAGATTTTTAAGTTTTAAAGCTGCAGACAGCTTCAGCTTTTATTTACATTGTGGGACAGCGTTTGTCCAGAGACTCTCTTGTTTGTCTCGTCAGTCATTCGTCTGTTTCTTCAGGTTGACAAAGATGTGGCAGAAGAGAAAATGTACCGTCAGAAACGGCTCCCTGACGATCTGCCACGGCACGGTAAGATACGACATCCCTCCTCGATCTGTGGTTGTCCTGCATGACAAGCTCCCGTCCACCCACCTGCATGTCCATCCAGAAGTCTCCTTATGGATTTAGATTTTAACCAGCTGGGGAAAAGATAGTATTTCTACATTAGTTTCATATTTATTATTGCATTTTTTTCCTTCTTTTATTTTGAAGTTTTTTCACAGTGAGTCAATGGACCAATCAGGACAAAGGAGGCAGAAAAGGAAGAGAAGGAAGAGCATAAAGAAAAGGATAAAAGACAGAAGGGTGGGAAGAGGACGAGGCTGGATGGAGATTAGTGACGTTTTGGGAGGGAAATTTTTAAAGTCTCTTTATCCTTCAAACACACAAAACTTCTTTTTTAACATATTTTAACTTCACAATACAGAAAGTGGTGCTACAACCAAAAATATGATGCAGTTTGAAACTCTTCATTTATTTATAATAAATGTTGAAGTTGCTCATTTTTCAAAATAAACCTTTAAAAAATACCTTTAAGAAGCCAAACTATGTTGTTTTCAGCACTAAATACAGTTCTTTATTCTATCTTGAAAAACAAATTGCTTTGTTTTTGTTTGTTTGTTTGTTTGTTTCCATTTTGTTGCAAAAGTTAGATTAAAACTATTCTGTTTGTGGTGCCAAATAAAAACCTGAAAGTTCCCTGAAGAAAATCCCTGGAGTATTTAATCATCACCCGGGACGTTCATCATGAGGAGGACATGAATGTTCTTGTCTAGTCCTGTCTCTCGGGGACCACATACACAGGAACACATTTAGTAGCAGTTAATGTGTTTTAGATACCTGACATGGTACCTGAGAACAGTTTCCTTCATTAAACATTAAAGAATGCTTTTAGGAGATAAACAGCGTCGGTTCTGATTTACTGTGTTGGTTGACGTTTAGTTTTTGAAGCATGTGGTACAGCTGATTCAGTCTGGACCAGAATCTGCACCTGATGTTTATCATCTGAAGACAACGAATGTTTTCACATAATTCTTTAGGATATTAGTTTGTTTTGTGTTTAGAAGAGTTTCGTCTCACGCTGGACTTTATTTTTCTGTGTGTTGTTTTAAAGTCTAACAAACCTCCAGCCAAACTCAATCTGCTCACCTGCCAGGTGAAGAGGAATCCTGAGGATAAGAAGAGCTTCGACTTGTTTTCACGTACGCTGCACACGCATCATCCTGAATATTGAAATAATAACAAGCTTCTGTGTTTTTAATCGGATCCGTCCCGTCTTTTACCCTTCAGATGACAGAACCTACCACTTCCAGGCCGAGGACGAGGCCGACTGTCAGATGTGGGTATCGACAGGTGTGTCATCAGCTGTTGGTTCTAGTGTTTTTACTGATGGTTACATGTGTTACCAGTTGGGTGTCGGTGCTGCAGAACAGTAAAGACGAGGCGTTGAATCAGGCTTTTAAAGGCGACCAGGATGAAGGAGAGAACAACATCGTACAGGAGCTCACTAAAGCCATCGTAGAGGAGGTGAAGAGGATGAGTGGAAACGACAGCTGCTGTGATTGTGGTGCTCCAGGTCAGTTCTGGTACTAAAACTAGTACTTCTACTAGTAAAGTAAATACTACTGCTGAGTAGTGAAAACATCAGCTGCTTGGAGAACTTCAGGATATCAGCAGCTCATCCCTCATCCCCCTCCTCCTCATCATCCCCCTCCTCCCCCTCCTTCTCCTCATCCTCCTCCTCCCCCTCATCCCCCTCCTCCTCCTCATCCCCCTCCTCCTCCCCCTCCTCCTCATCCCCCTCCTCCTCATTCACCTTCTCCTCCTCCTCATCCCCCTCCTCCTCCTCCCCCTCCTCCTCATCCTCCTCCTCCCCCTCCTTCTCCTCATCCTCCTCCTCCCCCTCCTCCTCCTCATCCCCCTCCTCCCCCTCCTTCTCCTCATCCTCCTCCTCCCCCTCCTCCTCCTCATCCCCCTCCTCCTCATTCACCTTCTCCTCCTCCTCATCCCCCTCCTCCCCCTCCTTCTCCTCATCCTCCTCCTCCCCCTCCTCCTCCTCATCCCCCTCCTCCTCATCATCCCCCTCCTCCCCCTCCTTCTCCTCATCCTCCTCCTCCCCCTCCTCCTCCTCATCCCCCTCCTCCCCCTCCTTCTCATCATCCCCCTCCTCCTCCTCATCCCCCCCCTTCTCCTCATCCCCCTCCTCCTCATCATCCCCCTCCTCCCCCTCCTCCTCATCATCCTCCTCCTCATCCCCCTCCTCCTCCTCCTCCTCCTCCGCGTCCTCCTCCTCCTTCTTATCCTCGTCGTCCTCCTCCTCATCCCTCTCCTCCTCCCCCTCCTCCTCGTCCTCCTCCTCATCCTCCTCGTCCTCCCCCTCCTCATCCCCCTCCTCCTACTCCTCCTCCTCCTCACCTCAGGTCCCACATGGCTGTCCACCAACCTGGGCGTGCTGATCTGTATAGAGTGTTCGGGGATCCACAGAGAGATGGGGGTTCATTACTCCAGGATCCAGAGTCTGGATCTGGATGTTCTGGGAACATCTGAGCTGCTGGTGAGTCGACTTCACTGTTACTGATGAAATTATAAGAATTAGAGTGAAAACTTTCTTTCAGAAGGTTACCGCCCTGTGCAGAAGTCTTAATCCTGTTTCCTTTCCAAACATTCAGACCTTTCCTGGATCCTTTAAAGGTCCTGAGAAGTTTTTTCTAGTATTTTTTGGGAGGGGGCTTCTTTATTTTTAATTTTCAGTTCTGACCTTGTACCTGACAGTCGCTGTGAAGCCTGCACTGAAACAACAAGGGAAGTAAACAAGTAGAGAACAAGAGAAGTTT
>SSNP01000161.1:1058441-1078433 GCA_006937955.1 Pachypanchax playfairii
CTCCTCCCCCTCCTCCTCCTCATCCCCCTCCTCCTCATTCACCTTCTCCTCCTCCTCATCCCCCTCCTCCCCCTCCTCCTCATCCTCCTCCTCCTCATCCCCCTCCTCCCCCTCCTCCTCATCATCCTCCTCCTCATCCCCCTCCTCCCCCTCCTCCTCATCATCCCCCTCCTCCTCCTCATCCCCCTCCTCCTCCCCCTCCTCCTCATCCCCCTCCTCCTCATTCACCTTCTCCTCCTCCTCATCCCCCTCCTCCTCATCATCCCCCTCCTCCTCCTCATCCCCCTCCTCATCCTCGTCTTCCTCCTCCTCCTTCTCCTTCTCATCCTCCTCGTCCTGCTCCTCATCCCCCTCCTCCTCCTCCTCCTCCTCCCCCTCCTTCTCCTCCTCCCCCTCCTCCTCCTCCTCCTCCCCCCCCTCCCCCTCCTCCTTCTCCTCCCCCTCCTCCTCATCATCCTCCTCATCATCCCCCTCCTCCCCCTCCTCCTCATCATCCCCCTCCTCCTCCTCATCCCCCCCCTTCTCCTCATCCCCCTCCTCCTCATCATCCTCCTCCTCATCCCCCTCCTCCCCCTCCTCCTCATCATCCTCCTCCTCATCCCCCTCCTCCCCCTCCTCCTCATCATCCTCCTCCTCATCCCCCTCCTCCCCCTCCTTCTCCTCATCCTCCTCCTCCCCCTCCTCCTCCTCATCCCCCTCCTCCTCATTCACCTTCTCCTCCTCCTCATCCCCCTCCTCCCCCTCCTTCTCCTCATCCTCCTCCTCCCCCTCCTCCTCCTCATCCCCCTCCTCCTCCTTCCTCCTCCTCCGCGTCCTCCTCCTCCTTCTTATCCTCGTCGTCCTCCTCCTCATCCCTCTCCTCCTCCCCCTCCTCCTCCTCCTCCTCCTCATCCTCCTCGTCCTCCCCCTCCTCCTCCCCCTCCTCCTCCTCTTCCCCCCCCTCCTCCTCCTCCCCCTCCTCCTCATCATCCTCCTCCTCATCCCCCTCCTCCCCCTCCTCCTCATCATCCTCCTCCTCCCCCTCCTTCTCCTCATCCCCCTCCTCCTCATCATCCCCCTCCTCCCCCTCCTCCTCCTCATCCCCCTCCTCCTCCTCATCATCCCCCTCCTCCTCCTCATCCCCCTCCTCCTCCCCCTCCTCCTCATCCCCCTCCTCCTCATCATCCCCCTCCTCCCCCTCCTTCTCCTCATCCTCCTCCTCCCCCTCCTCCTCCTCATCCCCCTCCTCCCCCTCCTCCTCATCATCCTCCTCCTCATCCCCCTCCTCCCCCTCCTCCTCCTCATCCTCCTCCTCATCCCCCTCCTCCCCCTCCTCCTCCTCATCCCCCTCCTCCTCATCATCCCCCTCCTCCCCCTCCTTCTCCTCATCCTCCTCCTCCCCCTCCTCCTCCTCATCCCCCTCCTCCCCCTCCTTCTCATCATCCCCCTCCTCCTCCTCATCCCCCCCCTTCTCCTCATCCCCCTCCTCCTCATCATCCCCCTCCTCCCCCTCCTCCTCATCATCCTCCTCCTCATCCCCCTCCTCCTCATCATCCCCCTCCTTCTCCTCATCCCCCTCCTCATCCTCGTCTTCCTCCTCCTCCTTCTCCTTCTCATCCTCCTCGTCCTGCTCCTCATCCCCCTCCTCCTCCTCCTCCTCCTCACCCTCCTTCTCATCCCCCTCCTTATCCTCCTCCTCCTCCGCGTCCTCCTCCTCCTTCTTATCCTCGTCGTCCTCCTCCTCATCCCTCTCCTCCTCCCCCTCCTCCTCGTCCTCCTCCTCATCCTCCTCGTCCTCCCCCTCCTCATCCCCCTCCTCCTACTCCTCCTCCTCCTCACCTCAGGTCCCACATGGCTGTCCACCAACCTGGGCGTGCTGATCTGTATAGAGTGTTCGGGGATCCACAGAGAGATGGGGGTTCATTACTCCAGGATCCAGAGTCTGGATCTGGATGTTCTGGGAACATCTGAGCTGCTGGTGAGTCGACTTCACTGTTACTGATGAAATTATAAGAATTAGAGTGAAAACTTTCTTTCAGAAGGTTACCGCCCTGTGCAGAAGTCTTAATCCTGTTTCCTTTCCAAACATTCAGACCTTTCCTGGATCCTTTAAAGGTCCTGAGAAGTTTTTTCTAGTATTTTTTGGGAGGGGGCTTCTTTATTTTTAATTTTCAGTTCTGACCTTGTACCTGACAGTCGCTGTGAAGCCTGCACTGAAACAACAAGGGAAGTAAACAAGTAGAGAACAAGAGAAGTTTAGGAACTAAAACTTTCCTCAGCTGATCAAAAGTCACATCTGTAAGAAACAGGAACAGATCCAGAACCTGACACGCGGGTCATCTTTCATCTGTTCTAGCTTTTAAATTCATAAACACACATTCTGCACTGAGGGGGTTTTTGTGATTCAGTTTTCTTTATCAGTAACAAAATATTTTCTAACCAAAGTTGATGCTGTTTGTGTTCAGCTGGCAAAGAATGTGGGAAACGCCAGTTTCAACGAGATCATGGAGGCGGATCTGTCGACGCAGGGTGTGATCAAACCAGATCCAAAGAGTGACATGTAGGTGACGATCCCTCTGGGTTAATACGCCCCCTTTTAGACCCTGAAGAGGGTCTGAGCTCTGCAGGGTCGGAGGATGTTTCTGTACTGAGGATTCTCTCTCGGGTTTTCCAGGCAGATGAGGAAGGATTATATTCTAGCGAAGTACACAGAGAAGCGTTTCGCCAAGCGGCTGTGTGCCGACACGGAGTCCAGACAGCGGGCGCTGTATCAGGCTGTCAGAAGGCAAGACATCCTGTCACTCATCCAGGTCTACGCTGAGGGGGCGGACCTAATGGAGGCTGTCCCACAAAGCAACGAACATGTAGGACCAAATACAGACCAACAGTTTGGAATCTTATTCTGTTTTTTCTCTCTGATATGTTTCTATTTATTTAACATCTTTTCTTACTTTTCATTTCATTCTTGTCTTTTTTTACAGATTTGTGTGTCTGTGAAGTTTTTTGACTCATTTTGTTACTTTGTGATTTTAATAGTTTTTTTTCTTCATGATTTAACTGCATGTTGCATCATGTGTTGTGTGTATTTTATCCCTGTATGAGTCATGTTTGTTACCGTTGTGTTTGATCCTGTCAGGAACCCGGAGAGACCGTGCTCCACCTGGCCGTCCGGATGGTCGATAGAAACTCTCTCCACATCATCGACTTCCTCGCTCAGAACAGGTAACATCATGTTGTATGTCCTGTTCACCTGACGAGGCTGAGGTCGGTGTGTAGACTGTAACTGTGTGTGTTTCAGCGGTAACCTGGACAAGCAGACGACCAAAGGAAGCACGGCGCTCCATTACTGCTGCCTGACGAACAACAGCGAGTGTCTCAAACTGCTGCTGAGAGGAAAAGCTTCTGTTTCCATCAGTAAGAACTCAGATTGTTTCATCCCAGTCTAACATCCGTTTGCATGAGTTTAAATAAACTCCAGTCAGGTTAATGAATCATTTAGAAACATTTGAAGTGCTGAATTTGTTTCTGCAGCAAACGAAGCAGGTGAGACGCCGCTGGACATCGCCAGACGTCTGCAACACACTCAATGTGAAGAGCTGGTGAGAACAAACACGTTTCTGTCTCTCATTGTTTCAGATGTTTTACAGTCAGAAGTTATTTTATAAGTTATCAGTTAAAAGTTAGTGAAATTCAATTTCCAGAGATTCTTTACTACATTAGACTGAAATGTAAAAAAACTGTCGATGTCTCGTTTTATATAATCCTCAATAAAGTTTGATTATTGTATTCTAGCTAACGCAGGCTCAGACAGGGAAGTTTAACGTTCACGTTCATGTTGAGTACGAGTGGCGTCTCCAGAACGAGGACCTGGATGAGAGCGAGGACGAGATGGAGGACAAGGTTTGTGTGTTTACATGCTGAAGGCCTCTGGTAGTTAGATTCAGGATGTTTACTGTGTGTTAAAGAGCAATAATGTTAGTTACCATAGCAACGCCGATGACACACAGCTATATATCACAATGTCACCAGGAGACCGAGGTCCTGTACTGGCTCTCAGTAAATGCGTTGAGGAGATTAATGACTGGATGTGCCTCAACTTCCTTCAGCTGAACAAAAATAAAACTGAGGTGATTGTTTTTGGAGCCAAAGAGAAACGACTGCAGGTCACCACAGAGCTTCAGTCAATACATCTAAAAACCACCAACCAGGCCAGAAATCTGGGTGTAGTGATGGACTCAGACCTAAACTTTGAAAAACACATTAAGGCAATCTCTAAATCAGCCTATTATCACCTGAAGAACATCTCTAGGATAAAAGATTTAATGTCCCAACAAAACCTGGAAAAACTAGTCCATGCATTCATCTTCAGTCGGCTTGATTATTGTAACAGCATCTTTACTGGTCTTCCTAAAAAATCAGTTAAACAGTTGCAGCTCATTCAGAACTCTGCTGCTAGAGTTCTCACTAAAACCAGAAAAGTGGACCACATCAGTCCAGTTCTGAGGTCTTTACACTGGCTGCCTGTCCGTCAGAGGATAGACTTAAAGTTCTATTGCTGGTCTATAAAGCTCTGAATGGTTTAGGACCAAAATACATCAGTGACCTCCTGACCCAGTATGAACCTACAAGACTCCTCAGGTCTTCTGGATCTGGTCTTTTATCAGTTCCCAGAGTCAGAACCAGACATGGAGAAGCTGCTTTCAGCTTCTATGCTCCACATTTCTGGAACAAACTCCCAGAAAGCCTCAGATCAGCTGAAACACTCAGTTTATTTAAATCAAGGTTAAAGACCCACCTGTTCTCCGCTGCATTTACATAAAGTTTTATTAGAAAGTCCAAATCCACACGGTTGCTTTTAAGCTGTCCTTTGTTCTAATTCTGTTTATTTAAATCATGTTTTCATTCTTTTACTTATGCTTTTGTTTCATGTAAAGCACTTTGAATTGTCCTGTACATGAATTGTGCTATACAAATAAACTTGCCTTGCCTTGTTCTGTGTGCATCCTGCAGCCAATCCCAAACCGGCGTGAGGAGCGTCCGGTCAGCTGCTTTGTGTCTGGCAGTAACCCCATGCAGCCCAACATGGCGGCGTTGGCCCGTGATGCCGCCATTTTGGCTCGAGACAAGCAGAGACCTGCTATTCCAAGCACCATGATGAGTAATGAGACGTACGGGACTATGCTGGACCTGAACCTACCGCCACTAGGACCAAGTCCCCCGCTGCCTCCCAGAGGTCCAAACAAAGGTGAGTCATGGGGCCAGGTTGTTCTTACCTGAAGCCCCGCCTCCTCTTGTTTGATTTCTATTTGTTTCTGTGTGTTCCGGTTCAGGTGTCAGTAAACCTGCAGTTATAGAATCTGTAGGAAGACAGCGTTCATCTTCAGACCCCTCCAACCCTCCGACCACTGAGAGCAACTCCTCCATGTACGGTAAGCATCACGCTGGTTTCCATGGATACCACTTCTGCTCTGCAATTAATTGTTTTGTGGGAACTTGACTCGTGTTTTTGATCTTCTAGTGCTTCCTGCAGTTCCTCCTCCTCCTCCTCCGTTAAACAAGAAGCCCGGAACCTCAGAGACAAAAACAGTTAAAAACACCCCCCTACCGCCTCTTCCTCCCCCACCTGCAGGACTCCCTCCTGCCCTGCCAAATCCTCCAGTCACATCCCCACCTCACTACAAAGCTCCGCCCCCTCCCCCACCTGGGATGAGCCATTCGACCAGCAGACCATCAGCCCCACCGAGATCCACCTCACCCAAATCTCCCACGGTGTACGTAGTGATCTACTGAAGTCTACCTGACTGGACTCTAATATTACAGAGGACTGAACTGGTCCTGGTCTAGACTGCTCTGTGATTCAGAGTCAGATCTGATCTTAACAGAATCTGGACTGAACTGGTTAAATTAGATTTGTGAGTTGTAACTGAAACATTCTGACTTTATTTTTACTGATTTCAGAACAAAGAAACATCCTCCTCAAAGACCTCCAGTCAGGACCGGATCTGTAAACAAACCAGGTAAAACCACAAAAACTGGTTTTCACTGATCAGCTGTAACATTTTCATCAGCTGCTAAATACTCTACAGTCCTCATTAGTTCCAGCAGCGTTAGCGCAGCTCCTGTTTTAAACAACCGTTTAATCCAGTTTTAGTCTCAGATAGATTTATTTATCTTTTCTCTGTTTCTCTTGCTAGAAATTATTTTTTGTTTTGCAGGTTTGCAGTCCAGATCCCCCCAAAGTCCAGTTCCTCCATCACCTAAACCCAGATCAACCTTCGTTGTGAGTCCTCAGACATCACAGCTGTCTTCCAGCTGTGTAACGATGTGTCACTGTGTAAACAGATGTGTAAAACAGATGTGTGAACAGATGTTTAAAACAGATGTTTAAAACAGATGTTTAAAACAGATGTTTAGAACAGATGTGTAGAACAGATGTGTAGAACAGATGTGTGAACAGATGTGTGAACAGATGTTTAAAACAGATGTTTAAAACAGATGTTTAAAACAGATGTGTGAACAGATGTGTAAACAGATGTTTAGAGCAGATGTTTAGAACAGATGTGTGAACAGATGTGTAAACAGATGTGTAAACAGATGTTTAGAGCAGATGTTTAGAGCAGATGTGTAGAACAGATGTTTAGAACAGATGTGTGAACAGATGTGTGAACAGATGTTTAGAACAGATGTTTAGAACAGATGTGTGAACAGATGTGTAAACAGATGTTTAGAGCAGATGTTTAGAGCAGATGTGTAGAACAGATGTTTAGAACAGATGTGTGAACAGATGTTTAGAACAGATGTGTGAACAGATGTGTGAACAGATGTTTAGAACAGATGTGTGAACAGATGTGTGAACAGTTTCCTGCCTGGTGTGTGTCTTTAGAAGCAGAAGCCTCAGAGAGTGAAGGCCATCTATAACTGTTCAGCTGATCATCCAGATGAGCTGACGTTCACCGAGGGGGAGGTGATCGTGGTGGAGGGGGAGGAGGACAGCGAGTGGTGGGTGAGTGTTGGACATCAGGAAGAGAAACACAACAACATTCACATCTTCCAGAGGCTGAAACTACAGAATATCCCCAGAACAGACGTCTCTGTTTTTAAAATCTTTAAAACATAATAATAAAATATTTAATCTAATGTAATATTTAACCACTCGGCCTCCAGATGATTATATTTTGGTTTAGACGTTTGGGGTTTCTTGTTACGTCGTCACTGATTGGTTGCTTGATGTTTCTACATGATGGTTTGTAATTTATCATTTAAATGTTCTCTTTGTTTCAGATCGGTCACATTGAAGCAGACCCGAGCAGAAGAGGAGCTTTTCCCATCACCTTTGTTCACTTTATCACTGAGTGACCATTTTACATCTTCATCAAGTTCATGTTCTCCAACAACAAAGTCTAAACATCCAGAACAAAAACTAAAAACCAAACCTTCACCAGCCGGGAGGTTTCAGCTCAACACAGCAGTAGACTAAACCCAGACCCTGATGAAGATCTGCACGCTGAACGCTGCACAATGACTGTTTACATTGTTCTAAATCATCTTTCTACTTTGATAAATTTTGAAAACTTTATTTTAAATCAGCCTGAACAGAGAAAATCATTTTAATTACACAGAAGATTTAGAATAAATAAATGAAACTGTTTCCCTGAGTGGAAACATGGAAACAGCAGGAACTCTGAGACCAGATGGACATGGACCATGGAGGTTGGACTCAGTGTCAATGATGTCCTTCAACACACTGATGGACTGCACTGACCTCTAGAGGCAGATGGTTGGAACTGCAGGAACAGACCAAAGTTTAATGTCTTTTTGGGCTCATTATTTTACTTTTATAGAAACAACATGGCACCGTGTTTATTATGAGTTTCTTTCTGCTCCAGTAAAAATAAAAATGATCCTGGAGCTCTAAATTTGTAAAAATTCTCATAGGATTATATTAAAACAGCTGAGATTATTGTTAATGTGAACCAAAGCAGTTTAGTGTGGAGGCCCAGGGCTCATCCTGAACGTCTGAGACAAGCTGAAAGCAGAGGTCCAAACCCGACTGGACCCTGTTCACATACTGGTTTTCATTAGAACTCATTAAAGTTACTCTTATTGTGCAGCTGGGAACCAAAAACTGTGTCTGTATCTAAATGTTTCAGGTCAAAATGGTTTGAATTTTTAACATTTTGTCTGCAGTGAAAAAGTTTTAACGTTTATAGTGAAATATGAGAGTAAAATATAAAAATCCAGATTTTAATGTATTCTCTCTGTGTCTGTATTAAAAACTCTGTGGTGTAAACGAGTCTTCTGTTTTTCTTTTATTGCATTATTGTCTTTTGTAAATATACCTGATTTACACCTGATTTATACATAACAGTTTATTTAACCAGGTTTTGAGTAAAATCTGGATCCAGTTCTAATTTCAAGCAGCTAGACTTTCCTGTAATTTCTTAGATCAGTTTAAAACACATTTTCTTCTGAAGGTCTTGAAGGGTTTTTATCGTTTTATGATTATTTTCAGACCTTGTGTATGACCCTTTTAACAGGATCCCTCATGTTGTTCCTATTTGTTATTATGTGTTGACCCAAAATTTTAGCTGTAAGAAAACAAAATGATGTATTTCACTAAAACCTGATTTTGACCATTTCTTTAGTTTAAAGAAATACTGTAGTTTAACACCAAGTTTATTTCCAAAGAACGAAAATCTGATATATAAAATAATGTAATAAAAGTTTGTTACATATTTTAAAATAAACAACATTTCATTAATAAAATTAGCATATTTTACATCGTTGTGTGTGAAACTGATTTATAAAAATGTGACTGGACGGTCTCAGGGGAACTAGAAGCGGAGGCTTTGTTTTACACGGACACATTTTAGCAGGAACCGGAAGTGGGTTCTGAAGAAGCGGCGTGAAGAAGATGTTTGTTTGTTAAAGTTTGTTGTTCTTATAAGTTTACCTGGCAGCAACATGGCGACAAAACGGAAACCTGATGTGACGGTTCCTGCAGAGGAGAGTGACCAGCTGCTGATCCGCCCGCTGTGAGTTAGAACCCGTCAGAGTTCTGTTAGGTTGAGTTAGAACCCGTCAGAGTTCTGTTAGGTTGAGTTAGAACCCGTCAGAGTTCTGTTAGGTTGAGTGTTAGAACCCGTCAGAGTTCTGTTAGGTTGAGTTAGAACCCGTCAGAGTTCTGTTAGGTTGAGTGTTAGAACCCGTCAGAGTTCTGTTAGGTTGAGTGTTAAAACCCGTCAGAGTTCTGTTAGGTTGAGTTAGAACCCGTCAGAGTTCTGTTAGGTTGAGTGTTAGAACCCGTCAGAGTTCTGTTAGGTTGAGTGTTAGAACCCGTCAGAGTTCTGTTAGGTTGAGTGTTAGAACCCGTCAGAGTTCTGTTAGAATAACAAATATTCCACAGTATGTTTTGATTTAAGAACCCAAATCTGTTAATTGAGTTATTTGTTCATGGTTCTGGTCGGTGGTGATTCTGTTGTTCGTGGTTCTGATCGGTGGTGATTCTGTTGTTCGTGGTTCTGGTCGGTGGTGATTCTGTTTCTCTGCAGCTCGTTTCAAATGTTTTGTTTATTTTAACTTTTTTTTTTGGACGTTTTTCTTCTCAAATGAATCAAAATTCTGGTGATTTTAGTGAAAACGTGAAAGTGACTGTTTGATGGTGCGTTTGTGTGCAGAGGAGCTGGTCAGGAAGTTGGACGATCCTGCATCATCCTGGAGTTCAAGGGCAGAAAGATCATGGTGATCCTGTTTCTACTGACTGGACAGATTTAAACTGTCAGACCTCACTGTGTGTTAGAACTAACAGTCTGTCTGTCTGTGTCTCTGGTTTCAGCTGGACTGTGGGATCCATCCTGGTCTGGAGGGCATGGACGCTCTACCTTACATCGACCTGATCGATCCAGCTGAGATCGACTTGCTGCTCATCAGCCAGTGAGTTTAGAATCCAGGTTCTAACCAATCAGGATGTTTCAGGTTTATATACCTGGACTGATGGCGTGGTGTTTCTCTGTTGTTAATCTAAAGTTCTGGTCATGTGACAGACTTAAATAATAAAACTAGATTTGCTGTGAGTTCTATGTCACACGATGTTCTGAGTGTTGAAGTTTAGGCCTGATGTTTGGACTCAAACGGTTCCTGTTCTGATCCTGCAGCTTCCACCTGGATCACTGTGGAGCTCTGCCCTGGTTCCTGCAGAAGACCAGCTTTAAGGGGCGGACCTTCATGACCCACGCCACCAAGGCCATCTACCGCTGGCTGCTGTCAGACTACGTGAAAGTCAGGTGCGTTCAGGTCACAGTTCCGGGTCAGAACCAGGCAGGTCTGAGTATTAACTGATGGTGAGACGCTGGCCGGTCTGTGTAGAAGTCCAGAGACCAAATGCAGAAGCTTCATCACAGACGAGATACCGAGATGTGTTTTACATCAATCAGTGAAAAACAACTTTTTTATGAATAAATAAACATTTTTTAAAGGAAACTTTTAAAAAGAATCCTGACCGGTCCGTTAGAGGTTCTGGGTTTATCCTTATTATTCCATGACTTTGTCTTTGCAGTAACATCTCAGCAGACGACATGTTGTACACGGAGACGGACCTGGAGGACAGCATGGAGAAGATCGAAACCATCAACTTCCACGAGGTGAAGGAAGTAGCTGGTATCAAGTTCTGGTGTTACCACGCGGGTCACGTCCTCGGCGCCGCCATGTTCATGATCGAGATCGCTGGAGTCAAAGTAAGTAAACAGAAACATCAGGAATGATACCTACCAGTTCTGTTCTGGTTCTGCTCCTCTGAGGGTGCGTTCAGGGACGATTCGGAGATTGGAGTTTCTAGACACACAGAACAAACTGAAATAAACAGGAAGTGGTGGTTTTGTTAAATTCTTTTTGTTGTTCTGATTTGAGTTGTGTGTTTTGTCTCATGCTGATTGTGTGTTTGTGTAGTTGTTGTACACAGGAGACTTCTCTCGTCAGGAGGACAGACATCTGATGGCAGCAGAGATCCCCAGTGTGAAACCAGACATCCTCATCACAGTGAGTGTGACTGAAAAACCATGTGTGAGAGAGTGTGTGTGCATGTGTGTGAGTGTGTGTGTGCATGTGTGTGTGAGTGTGTGTGCATGTGTGTGTGAGTGTGTGTGTGCATGTAAAGAACAGCTGTCTGAGTCTTTGAGTTCACACACAACAGTTGGGTGACCTTTGACCCGACAGGCCGGACCAGCATGTGGTATTCAGTAGTATTTAAACTCAACATGAGGTGAAACAGATGGACGTTAATGTGTTTGTGTTGGACAGGAATCGACATACGGGACTCACATCCACGAGAAGCGAGAGGAGAGGGAGGCTCGGTTCTGTAATACCGTGCACGACATTGTGAACAGGGAGGGTCGCTGTCTCATCCCCGTGTTCGCTTTGGGTCGAGCTCAGGAGCTGCTGCTCATCCTGGGTGGGTTCTGTTAACGTTTTCCTGGTTCTGAACATCAGCTGAAGGTTCTGCTTCAGAACAAAAGTCTGAAGGTTCAAACTGAACCACCTTTAATTCTGTCTCTTTCTGTGTTCTGACCCAGATGAGTACTGGCAGAACCATCCAGAGCTTCATGACATTCCCATCTACTACGCATCATCTCTGGCCAGGAAGTGCATGGCCGTGTACCAAACCTACATCAACGCCATGAACGACAAGATCCGCAAGGCGATCAACATCAACAACCCCTTCGTCTTTAAACACATCAGTAACCTGAAGGTGAGTGAGTGCGCTTAGCAGGAGCATCAGCGGGTACGCTCTGTTCCCAGAGCGTGGGCGGGTACGCTCCGTTAACAGAGCGTCGGCGGGTACGTTCTGTTAACAGAGCACCAGTGCTCTCTGTTCAGTGTCTGTCTGCGGCTCAGATGTTCCCTGAGGGTTTTGTTGTTGGTGTGTTTCAGAGCATGGATCACTTTGATGACATCGGCCCCAGCGTGGTGATGGCGTCTCCCGGTATGATGCAGAGCGGTTTGTCCAGGGAGCTGTTTGAGAGCTGGTGCACCGACCGGAGGAACGGAGTCATCATCGCTGGATACTGTGTTGAGGGAACGTTAGCCAAGGTGAGCTCAGTCCAGACAGGTATAAACTGAACGTTCATGTTGTACATCAGAACCGGTTCTATTAATCTATGTTCTGGTTTCTTTAGAGGTCGATGAAAAACCCTTTCAGGTTTCAGAAGTTTTACGACTCGGTCTGATTTCAGAGTAAATGAAGGAATCGTATCCAATTTAATTTTAACGTGTTTGTGTGTTTCAGCACATCATGACGGAACCAGATGAGATCAACACCATGTCGGGTCAGAAGCTTCCTCTCAAGATGTCTGTGGACTACATCTCCTTCTCCGCTCACACAGACTACCAGCAGACCAGCGAGTTCATCAGAGCGCTCAAACCTCCCCATGTGGTAATCACATGACCACACACAGCTGATCGGTTCAGACTTCTCGCTGTCCGACTGCAGAAAGTTTCCTTCTTCAGAGTGAAACATCAGATTTAAGTTCCTGAGACTCGGAGCGAATGGAGAACATGATGTTTCTCATTATAACATGATTCAAGTAAGAACTCGTCTGCTGCTCCTGGTTCTGCAGATTCTGGTCCACGGCGAGCAGAACGAGATGGCCCGACTGAAGGCGGCTCTGATCCGCGAGTACGAAGATAACGATGAGGTTCACATCGAGGTCCACAACCCGAGAAACACTGAAGCCGTCACGCTCAACTTCAGAGGAGAGAAACTGGCGAAGGTTCGTATGAACACGTGATCTCATGATCAGTGTGGGAATCTGACAGGTTTAACTCCCAGCATGCTTTGCTGCAGGTGATGGGCTCGCTCGCTGACAAGAAGTGCTCTCAAGGTCAGAGGGTCTCCGGGATCCTCGTGAAGAGGAACTTTAACTACCACATCCTGACTCCCTCTGACCTCTCAAGTCAGTAACTCTTAACAGAATGAGGATTTTTCCTGCGTCCCTGAACGCATCATGTTGTGTTCAGGCTGCACGGTTCCTGACAGTTTTTCTCTCTTTAGATTACACAGATCTGTCTGTCGGGACCGTGACTCAGAGTCAGGCCATCCCGTTCAGCGGACCCATCTCCCTGCTGGTCAGCCAGCTGAGGAATCTGGCAGGTAAACGTTCACCTGAGCTCACCTGTGACCTGTTTGAGTCTGAACTGAAAGATGCTCTATGTAATCTGCTGCTCAACCAGCAGGAGGCAGTAACACATGGTTGTTTTGTGTGTTTGTGCAGGTGATGTGCAGCAGGTGGAGGGGGCAGAGAAAATCACTGTGAAGATCTTCAAGAGCATCACTCTGACTCATGAACCCGGGATGGTTCTGCTGGAGGTCAGACGCACCAACCGAGTCATGAACACGAGTGTGATGACTGATTTACCAAGAGCGCACCTAAACGCTTCGTTTAACAGTTACACCTGAACGCTTCGTTTAACAGTTACACCTGAACGCTTCGTTTAACAGTTACACCTAAACGCTTCCTTTGAACAGTTACACCTGAACGCTTCGTTTACCTGTCACACCTGAACGCTTTGTTTACCTGTCACACCTGAACGCTTCGTTTAACAGTTACACCTGAACGCTTCGTTTAACAGTTGCACCTGAACGCTTCGTTTAACAGTTACACCTGAACGCTTCGTTTAACAGTTACACCTGAACGCTTCCTTTGAACAGTTACACCTGAACGCTTTGTTTACCTGTTACACCTGAAGTCAACATTTTCTTATTGTGACGTTACAGGAAGTTCAGCTGGTTTTTGCAGTTTTTGTCACAGATGACAAACTGACTAATTCAAAGTTTTCCTTCGTCTGTTTTCCCGTCAGTGGATCGCCAACCCGCTCAATGACATGTACGCTGATGCGGTCGCCACTGTGGTGCTGGAGGTCCAGTCCAACCCTAACGCCCAGAAATGTCAGTAAACGCAGCACAACAGCCTGCAGTGTTGCATTCAGGGACTTTGTGGAATCTCTAACTTTTGTTTTATCATTTCAGTCATGGAGAGCAGGAAGGAGGTCTTCGACATGGAGGTGTTTGTGGAGCGGCTGGAGCTCATGCTAAAGTAAGTGTACACACATCACACAGGGTTATTTTCAAAATAAAAGCCCCCAGAGTAACGTGGTTGGTTTGTTGTTTTGCAGCGACATGTTCGGAGACAACTGCGTAAATTTCAATGACAATAAAAACTTATGTGTGACTGTAGAAGGAGCCACGGCGACCGTTGACCCAGAAACAAGAGTGAGTATGATAAGTGGGCGGAGTCTGATGCCTTTGTCATTCAGTGGTTCAGACCAACACACACATTTCTACTGTGATGATACTGACCTCTGACCTGTAACATGCAGGTGGTGACGTGTCTCGAGGACGAGACTCTGAGGGAGATGGTCGAGGTTGCCGTCCATCGACTCCACGATGCTCTCACACCTACCTTCTGACAGGCCACGCCCACTTTAGCTGAAACATGATTCTATGAGATTGTTTTGTTTTTTACTGATTTTGCATTCAGCAGCTTTAGGATTGTTTTGTAAAAAATAAATATTTTGTTTCGATGAATTTCAGAGTGTCTCTCAGTTCATCCATTTTCTGTATCCAGTTGTTCCATAGAAGGTTTGGAGGGGGGTGGAGCCTATCCCCAGCAATCACTAGGAAGGTGGGGTCACACCTGAACATGTCGCCAGGTCATCACAGGTCCACACAAAGACAATTCACACACACAGTGATAGTTTAGTTAAACCAACATGCCTGGAGAAAAGCTGCACATGCAACATTCAAACTCCATCCAGAAAAGTTTCAAACTTTTTTCCTGCGAGGTACCAACGCTACTGACTGCACCACCGTGCAGCCCATCTGTATTTTATAAGATAATTTTGTGGCAGTTGCATTTAAATCAGTCCTAAACACAGACTTGTTTCTCACGGCTACGACACGGAGAACATGAAGAGTTACGACGGGTTCACTTACTTTTCATTCTATTGTTTATATTGTTACCGTGTTCGTGAGAAAAAATCAGTAAAGTTTGAGATTTACTCGACAGTAACTTTATTTTTCACATGAAAGCAGCTGCTCACAAAAACAGACATTTGTTTTAACGTTCCAGTAAAAGTAAACAAGTTTAACACAACATGGTAAAATACTGACTGAGGTGCGTTTGGACACCACAGAAGAAGAGCGAGAACATAAACAACTCACAGCTGACAATAAAACAACATGAAGACATATTCAATAAAGTTTGAAGCCTCCGATGGAACTTTGACATTTTTAACACATGTAGTTTCAGAAATTAAAAAATTTTTTTTTACATAAAACAGTGCAACATGTACAAAATGTAAAAAGTATTTACTACTTTACTTTTTGGCAGTGGAATTTCTTTTTTTTTTTTTTTTGCTTGTAATCTGAATTTTTTTTCTTTTTTCTTTTTAAATATTTTAAGGTTTTAGAAACATCTGATAATAACTCTCCTCAGGGACATTTCAGTAAATCCTTCCAGCAACGATGAAAGTACCAGATGACGCTATTAAACCACATGATCTCTAATAAAAAGTTCTGGAGGGGAAGTTTTAATAAAATGGCATCAAACTGGCAGAAAATGACTAAATGTTGATGTTTATCTGTTTCCTGCTTCAGTCTAAAACGCAGTGACCTCAGTTAGTTTCTCGTCTTTTTTTTTTGGACCCTGATTACAGCTTTAAATGTGAGGCGTTCAGGAACCATCTATATAGTGGGACATACAGCTGTTCATATCAAGAAGCATCTGCTTCCACAGGAAGACCTTAAGACGTCTGAGATGTTACAACAGCAGCCCTGAAGGAGGACAGAGCTGACATCTTGATGTCCTTGTTGCCATGGAAACAACACTGAAAGCTGCAGATGTGCATGACTTTTAGAAGAGAGTAAAAAGAGTGCAGCGCCCCCCGCCTGTCTCTCTCAGCACTGCGTCTCTTTGCTGTCGATCTGACGTTGTCTCTGCAGTCGGAACTGCTTCGACTTCTCGCTGCGATTCATCGGGTTTTTGTCTGTCAGGTCCTCGAAGGAGCGCCGAGTCGCTCCAGCTGGACGCCCAAACGCCTCCTCCAGGTCCTCCGTGTCCAGGTGGGAGTCTAAGCTTGGGTCCTCGTGGATGGTGGCCATGCGAGGGCTGTCTACAGGCGGAGGGGAGTGGCTCAGGGTGGGGACAACACTGAAGGCTGGCGGGGAGCTAGTCTGCTGAGATCCACTCGAGTGGAGATGCATCGGGCCGACCGGGACGGTTAGAGGCTTAAAGATCCGGACAGATGCAGAATCCAGGCTGCTCAGGAGCTCGGCATTCTGGGAAATGAATATCTACAATCAGTGAAATGATAAAGTACCAGAACTGAACCTGCTGTGAGTGAGTATGATGAGTCAGCAGAACCTCCATCACTCAGTCCAGGACCAGAACTCACATCAAACAGAACCAGAACTTTTACATGTTCTACTTGTTTGTCTCTGAACACTCCGTCTGCTGCATGAACACATGATGCTTCAACATTTATACTCACACTTGGGAAGAACAGAGACTTGGTGGTCTGCTCATACTGTCGATCCATCTTCTTGTCCTGAAATTATAAAGAAGATGGAGGTTCTTCACTGATGCTGAAAATACAGTCTTTCAGTTTTTCTACTGAAACTCTAAATGAGACGTTCTCACCACACAGTGGACCAAGATGCTGAAAGGAACCCAGAACAGGAGCGAGAACGCCACCACAGAACCCACAATGTTGTCAGCGAGGAACTTTCTGAATGTGTTGATGTTCAGTTTCTCTATGAAGTCCCACAGACGCTCCACCACGTCCTGCACCTGCTTCATGCACTTCCCCTGCAGAGACACCAAGCTGTTACTATCAGGTATGATGCTCCAAACTAAGCTCCTCCCACTACAGTCTGGTGTTCTGATAGGTGAAGAAGATGTTCTTTGTACTGGTCTCCATGCAGGTACTGGTCCCAATGCAGGTACTGGTCCCAATGCAGGTACTGGTCTCCATGCGGGTACTGGTCCCAATGCAGGTACTGGTCTCCATGCAGGTACAGGTCTTCATGCGTGTACTGGTCCTCATGCGGGTACTGGTCTCCGTGCGGGTACTGGTCTTCATGCGGGTACTGGTCTCCGTGCGGGTACTGGTCTTCATGCATCTTGTGAGCTTGTTAACCCTTTAATTTGGTCCTTATGAGAAGAACGACTGACCACCTGAGTGGGAGGAGCTAAATGTTTGTTTTTGACTTTTTGTTTTCTTTGTTTATAAAATCATTGAGATCATGAATCTGCTGCCAGAGTTCTGATGAGTGTTAGAAGAGACCACGTTCCTGCAGTTTTAGCATCATTTTATGTGTTGAACTGGACCTGGATCTGTTAATATAAACCTGGACCTGTTAATATAAACCTGGACCTGTTAATATAAACCTAGACCTGTTGAACTGGACCTGGACCTGTTAATATAAACCTGGACCTGTTGAACTGGACTTGGACCTGTTAATATAAACCTAGACCTGTTGAACTGGACCTGGACCTGTTAATATAAACCTGGACCTGTTGAACTGGACTTGGACCTGTTAATATAAACCTGGACCTGTTGAACTGGACCTGGACCTGTTAATATAAACCTGGACCTGTTAATATAAACCTGGACCTGTTAATATAAACCTGGACCTGTTGAACTGGACCTGTTAATATAAACCTGGACCTGTTGATCTGGACCTGGACCTGTTGATCTGGACCTGGACCTGTTAATATAAACCTGGACCTGTTGAACTGGACCTGGACCTGTTAATATAAACCTGGACCTGTTAATATAAACCTGGACCTGTTAATATAAACCTGGACCTGTTGAACTGGACCTGGACCTGTTAATATAAACCTGGACCTGTTAATATAAACCTGGACCTGTTGAACTGGACCTGGACCTGTTGAACTGGACCTGGACCTGTTAATATAAACCTGGACCTGTTGAACTGGACCTGGACCTGTTAATATAAACCTGGACCTGTTGAACTGGACCTGGACCTGTTAATATAAACCTGGACCTGTTAATATAAACCTGGACCTGTTGAACTAGACCTGGACCTGTTGAACTGGACCTGGACCTGTTGAACTGGACCTGGACCTGTTAATATGAACCTGGACCTGTTGAACTGGACCTGGACCTGTTGAACTGGACCTGGACCTGTTAATATAAACCTGGACCTGTTGAACTGGACTTGGACCTGTTAATATAAACCTGGACCTGTTGAACTGGACCTGGACCTGTTAATATAAACCTGGACCTGTTAATATAAACCTAGACCTGTTAATATAAACCTGGACCTGTTGAACTGGACCTGGACCTGTTGAACTGGACCTGGACCTGTTAATATAAACCTGGACCTGTTGAACTGGACCTGGACCTGTTAATATAAACCTGGACCTGTTAATATAAACCTAGACCTGTTAATATAAACCTGGACCTGTTGAACTGGACCTGGACCTGTTGAACTGGACTTGGACCTGTTAATATGGACCTGGACCTGTTGAACTGGACCTGGACCTGTTGAACTGGACCTGGACCTGTTAATATAAACCTAGACCTGTTAATATAAACCTGGACCTGTTGAACTGGACCTGGACCTGTTAATATAAACCTGGACCTGTTAATATAAACCTGGACCTGTTAATATAAACCTGGACCTGTTGAACTGGACCTGGACCTGTTGAACTGGACCTGGACCTGTTAATATAAACCTGGACCTGTTAATATAAACCTAGACCTGTTAATATAAACCTGGACCTGTTGAACTGGACCTGGACCTGTTGAACTGGACCTGGACCTGTTAATATAAACCTGGACCTGTTGAACTGGACCTGGACCTGTTAATATAAACCTGGACCTGTTGAACTGGACCTGGACCTGTTAATATAAACCTGGACCTGTTGAACTGGACCTGGACCTGTTAATATAAACCTGGACCTGTTAATATAAACCTGGACCTGTTAATATAAACCTAGACCTGTTGAACTAGACCTGGACCTGTTGAACTGGACCTGGACCTGTTGAACTGGACCTGGACCTGTTAATATAAACCTGGACCTGGACCTGTTAATATAAACTTGGACCTGTTAATATAAACTTGGACCTGTTAATATAAACCTGGACCTGTTGAACTAGACCTGGACCTGTTGAACTGGACCTGGACCTGTTGAACTGGACCTGGACCTGTTAATATAAACCTGGACCTGTTAATATAAACCTAGACCTGTTAATATAAACCTGGACCTGTTGAACTAGACCTGGACCTGTTGAACTGGACCTGGACCTGTTAATATAAACCTGGACTTGGACCTGTTAATATAAACCTGGACCTGTTGAACTGGACCTGGACCTGTTAATATAAACCTGGACCTGTTAATATAAACCTGGACCTGTTAATATAAACCTGGACCTGTTGAACTAGACCTGGACCTGTTAATATAAACCTGGACCTGGACCTGTTAATATAAACCTAGACCTGTTAATATAAACCTGGACCTGTTGAACTAGACCTGGACCTGTTGAACTGGACCTGGACCTGTTAATATAAACCTGGACCTGGACCTGTTAATATAAACCTGGACCTGTTAATATAAACCTGGACCTGTTAATATAAACCTGGACCTGGACCTGTTAATATAAACCTGGACCTGTTAATATAAACCTGGACCTGTTGAACTGGACCTGGACCTGTTGAACTGGACCTGGACCTGTTAATATAAACCTGGACCTGTTGAACTGGACCTGGACCCGTTGAACTGGACCTGGACCTGTTAATATAAACCTGGACCTGTTAATATAAACCTGGACCTGTTAATATAAACCTGGACCTGTTGAACTGGACCTGTTAATATAAACCTGGACCTGTTGAACTGGACCTGGACCTGTTGAACTGGACCTGTTAATATAAACCTGGACCTGTTGAACTGGACCTGTACCTGTTAATATAAACCTGGACCTGTTAATATAAAC
>SSNP01000161.1:1078484-1114374 GCA_006937955.1 Pachypanchax playfairii
TGAACTGGACCTGGACCTGTTA
Source organism: Pachypanchax playfairii (assembly GCA_006937955.1). Taxonomy (NCBI): domain Eukaryota; kingdom Metazoa; phylum Chordata; class Actinopteri; order Cyprinodontiformes; family Aplocheilidae; genus Pachypanchax; species Pachypanchax playfairii. The sequence goes on from SSNP01000161.1 coordinate 1,078,507, forward strand.
ATATAAACCTGTACCTGTTGAACTGGACCTGTTAATATAAACCTGTACCTGTTGAACTGGACCTGGACCTGTTAATATAAACCTGGACCTGTTAATATAAACCTAGACCTGTTAATATAAACCTGGACCTGTTGAACTGGACCTGGACCTGTTGAACTGGACCTGGACCTGTTAATATAAACCTGGACCTGTTGAACTGGACCTGGACCTGTTAATATAAACCTGGACCTGTTGAACTGGACCTGGACCTGTTAATATAAACCTGGACCTGTTAATATAAACCTAGACCTGTTAATATAAACCTGGACCTGTTGAACTGGACCTGGACCTGTTAATATAAACCTGGACCTGTTGAACTGGACCTGGACCTGTTGAACTAGACCTGGACCTGTTGAACTGGACCTGGACCTGTTAATATAAACCTGGACCTGGACCTGTTAATATAAACCTGGACCTGTTGAACTGGACCTGGACCTGTTGAACTGGACCTGGACCTGTTAATATAAACCTGGACCTGTTGAACTGGACCTGGCCCTGTTAAATAAACCTGGACCTGTTAATATAAACCTAGACCTGTTAATATAAACCTGGACCTGTTGAACTGGACCTGGACCTGTTAATATAAACCTGGACCTGTTGATATAAACCTGGACCTGTTAATATAAACCTGGACCTGTTGAACTGGACCTGTTAATATAAACCTGGACCTGTTGAACTGGACCTGGACCTGTTGAACTGGACCTGGACCTGTTAATATAGACCTGGACCTGTTGAACTGGACCTGGACCTGTTGAACTGGACCTGGACCTGTTAACTGGACCTGGACCTGTTAATATAAACCTGGACCTGTTAATATAAACCTAGACCTGTTAATATAGACCTGGACCTGTTGAACTGGACCTGGACCTGTTAATATAAACCTGGACCTGTTGAACTGGACCTGGACCTGTTAATATAAACCTGGACCTGGACCTGTTAATATAAACCTGGACCTGTTAATATAAACCTGGACCTGTTAATATAAACCTGGACCTGTTGAACTGGACCTGGACCTGTTAATATAAACCTGGACCTGTTTAACTGGACCTGGACCTGTTGAACTGGACCTGGACCTGTTAATATCAACCTGGACCTGTTGAACTGGACCTGGACCTGTTAATATAAACCTGGACCTGTTGAACTGGACCTGGACCTGTTGATATAGACCTGGACCTGTAAATATTAACCTGGACCTGGACCTGTTAATATAAACCTGGACCTGTTAATATAAACCTGGACCTGTTGAACTGGACCTGGACCTGTTAATATAAACCTGGACCTGTTGAACTGGACCTGTTAATATAAACCTGGACCTGTTGAACTGGACCTGGACCTGTTGAACTGGACCTGGACCTGTTAATATAAACCTGGACCTGTTAATATAAACCTGGACCTGTTGAACTGGACCTGGACCTGTTAATATGAACCTGGACCTGTTGAACTGGACCTGTTAATATAAACCTGGACCTGTTAATATAGACCTAGACCTGTTAATATAAACCTGGACCTGTTGAACTGGACCTGGACCTGTTGAACTGGACCTGGACCTGTTAATATAAACCTGGACCTGTTGAACTGGACCTGTTAATATAAACCTGGACCTGTTGAACTGGACCTGGACCTGTTGGTTTCTGTTTGGTTCTGTGTTAATTAACTGAACTCAGTTCCACGAGGAACATCAAACCCTTCCTATCAGAATGTTAAACAAAGGGGCAGAACCAGAACCGGGTCCGGTAAGAACCAGTCAGAGGGATCAGAACTAGGTCTGTAAGTGAGACGTCCTCACCGCTCCGTCACAGAATCCCACAGTGCACGGTTTCCCTTTCCGCAGGTAAATGTAGCTTCCTGTATTATCCATGAAGGGAGCGCAGGTCCCGGTTCTGTTCCGACAACAAACTTTACAGGACGAGTTTGTTTCTGAGAAAAAACAAAATAAAAACAGGTAAAAGTCAAAAACACAAATCTATCAACATGAAAATTAACCTGCAAAAACATCATCGATTCTAAAAGTTTCTTCCTGAAGAGACAAACTGTAAATGTTGTTCTAACAGGAAGTCCAGATGGTTCTGAAACAACTTCATAATAAAACGTTTTCATGTTTTATTCTGAAGGATTTACAGGACTGAAACTTTCCATCAAATAAAAAGTGCGAATCAGTTTGTTTTAAAGAAAACAGCGTAAATGTTAAACTTGATGTTTGAGACTGAATCTGTTCAGTGAATCATAATTCTGAATATAAACTGATGCAGCAACAGAAACCGACTGACTGGTTTTATGTTAGTGACGCTTCCTCGTGCAGCTGCAGTGATGCTGCTGACTTCCTGTCAAACACACTAACAAACACTCGTTAGTGATTTATCTCGTTATCACTCGTCTGAACCTGCATTTAAACAGAGAGCAGTCTTGGATCAGGTCTCCTGACGTTCCTGTCCAGACCTGATGATGATGAAGAGAACATGCGTTACCGTTGCAGGCGCAGGGTTCCAGCTTCAGGACGGCCTGACAGAAAGGAATACACTCTCCGTTCAGACACTCTCCGTTATCCAGACACACGGTTTTATCTGGAGCGTTCTCAGGAGACGGACATTCACTGCTGTTTCCTGTCAACACAAACAACCGATTGACGTTATAGTTTAACTGTTTTCAGTCTGTCTGGGTCTTTATAAAACATCCAACAGTCATTTAAACCAGCCAATCAGAAGCTTTCATCAGCAGGAAGACAAACCTGATTGGACGGATTAAATCCAGGTGTTAATGGAACAAGGAGACTCATGTCTCTGGTTTTCAACAGACTGGACTTTGAGTCATAAGAGTAGAAAGATGTCCAGTCCAGATCTGATCCAGGTCTGTCTCCAGTCCAGTCCAGGAGACAGACCTGATCCAGGTCTGATATCAGCAGTAACAAATGAAACCCGGTCCCAGCATCATCTAACTTCTGCTGACCTGTGCAGTAGGCGTGTCCCTTACAGGTGGCGTCGATCGGTTCCTGACACACCTCACCTTTGGACTGGAACCTGCAGTTTTCACAGCAGGCGTGGTTCCTGTCACTGAACAGAGACGGTGGATGAGCTGAGAACATCACAGCAGAACATGAACAGAACCTGAGAACGCCTTGACTCGGACCTGCACTGAGCTCCGCCCTTCAACCTGCAGTCTTTGGTGCAGCAGCTGTCTGAGTTGATGTGCAGCAGCCCCGGGTCGCACTCCTCGCCCTCCTCCACGCGGGAGTTTCCACACACGTTGATGTTCCTCTCTTTGAAGCAGGACGCGGCCTTCGACCGCAGACGCTTCACGATGGAGCGTTTACTGCAGTTCGAGAACAGCTGAGAACAAACGCATCATTTATTTCTGTTTCACATTAGAACGCGTCGTCGTTTCACACAACAAGCTCATTTTATCTCAACCAGCAGGATTTAACTGAGCGATCAGCTGGTTTGGTTCTGGTGAGGACGAGTCAGCTGCAGCACCTTGTTGTTGACGTGATCTCCGCTCACGGCGATGGGGTACATGACGTACTTCCCGCCCTGGTCCTCGCGCGGGGCGCAGTACGGGAAGTTGTCTGGGTCGTGTTCCGCTCCGAAGTTATGGCCGAGCTCGTGGGTCGTCACCAGGTCCGCTTCCTGTGGATAATCAGATCAGCAGGAAGTCAAGGTGTCGCTTCAGGTTCTTCAGTTTAGGAACATTTACCTGAAACGTTTGGCGTTTTGCAACATAAACAACAGATATGCTAAATTCTGCAAAGTTCTGTTCAGAACGTCGTGTGTCGACGCGACTCGGTTCATCTTCTGTCTGTCTGGTCTGAAGTAACGTGTGGAGCTGCAGACCAGAAGAGGTTCTGGAGTTTAGCCCACCTTGGTCAGGATGGTCTTCCCATAGTTCTTGGTACTGGTGAGGCCCGTGTTGAGATAAATGGCTCCAGGTTTGTTAGCAGATGAAGCTGAAAAGTAAAATCATTTGTCAACCTGATGACTGCAGCAATCAGAACCTCAGGATGAAGCAGCACGACTCACCTTTAGAGCAGAGACCGCCGGGGATGTCGGGTTTGGACGGCGCCACGTAAGCGAGACCCAGAGTACCTTCATCAAAGTCCTGATAGGTGAAGAGGTGAGCCAGGCAGACGTTGGAGGCTTTCTCTGCGATGTCCATGCTGAACTGCTGCAGGAGGACAAACAGACACGCGTTGAGCTCGAACGTGTAACATGTTAAACGCTGCTACATGGATGTTTCTGTAACATCTGTGCTGATTCACATCCAGCTGTTAACTTGTTGTCATCAGTTTTACCTCCAGCAGCTTCTTCACATCCCAGACATCTTTCCCCTCCACCGGACTTCCTCTCATGTTGAAGTGACTTCCTCCAGGCGGGACGGGAGTGGGACTGTTCTCGATGATGATCTGATAGAAACACATCAGCTTCATCTTCACGTCGCAGCAGAATATTCTGATACCTGCTGAGGATCGGGTCAGAACTCCGGTGTCTCACCTGCTGGATCTGAACTCCGTATCCGCTGAACTCTTCGTCCCACGACGTGTTTCTGTAGATGTCATCAACACGATCGATCAGCTCGATCTGTGAACGCAGACACGTGGCGGTTCACATCAGGCTGGGCGTGCAGGCTTAAACACAGGTGTGCAGACTTTGGTCTCACCAGGTAGTTGAGGGTGGTGCTCTCCTCGCCTCGGCCCATGTGTTTGAAGAAGCGATGGTCGGCCACCAGCAGCAGAGAACACGTGTTCTTCTTGTGGTCAAAAACCTGACGTTTCCCTCTGAACACAGACTCTGAGCAGACATCAAACGGGAATGTGATGCTGAATGAACGAGGTTATTTCCTGAGTCAACACCTCAAACAGAAACAATCTGGTTTACAAACCTTCTTCAGGATCCGTTAACATGGCTGCTCTGGCGCTGGCGGGGAGGAGGTGGGAGGAGTCTGGCGCCGTGTAGCCGCAGACGGAGGGCTGCTGCAGCCGGCTGATGTTTCTGATGTCCTCTGAGCGGTAGATCAGGAGACGACCATCAGGGGGCGCCGACAGGAACCTCCACAGAGGCTGAAGGAGCATCAGCGACAGTTAATGTTAGTTCTGTTTGTTCCAAACTGAAACATCTGCTGCATGAGACACAAGGTTAAACTAATTTACCTCGATGTTGTACTCCGCCTCGTCAGTCAGGATGTGAGCTGAGAACTCCTGCTCGTCTATATGAGCCTGAACACGAGAGTTTTCCTCCCCTAAAAGAGAAAATCCACAACGAAAAGGTCCTTCAGCACAAATGAAACATTTAATCTTATCAACTTTTCCTTCAAATCAAACATTCAGATGAAGCTCAAACTTTAAATTCTTCAGAAGTTTGTAAATCCTTCCAAACCTGCACAAGGACCCTTAAAACAAGCAACATTCTGATCCAGTAACAGGTTCAGACTGTGAAACTGATTAGATGTCAGACCGAGGATCTACATATCCATCGATTCATTACCGATGACGTGTCCGCTGAAGTAGTTGTGTCTGTCGACGGGGAAGATTCGCTCTCGACCGTCTTCGTCCACAACGACGGCTTTGAAGTCCTCAGTGAAGATCTCGGTGTTGGTCCTCAGGTAGAGTCTGAAGTGTCTGCACACAGGACAGGAGGGGGCGTGTATTTAATGGATCACACAGAAGGAGAACGTAAAGGTAAAATCTGACCTCTGCAGGGCGTTGAAGGTCAGCAGCTTCTCCACGTGAGCTTCAGTCTGGACGTCACGACGGCGAACAGAGTGAGTCTGCAGGCTGGAGAAGGAGAGCACGTCGAAATCGTCTAACATGGAGCTGAGAGACGCTGCAGAGGGACACATCACGTTAAAGATCAAAGAGTCTTCAACTTGTTTTTATTTGGACTGATCTAAAATCCAACTCTGTAAATGTTTAAAATTTTCTACTCTACATGTAAACATGGCTGCTGAGGCTCCAGACATTTATTTTGGTTCTTAAGATTCACTCAGCTGAACAAAAACATATTTTCCAATGTTTCTTGTTTTAGGAAAACAACCAAACAGTCACTTTTTTCCTGGAATTTACCAGTAATTACATAATACTAAACATAATTTATTATTATAACGACAGTCACAAACAAGCTAAATTCTAATTATTTGATCATTTTGACTTTGTTGTTCCAGAGTTCTGATGTGATCTTCCATCCACTAAGTTCATTCATTCATTTATTGTTTCATTTATTTTGGGTATAAATGTTCTTCCATACATTCTGCCTTCACTGATTTCGATTCACTTTTTATATATATCATGAATCAAAGACAAATTTGATCGTATTTAAAGTAACAAACAGTTTATAGAAATGATTATTTTAACTTTTTAATGTAGATTTTTGTGTTGTAATAAACTTTTTAGACTAACTAGTTTGATTTTATCCACCAGATTTTTAATAAAACATATAGAGACACAGTTCTGAAGCACCTACCGAACTCCTGCTGCGTGTCTGCGGGTGGAGACACGGCCGCCTCCGTTAAAACGATAAAAACCGTGAAAACGGTGATCTGAGGTTTCATGTTGGGCAGTTTGTCCAACAGCAGGACGAACCGAACCAGAAGGAAACTGGCCGGGACTCTCACATTCAACAGCTCAGGCACAAACTTCAAACTTTAGACGCGTTTTCTGACCGAAACTCAAAGATCTAAACAGAGTCATTGTTGTTTTTCAAAAACACGCAGAAAAAACGCCTTCGCTCCGCGGAACCAGGAAGACCGAGAGCCGCTGGGAACAGCTGGCGAGAACCGAGGAGGCAGGGCGGAAGTTAGCCCAGTGGCCTTCACATTAAAAGCACAGAGCTGATTTAAATATCTTTAGCGATGTGATTATTGGCTGTCTAAAACAATAAACACAATCAGACCGAGCTGGAATTTGTTAGGATTAGACTGTGAACAAGTTTTTAAAATCAAAAATTTAAAATTTGGGTCGTTTAAAAAGGAAACATTACTAGGAATAATATTTAAATACTGATGGATACATGGTATCACAATTTTGAAAGTATTAAAGCAATATTATACACCAAATCTATACTTTATATTGAGATTATAATTAAAACACACTATCAACCGGTGGGTAGTCATCCAACTAGAAAAGATTATAGAAAAGATTTAGTGTTGTATCTCTTTAGATTTATTTGGATGTTGAAGTTCTCAAATCCAAAAACAACAAATACAGAAGTATATCCCACTGTGAAAACCTGTAATTACTGGAAAAATGACAATACAGTAAGAGGAAAGAATACTGAATGTAACAAACACTAGAACAACACATTTTAAAACACATTTTCACTATGTTATAAAACAGAAACAAAACGATGTTATTAAAGATTAATAGTGAGCAAATCCACTCATGGTTGGGCTTTTATTTTGAAAGCCCGCCCTACCTCGTCGGTCGAGTTACCGTGAGCTTTACTGTCGCGTGAGTTCCCGGTGTGAGTTCTCTGGACTCGTGAAGCAAAAAACTTAACAGTGTTCGTGATTTATTTCCAATAAAAGCTTCAAACTTTCAGGACAAAAACTTACTGAAAAACAGAAAGTTTAAATAAAAGCGACTCGTGCGTCGACGTTACGTAAGAGAATAACGGAAACATCTGGCGGGTCTATTTATAATCTCTGATCTCATCCAAATCCGCTTTTAAATGGAGACTAGAATTTCTGAAACACTAAAGGACAACTGAAATGACCGCCAGACAGAAAATAAACAACACAAATATAAATAAACAATAAAAACATTCAGGAGATACTTTTTACCGGTAACAGTGTGAAAGCTGCTGTTTAAAACTCCAGGTGAAACTTCCAGAAACTAACTAAACTAAAACTAAACTACCAGAAAGAAGTTAATCTTGTAAATATGTTTGTTCCTGTCAGAAACATGTTGCTGTTGTTTTCTTGTTTGTTGCTGTTGTTTCCTTGTTTGTTGGATTTACAGTGACAGCGGTTGGAAGTTGCAGTTCATGTTGTGGCCTCGTGGCGGCAGCAGCGAATTATTCAGCGGAACTTTCAGTGTACAAGAAATCAAAGAAGAAGAAATCCAGCCGCTTGCTGTTTACACATGTTGGACTGCTGAGATCAAAACACATAGAAAAATTAAAACTTTCTTACTAAACCGTTGTTTTAAATCGGGATGGATGAGGAAGAAACGGTAAATATAATTTAATATTTTATTTTTAGAATATTACGGTTTACATTTCGCTTGAATGGGAACACTGATGTTAGCTAGTTCCGTCACGCCAAACTCTATTAGCAGGATATGGTTTCTGTGTTATTTCGCGAATAAGAATATCTTTACCGTTAAAGTAACACATTTAAATAATTTACTTGACTTTATAGGTGTCGATTTAACGATCGGCATTGATTTACTAAATGTCAAAGTATTTTCACTGTGTGAATCTAATGTTTACTCTATGAATACTAGCAAATTAAAAATGTTTGTGCATCTTCAGAGATGTATTTATTTATTTGAGAGAATTAAATATGTTTCTGGTATTTAGTTTAATCTGCAAGTGCTGTTGATATTTATTTTTATAATTCATCGTTATTTGGAAGTTACAGCTTATTCTTTTACTGGCGTATGGATGTTGTATTATAGTACATTTGCTATATCAGGGTATTTTTAAAGTATACAACTTTCTCTGAAACGCTAGATCACCTGCAGTGTGTAACAGACATATCTCAGTTTACTTACACAGAAATAATAAAATACTTTGATTTGTTTACATTAAGCAGCTGTAGGTCAGCTGCATGTTTTTATGATGTGGTTTTTTGGATCAGACAGAGACACAGGTGTTCTCACCTGTACCTGAGCACTGTGTGTTTGTGTTCAGGCTGGTTACAGGGAGCCCTGCACTCAGTGTGCGTCGGTTAACTGGGGGATCTCAGACGAGGGTCGCTTCTACTGCAGGTCCTGCCACAATGTCATCGAGGTAAACAACAACAAACATCAGCTGGTTTGGGGTCTGTACCAGAGTTCAGCTCTGAGCTTCTTCATGAAGTTTCATGTGATTTTAACTTTTTTATTAACATCTTTTCTAAACTTCCTCAGAGAACCAGAGAGGTTGTGGACTCGAACTTTGCTCGCGGGTCCAGCAGAATAACCACCATCAGCAAGGGACCAAGAACCAAGAGGGGTGGTCAGTGTTTCCTCCTCTTCCTCAGTCAGAACACATGGCTGCTGTTAGTCAGATGCTTTTACTCAGTTTCAGTTTGTCTTCATATATCTTGTTTTATATTTCAAAATAAAAGCTTCCTTTGACTGAGATTAAATCAGAAAAAAATACTTTTGAATCAGAACTCGGATTGTTAGAAAGATGTAAACAAACACTCACTGGTGCCACCTGGACTCACCTGAGCCTTTATGTCCAGTTGGTTCTGGTACTTTCTTCACTCAGATGTTTGTGTGACTAAGATAAGGTCTGGGTCTCCAGATGTTTGTGTGACTGAGAACAGGTCTGGGTCTCCAGATGTTTGTGTGACTGAGAACAGGTCTGGGTCTCCAGATGTTTGCGTGACTGAGAACAGGTCTGGGTCTCCAGATGTTTGTGTGACTGAGAACAGGTCTTGGTCTCCAGATGTTTGCGTGACTGAGAACAGGTCTGGGTCTCCAGATGTTTGCGTGACTGAGAACAGGTCTGGGTCTCCAGATGTTTGTGTGACTGAGAACAGGTCTGGGTCTCCAGATGTTTGCGTGACTGAGAACAGGTCTGGGTCTCCAGATGTTTGTGTGACTGAGAACAGGTCTTGGTCTCCAGATGTTTGCGTGACTGAGAACAAGTCTGGGTCTCCAGATGTTTGCGTGACTGAGAACAGGTCTGGGTCTCCAGATGTTTGTGTGACTGAGAACAGGTCTGGGTCTCCAGATGTTTGTGTGACTGAGAACAGGTCTCCAGATGTTTCACACTCTGATCTTCTTCAGACAGCGGTTTTATGTGGATGGTGTGTGAAGGGTTCCAGTTCATCCTGAAGAACCAGGCCGACGCTCTGCTCAGACTGGGAGTCAGTCCTCACTTTAAGGTCTGTTTTTATCGATCCTATTGATCTGTTATTGACAGCTGATCAGGTCTGATTGGTTTGATGGTTTCAGGATGACGTTCTGTGTCAGATGTGGCGACTTTACCTGCAGAAGAGCCATCAGGCGTACACCTGCAACCCGGTAAACAGCTGCGGGATCCGAGTGGTCAGTTCAGTTTCATTTTACAGTTTTAATTCACATTAAAGACATGGGATTTTATATGTTTAATAAAGGGGTTTTATTTTTTGCAGTGACATTTTGTACATTTTAAGTGTTTGGTTTAAATTAGTTCTTAATAAATTCGATATTCAGTTTCATTATTTTAGAAACGTGAATTAACTCATTTCTTTTTCTTCCCTCAGAGAAGCGTAGAGTCGGACAGCGTAGCCGACTCGTCCAACTTATCGGAGATGGAGAGAGAGTCGAACCCGCCCTGCAGTGTCGGTTCTAGTGGAGGTGCTGCAGAAACTTCAAGACAAGAAACTTTAACTTGAATCAGCTGATAGAAAATGTTTGAAAATCATCTGAAATATTCCTGAAACCCTCAGAGAGTCGCAGCGATTGGTTGAGCTCCGTGGAGAGCACCGCCCGCCTGACGGCCCGGCAGAAGAGGGGTTGCAGTCGGATGAGCATGACGAAGACTCTGGCTCTGATCCATCTGGCTCTGGTTTGGAGTCAGGAGACGCTGACGCTCAGCGACCTGCTCAGGTGACTCCTGCACACACCTGGAGGACTCACCTGTTTATTAGACTGAATGAAAAGTTCTGGGATTGACTGGACTGTGCGTGTGTGTGTGCGCGCGTGTGTTTGCAGACTGGTGAAAGACGGTTGCGTCCCGTACGTGCACGCCTACGCGGATCTTCCTGAGGAGATGAAGCTTTGTGTAAAAGACGCTCTTCTGTTCCACACGGAGGTTTGAAAGATTTTAACTTCAGTCTCCAACAACCTTCAGCTGGAACAGTGTTTCACATCTGTAACAGGATGTCCTCCTGTTGTCCCGTTGTCTGGGGACTTCCTGGTGTCTCATGTGGGACATGAAAAACTGCAGGTTCTTGTGCATTCATAGGGAAATGTTTTTGTTCTGACAAGTCCAGATTTATCTGGTTCCAGAGACGAGAGCATCAACATGATGAACTGCTCAAAATAAAATCAAAGTCTAAAGAAAACCTTGAAAGACCTCCAGGAGGTCTGAAGAACTGTTGATCCAGAACCACTTTAATAGATTCTAGGAAAGTCTGAGTCCCGGGCGGATCATTTACAGAACCGAGGACTGGATCAGGACTTTCTGACGGTATTAAGATTTTCTGATCTTGCTGTTGTCTCTGCAGACTGTCCCGTCTCACCACACGGTCCATAAAGAGGCTCAGGCTCTGGTTCTGTTCCTGGATCTTCCTAGTCCTCCTCCAGTCAGACCACAGAGTCTGCTCCACCCGGTGCTGCTCAGCCTGCGTTACCTGATTGATGCCAACCTGCCTGGTAAAGTCTCCACCTGTTGGACCCTGTTAGTCCTTTAAACTGGTACCAGAACCACTGAAGTCCTTCCTGTCCCCGTTTCCCCTCAGACGAGCTGCACAGGTGGGTCTGCAGGTTGAGGGATCAGGTACGTTTGGATGATCAGAAGCCACATCGTGCTCTTCCTCGATACGACGTGCAGACGGCCGCCCTCATCATCGTCACCATGAAGCTGATCTTCGGCCTGGACGACCACACCGAGTGGTGAGTCAACAATCTGTCACTTCCTGTTCGCTGCCACGCCCAAATGTGACCTCAGTTTCTGTGTTTCAGGGATTTATCTAACGAAGTCGGTCCTCGGGAGTCGTCAGGTAGGTGTCTCACCTCGCTGACAGGTGTTAAGGACTCGAGTCCAGAGAGGATGGTTCTTAGAACTCAGTGCTGTGGAGCGAGCGTGTGACTGTTTTTACAGGTTCAAACATGTGACTGCAGAAACCGTTCAGGTGCGTGCATGTGTGCATGTGCATGCCCGTGTGTGTGTGTGTGTTTACATCACTTTAATTAGCGCTGGTTATTAATATTTAATCCAGTTTACCTGTAAAACTTCCTGATGTTGACGTTCCTCTGACAGGGAACCTGTTCAGCTTTAGGAGGTGGTTCAGACTCGTGCAGGCCGCTCTGATCCGAGCTCAGGAGGAGGAGGACCAGGACGCTGCCAGGTGAGACATCAGGTGACCTGCAGGTCAGGGTTCACTGTGGCCTCGTCTCTCATGTTGGTTTTTAACTGATTCTTTTTCTCTGATTATTTGTTTTTATCATGTTTACAGGAAACAGTGGAAGATAGAAAAAAATATTATCATATCCAAGAAAAAACACGTCATGATAAAGAAGAAAAGTACGAGACTGAACACAAACATCTGGATCTCTTCTGTTTTTACTGATTTTCTTATTTTGAAAGAGTTGTTTTACTTCCTGCTTATCAGTTTTAAATCAGGTGGGTCAGCTGATCCGACTGAACCAGCTGATCACTGATGTATTGATTAACTGATTCAGGATTCAGTCAGTTTCCTGTCTGAGAAGAACACAGAGGAACCAGCAGATCATACAGATGTTTCTCTGTCTGCAGGGATCGCAGCTCATCTGCAGACATGCTTTGAGAAGTTGTCCTCCTGTCCAGCAGGCGTTAGGGACGTCACTCCATCCAGCTTCAGGTTCTGCTGGGGGGATGTGGATGGATCAGACGGTCCCAGTCTGCACCACATGAGGCTGGACGGGGTCGTGACCCTGAAACACAAGGTCCAGGCTCCCTTTAACTCCTCGTACTGGCACACGGCGCTCAGACCCTGCAGCAACAGCTGGTGAGTCTGATCAGAGTTCCAGGTCTGTAGAGATCAGATGTAGGAGAATCTGGAATAGATTTCTTCTCATCCTGCAGGTGGTGCGGGACTCAATCTGGTAATCATTACTCAGAGCTGGAGCCAACGCTGCCGCGGAGCTTCATCTGGCTGCTGCAGCTCTTCTCCTTCATGCTGGACGTGAAGCCCTGGTGTCTGTTTGAGGAGGTTCTGATGGTGGAGAGAGGTCTGATCGGCAGCTCATCACTCCAGACCAAGAAACGCAGCAGGAGCAAGGACTCTGTCCAGACGTCCAAGAGAAACAGAAGATCTGAGAACATCAGAGGAGATAAATGAGGAGCTTCTGCAGCAGGTTTCTTTAATCAGCTGCATATAAAAGAACTTATTTAACAGAATTCAGGTTTTGGTTCTGTGGTGACATGAAGAGTTGCATTACTTCCTGAATGATTAGCAGGTCTTATACTGCTGAACAACAAAGAATCCATGTGAAGAAGATCCACAAACATCTGATTTATATCTGCACTTTATATTCAGAGGTTCAGATTGTTGTTTAAAATGTGTTTCATGTTAATAAACAGAATTTTTTCATAAACAGTTTAAAAGGATTTTCTGTGAATCTGTAAAACCGTGATTGAAGATGTGTTTAAGTGCATGTTTTTCGCTTGATGCGTGTGAGTTAGTTTCTTCTGCTTTGTGTGAAGACAAAGGAACACCAGAGAGCTGCAGTGACAGGAAATGACCAGCAGGAGGAGACATTCAGCTGCTGATGGAGCAGCAGAACAAACTGCAGCAAAAACAAAACAAGTCGTGTTTGTCTGCAGCTCGAACTCCGCTGTGGTCCACCAGAGACCTGAAAACATCCACAGTCACTGAAACCTTTTACTGAATCTGTTTTTAATGCTCTTTGTTGTTTCAGTTCACAGATTGAAGATACAATCAGAACAAAGAAACTGGTTATTTCTAAAGTTAAATTCTTTGTGAATCTGCCTCTGACAGCTGCTGTCTGAATCCACCTGTATGTTTTGTCGCTGCTGTTGCTAGGCAACATGACAGTGTTTAGAATGTCAACAGGCAGACGACATGGTGCTGCATTCACTGACTGTGGAGCATATGAAACTCTCAAGTAAATGAACTTTGCATTTCACAACAAAAAGTCTGGATCAAATTATAATTAACAGAAACCTCCAGCAGAACTCACCCTGGTTCTGCTGGTTCCCACTTAATGGCAGCAATAATAATAAATACAAATATGGAGACTAAAGACAGCAGAGTGAAGACATGTGGACAACATGTCCTCCAGCAGTCTGAGACTATAGCATCATAACTAAAGGGATGGACCAGGAGAACCTCCAGCAGTCTGAGACATTAGCAGCATAACTAAAGGGATGGATCAGGAAAACCTCCAGCAGTCTGAGACTATAGCAGCATAACTAAAGGGATGGATCAGGAGAACCTCCAGCAGTCTGAGACTATAGCAGCATAACTAAAGGGATGGACCAGGAAAACCTCCAGCAGTCTGAGACATTAGCAGCATAACTAAAGGGATGGATCAGGAAAACCTCCAGCAGTCTGAGACTATAGCAGCATAACTAAAGGGATGGACCAGGAGAACCTCCAGCAGTCTGAGACTAAAGCAGCATAACTAAAGGGATGGACCAGAAGAACCTCCAGCAGTCTGGGACTACAGCAGCATAACTAAAGGGATGGAGCAGGAGAACCTCCAACAGTCTGGGACTATAGCAACATAACTAAAGGGATGGACCAGGAGAACATAAACTAACAGAGTTTATGTCTGATGTATTAAATGTGGAAGCTGGTTCCACAGGGGAAGAGTCTGATAACTAAAAGCTCTTCCTCCAGTTCTACTGTTAGAACCTCTAGGAACCAGAAGCAGACCTGCTGTCTGAAGTGTTCTGTTAGGAACATCTAGAACAATACGATCTTTAACATCAGATGGATCCTGGTTGTTTAGATCTTTATATGTGAGATTTTAAACTTTATTCTAGATTTTACAGGGAGCCAATGAAGTGATGCTGAAACAGGAGAAATATGGTCTCTCCTTCTAACTCTCATCAGAACTCTAGCAGCAGTATTTTGGATCAGCTGGAGGTCTTTAACAGAACTATTAGAACATCCTGATAATAAAGAATTACAGTAATCAAGTCTAGAAGTAATAAATACATAAACTAATGTATCTAATGGATCAGAATGATCAGTTCTGATGGAAAGTCTGAGGTTCAGTGTGACACATTTGATTGTTCTCCAGAGTCTGAAACATGAAGTGAAAGATTTAGGATCAGATTAAAAAACAAGTTTGACTGGAATAAACTCATCCAGATGAATCAGTGATCAGATTCAGTCTGTTCACCTTAAATACTGATGAAGAATTAAGATCTTCATCATCTCAGCCCAGTTAGTAACCGGTCTCACAGAGGATCAGGATCATAACAGTGAGTTTTTATCTAGATGTTTCTTCTCTGTCAGACCTGCTGATCGGATCTGGAGGAGCGCAGAGAGTCGAGTGGAAAAGAAAACATGGCTCCTGATTTAGAAAATGTTCCTCCTGCTGCTGTCAGCCTGATAGAAAACATCTGGAAAACATCCAGATTTCTGTCGCAGCGTTCCTGGAAAGCAAACATGGTCTGTGTGGAGGATTCACAACGCTCAGATCTCTCTCCTAAACACAGCTGCAGGGTCTGTTTCTCCTGCTCCGGCAGCAGAGGAGAAAACAGCTGTCCAGATTCCCGTCACTCATTTTATTTGGTTTGTTTTTCTCTAATCAAGAGAAATTATCACCAGTCGTTTAAATAAATCTAAAATCTGCTGCCTTCAGTTTGAAACATGTTTTCTGTTCACAGAAAAAAACATTTTTGTGATTAAAGAAACTGTTTCCATCAGACTCGAGATTAAATCCTGTTTGAAGTTTTAATGTGGACAGAGAAGGATTTTAATTAATTTCCCATTTAATTACACTTATTTTATTACAACTTATTTCTCCATTCTGTTTTCTAAATCATGTTAAAACTTGTTTTAATTTAGTTCCTTAATTTGTACAAATATTTTTTTAAAAACGTTTGGAAATTCAGCAGCTTGTTTAAACAGTTTGAATGTCAAACGTAAATTCTTTACATTTCTTTAAGTCCTATTTTTTTTAGGAAAACTGATCTAATGTGTGCAAAATAAATAAATAATTTATTTTGTGTCTATTTAAAATATTTGAGTTGATCAATAAAAATTGATTTAATCAAATCACCAGCTGAAACAGAAATAATTCACTTCTGGTTGGAGATTAAAATTATTTGATCAAATTCCTCAAAACAAAAATTCTATTTAAACATGAGATTTAAAAACAGTTTAATTTATATTTTAAACAGTTTTAAACGTGTTTGATTTCAAGCTTTACGGATATTTTATGAAATGATTTTCAAACCTTTAAAAAACAATTTAACATCCAGACTAAAGGCCGTTTATAAATTACATCTGATTAAAGATCCATTAAATGAGCCAATTCCTTTAAATATTTCACATTTTTCTAACAGATAAATTTCTACAAATCTCCCAAAATTTATTGTAACAAATCAAAATATTGTTGGTTTGATTTTCTGATGCTCAACATCAGTTAAAAAAACATCAGTTACAATTAACGAGAAACATTTTCTGTTAATTATTATTGACTGAATATTGTTTGATGATCATTTATCATTTTTTCTTTTTATTATCTGTAAACATTTATTTATTTATCTTCGTTGAGAATCTGATTCAAAGTTTGAAGGTTAGAAACAAATTATTGGCCTTTTATGTGATTAATTCCACATAAATCTGGAGCTGAATATTAAAAAATAAATCCTGAAACTGACAAAAATAAACTGTTTAATTAAACAATTCAAAGTTTTAAAAACACCAAGAAAGAAGAAAAAACACCCGCAGTGACGAGATTTATTAAATCATGTTTATTAAATAAAATGTGTTGTGATTAAAACCAAAAATATCTGAAGAAAACATTCATTAATAACACAAACAAATAAACAAAAACATTCTGATCAAACTGTTGCTGCAGGAAAAAATTAAACAAAAAAGGAGTTGGTGGAAAAACACACACATACACACACACACACACGCACGCATGCGCACACACACACGAAGCTTAAAGCAGGAAAGTTTGTATCAAGTGGAGAAACTTCAGTAAACAACAACATGTAAACAAACAGAAAAGTTCCTGATTTTCAGGATCCAGATGTGTTAAATAATGTTTAATTCTAATTTAATTTTGTCTCTTTTAGATTTGGTTTGTTTAACATTTTTACCTCTTTCTTTGTTTTTTGTCGTGCAGGTTTTTTTGCTGCAGCTCAAACATTGAAGGTCAAACTGATGAATAAAACACAGAAAGATTCTTTATGAGTTCCTGCTGAAGCTGTTTGGTTTGTGGAAAAGATTTTCTGATGACGTGTTGGACTCGGTCAGGAAGTGAAGGCACGGTGATGCAGGAAGACTTTGTTTTAGTTGGTTTGATCACTGCTGTGGAATCAGCCGCCTCAGCAAAGACTAACTCCCATCATGCCTTTCACTTACAGCTGTTAAAAAAAATCTCCTTTATGATGATGTTTTCACAACAAAAGAGGATGAAGACGAGCTGATCGGAAGGAGAATAATGAAAACATCAGAGAAAAAATAAATCTGTGATAAAAAAATCTGATTTAAAGTAATAGAAGAAGAAAGAAACCAGAGAAGAAGAAGGTTCAGCAGCTTCATCATCTGTTTTTAGCAGAAAAACAAAGCAGGAGGTCGTAGATGTCCGTGGCCCCGCCCTCCTCCATGACGGACAGACTGTAACCTATATTTCAGTGACCCCCCCCCACACACACACACACACTATATAAACTGCAGGCTGACTGTTGCAGGTCAGAGAGGTCTGTGACCTGCTTTAAAATTATACTTCCATCAATAAGTTCCAGGTATGAAACAAGCAGATCCAGGGACCAAACTAAGACCTCAGGACCAAACCTCAAGAACCAGACTGAGGAAACCAAAACCTCCAGATTCAAACTGAGGGACCTAAACTCAAACTGAGCTGTTGAAATTATTTTGAAATCTAAAATCATGACCTTAAATATTGATCTAAACTCTGAAACTGCTCTCCAAAACCAAAGTCTGGAATCACTTGACGGGTCCAGGTACAGGATGTTTTTGAGTTCCTGTAAACACAATGTGGAATCTCCTATTGGCTCAGAAAGCTGTCAATCAGAAGACGCTTTATTTCAAATCACTGGATGTGAAATGTTTTTATCTGATAGAATGTTTTATCTGGAACAACATGAGCAGACCTCAAAGAACTAAACGTTCCTGACAGATACTCTGATGTCATCAGAGAAAGTGTGTCTCTGTGGTGGACGGTTCCATCTCGGTTCTTCATCTGATCACCCTGATCAATCAGCCACAAACTGCAGAACCAGCTGATAGAACTCCAACACGTCAGTCTGAACCCTCAGAGGACACATCAGAGTCCCAGTCCCTTTTCGCATGTTCTTTAAGTTCTACACATGATAAAAAGTATCATCGATGTTCACCTCACCTGTCTGACCCGTCCACTCTGCTGAGTTCACAACATCTCCGGGTTCAGACAGACGTCTTGTTTCCATGACGACAGCCAGTTATTACCTCAATGATGACAGAGTGACTGAACAATCTATGTGATTCGTGTCCTCGACTTCCAGGGACACGGACATCAGGATCAGGGTGTTGGACACTTTTCACCAGGATTTAGTCTTTAAGTTGTTTGTCTCTTACAAACAAACTTTATGTTCATCTTTACTGAGAAAGTTTCATTCTGTTTCTGGAGGCTTTTATTAAAACATTTTATCCCTGCAGCTCATATTTTGTCTCATTGTTTTTATTACAAACTTACAGCTTCAGTCACTCACATTAAATAAAGGAATAAATCCAGTAGAAATAAGTTTCCAGGACTGAAGCTGAACTTTTGTCTTTTGTTGGAGGTAAATAAGCAACATAAACGTTTCACTGCTGAACTCTGAATCTTTAAACTAGAATTAATCCTGTAAAAAAAAGAAACAACATTTAAATCTCTCCCAGTTTTATTCTCACTGATTCCAGTTCAGTTCTGAAACCTCATTTTCACAGATTACAGATTTATAGAGATGATAAATAACTCACTGAATCCCAGAAGCTTCTGACCTTTAGAATAAACCTTTTATCACGTCACATTCTCACTTTATAAAACAATCCTTTAGATCTGCTGAAACAGTCTCTGGTTCAGACTCGGAGGTTCTTCTGAATGTTTTTCTCTTAAATGTGACTTAAAAACACTCAGAATGTTGTAAAAATGAGTTTATTAGAACCCTGAAAGCATCAGATTGTAGAACAAAGAGACTTTCTGGTTTTTAATAAACTCCAGTTTTCCAACCAGCTGATTTGTTTCTCTCACATGGAGAACGTCAGCTCCTTCAGAACCAGCAGCTGCATATTTTTGATGGGACCATGTAGAACCAGGTGTGCTGCAGGTATCACAAGGTTTCAGTCTGTGGAACAGCTGAACTCAGTCTCTGGTTTCCTCCTGCACGTCTGTTTTCTGCCTGGAAACTGTTTTTATGGCCGACCACCGTGTCTTTTCCTTTTTTTCCTGCAGAACCTCAGTGAACCTGGAAGTAAGAATGAACTCACGTCACCCCGCTACTGCAGCCAGATCAGAGTCCAGGCAGCTGCTGCCAGGTAAACTGAGGTGAACAGGTGACATCTCCTGTCAATCAAACACATCACTAACTGAGCTCTTTGTTTTAAACAGGAAGAGGAGCTCCCGCCTCCCTCCATCACCTCCACCTCTTCCTCCCTGTTGATGATGATGACACCCCTCACCAGCTGAAAGGGTTAACACCCAGCCTCAACAAAGAACCCAGTGCGGGGCCTGCACGTGCACGCGCCTGGGAAGGATGGGGGGGTCTCTGGCCGCCTTTTAGCCCCGCCCTGAAATTCTTGACTGGAGAGGCTGTTTACAACCTCGACGCTCAGGAGTCTTTGGGTTCATCGGCCCGGTTGGGAGGGGCCGAGTCACAGACAGGAAAACGGTTCAGGAAAAAGACAATAAGGAAATATTCTGAGCTCCAGAGCTGCAGGATCTCAGCTGCCTTTTGTCCAAAAATCTCCCCTTATAACAGGAATTCAGTGCGCTGAGACAGATCGGAGAAAACACTGCAGTAAAACAACAACAACAACCTGAAGAGGTGTTTCCTGCAGCAGATTCACATGTTCCGCATGTCAACACAAGCTGCTGCAGGCGGTTCTGACGGAGCTGCGGCTCCTTCAGGGAACAACAAACAAACAACAACAATAAAAACACTGTTTCACACCCAGATCCACCGGAAACAAGTTACATCATGTCCTGGTGACATTTATTAACATAAAACAATCATTAATTACACAGGAAATACCCCAGAATCTACTTCAAACTTTGGAATCAGACCCATTTCATCCAAAAACATTTGATCTGTGGTTAAATAAACAAACAAACATGTCAGAGTAAATAAAACCTGCTTTACAGGCGGGTTGAAAAGATAAAAGGAAGTGAAGCTGCTGTTTTAAATCATTTGGTATCCAGAGTTCAGAGGAAAATAAAACCCGCGTCTTTGTTTTGGACTGAAGTTTGAACGTTTTCCGCTCGAACACGCACGCGTTCCTCCGTGTCAGTGTTACTGTAACGGAACGTATTTTATAGGTTTCTGCGGCCGGTTGTTTTGAAGTTGTGGGTTTTTGTCACTCATTGTGTATCTGCAGCCTGCCGCGCGCGCTCCCGCGGTTCCGCCTCGCGCCTGTCTGCTCCCCCACATGGAGCGCGCTGCCGGGTTCATCGGGTTTACTCTGACACCGCTGACTCTACGGCCACGCCCCCAGCAGCCACGCACCCCGCCTCCTACCAATCATATTGCAATCACGTACCGATCATGCACCGCCTCACCTGTGATTGGCCTGAGCCCGATACACCTTTAGCTGTGATTGGCTGGGTGTTACCACCCGCCAGACTGCTCAGAATTTTGTTTCTGTGTTGTTTTTTTTTTCTTTTTTTTTTACGGCTGCTCTCAGCTGAATCCTGGTTCTGCTGGCAGAAGCTCAGCGCTCCTCGGTCTCTGATCATCTCCTCACGGTCTCGTCTCCTCTCATTCCTCCTCATGCTCAGCCTCGCGGCGGAGCGCGCCTGGCAGGTGAGTCCCGCTCGGGTTCCGACGGCTGTCCGGACCGACATTTGTTTAAAGTTGTATTTTTCTGTTGTTGTGGTTACCTGGATGCTCTCAGGTCAGCTGAGGTTGCCTTTATTCGCTTCGGCTCCTTAAAACGGCTCGGATCCGGTTCTCTTTCCGCGCTGTCAGCCGGTTTATCTGAGGTCATGCTGAACCCAGTGACTCCGGTGCGCGCGCCTGGCAGTGCGTGTGTTTGTGGATGCAGCCTGCACGTGTGTGTGAGTGTGTGTCCGCGCGTTAATAACAGTTGCATCGCTGCAATGCATCGCTGTATTAGAAAGTTTGCAGATGTTGTCAGGGAGTCAAACCCGCAGCTGTTGGTCTTTGTTGTGATGCCAATGGGTTCACGGGGTTCGGATCCGAATCCTGTTCTGATTCTTTTTGGAACCAAAACACCAGGCGATCAAAGGAGAAGACTAACCAGTTTTTATTCAGAATTTGAATCTGATATTCAGTTTGTTTTTCTTTGTTTGTGATTCTGAACATTTTAATTTGAGACTGTTTAATCAGCTGATTCATGAAGAACAAAGCTGCAGATCTCACCTGATAATAAACAGAATGTTTATTTTAGCTTGATTTAATCTGTTTATCAGTTCTAATTAAACAGCTGGTTTCTTCAGTAAAGTCCAAATAAATATAGTGAATTTTAATAAATAGGAAACATTTGAGTGTTTAACAGGTTAAACATACCTGCTGAAATCACCCGAACCTGGACCGGAACCTGGACTACACGGAGTTTGAATGTGTAATAAAAAGCCTTCTGTTGTTAGTGTGTGAGTTTCTGCTTTGGTTCGGTTCGTTTGGGTCCGGTGAAGGTGTGAGTCTGCTGCAGTCTGACTGATTAGGGAGTCAGACTCCAGCTCAGAACCACGTTTCTGAAAACAAAGAGATGATCAAACAGGTGATCCGGTCTGATCAATAACCCTCCTGAGTCTGTCAGGAGCTGGTCGTCTGACAGAAAACAGGTGCTCTGTGATCCTGATCAATTTTCTGATCGATCAGGTGTTTTTCAGAATGTTTATGATCAGGTGATGCGTTCACGGAACAGTGTGAAACTGGAGCGCTGGTGTGTTTCTAACAGATTGTTTTCTTTGACTTCCTGTTGGCATCTTTTACTCTGGGTGAGTCAGTGCATGTTAATGTGGGAGGATGGGGGGCGTGGCCTGATTTTTTTAGGGGGCGTAACCCCTCCTATCATCTATTCTGGGTGCAGGGAGGTTCCTCTTCAGCTTTTTGTGAAACACAGCAGAGGGGCCCCGCTCTCTCTCTCTCTTGCTGTTGCATGTAGGTCCCTCACTCGCTCCTCTCCTCCACCCTTCCTGTGTGCAGCTGAGCGTTTGCCACACGCCATCTAACTCGGCCAAGCGCCCTGAAGCCCTTTGTCCCTGATTCACCCCCACACGGCTTCTTAGTTTGTTTGTTTGTTTGCTTTCCCACCTTTCTCATGTTGTGGTTCTGGCTCAGCAGGAAGTGGGAAAACTGTGATGTCATTGGTTATTAGATGGGTGGTGTGCGTCCTCGTTCCCAGAGGGGAACGAAAAGAGCCATAAAACAGACTGTAGTTTGCTGCTGTGTTCAGGGCATGTAAGAATGATTGTATTTTTACATGTTGATTGTCCCGTGTGGACGGGGTTTTCTATCCGCTGCTGTCATGGTTTACCTGGTTTAGTTGATAAAGTTCTTTTAGTATAAATTATTTGTCAAATTCGAGTCTCAAACAATGTGTGAAACAGGAAGAAAGAGACACGTGGACAGGAAGTCTGAAATCGATCAACAGAATGTGTAAATCAGGATGTTATTTTACTTCCTCTATTCTCAGATTGTAGGATTTCTAACCCGACACACACACCTGTGTTCTCTGATCACATGCAAGCACCAACCTGAACTTGTTAAATATGAGTTGATGGAAATGAAAACCTGTTTCCTGTTGCTGAGGAACCATCAAAGTAAAAGTTGGATAAATTTCACGTTTTCATCAAAACTTTAACTTTGCTGTTAAAACAGGAAACAAAAGTTTTACAGTTTTCAGGGAGACTGTGAAACAAGGACGGATAGTGTTGAGGGACAAACTTGTTTTATCTCTTGTTGACCTCTGACCTCATGACTGCCCTCAGGTTGACCACGTGAACAAACAGGAGACGGCGGCCATGGAGCAGAAGCCGTGCATTGAGTACCACGACCTCGAGGCCGCCGAGGCGCTGGTCAGCATGAGCTTTTGGTGTCAAAGGCCACAGAAGCCCCGCCCACTGACCCCCACCTCTGACTCCTGTGACTCCATCCAGCTCCACCCGGAGGGGGGGGACACGCCCAAAGACCTGATCGCTCTTTCTTCACTGGTACGAAACATGTCTTTAATCTCTGATTAAACTGGTTGAAGATGTTTTTATTTATTTACAGAAAAACACATTAAACTCAAGTTTATTCTATTTTGTGTGTCAAATTCATCAGAATTTTATTAAAATTCCACATAAAGACTGAATTTAGATCTGGTTTGGTTTTTGTTTTCAGTGTATGACTCCGCCTCACAGTCCCAGTTTTGCAGAAGCTTCCACTACAACTGTCCTCACCACGACCTCCGCCCTAAGCCCCTCCTCCAGACAGGTCTTACTCCGCCCCAATATCACCACATGCCCCACCCTCCTCAGCGACTCATTCACCTGCCTTCCTCGGCCCTCGTCTTCCCCCATCTCCTCAGATACCTCCGCACTCCCACATCACACAGAGTCCATCTGTATGGCGCCGCCCAGCAAAGCAATGGCCACCAGCGTCATCCGCCACACGGCCGACAGTTTCAGCCTTCCTGCAGCTCCGCCCTCCACCCTGCTGACAGAAACCTCCATATCGCCTCAACCTGAAGCCCCAGAGACTCCTCCTGTGGAGAAGGACACACTTTTGTCTTTTTTGTCTTCCCCTTCCTCGGTGTCTCCACCTCACTCTGCCTCGCCACCTTCCTCCTCGGTCTCTTCGTCTCCTGTCCTCTGTCAGGTTTTCCCCGTCAGCAGCCAGACAGGAATGATCTCAGCCTTCGTCCAAGCTCCGGTTCAGGTCCAGACGCAGGGGGGGCCCAAGCCCATCCTGCCCCAGACTTCCTCTGGCTTCGCCCAGCCTCTGTTGGTGGGCTCCACGGTGCCGCAGGGGGCCGTCATGTTTGTGGTTCCTCAGGCGCCCGTCTCTCAGCCGTCTCAGGGGCCACAGACTGTAATGACCCTGGGTAACACCAAGCTCCTCCCCCTGGCCCCGGCTCCTGTTTACTTGCCGTCAGGAACAAACAGCGGTGCCTCGCAGGCTGATTTCTCCCGCAGACGTAACTACGTGTGCACCTTCCCTGGCTGCAAGAAGACCTACTTCAAGAGTTCCCACCTGAAGGCTCACCTGCGCACACACACAGGTACGTGTCAGACACGGCACAGGTGAAATGACCTGCTTACCAGGTGTGAAGGAACTGTCGATAATTAAAATGAATCTCTGACATTTCAGTAGGAAATAAAGCTGCAAATAAATTCTGTTTGTTGAAACTTGTTTTAGCGTCATAAAGTTTGAGTTTTCATCTGTTCCAACATGTCCTCACCTGTTCTCGTTCTCTGCAGGTGAGAAGCCCTTCAGCTGTCACTGGGAGGGCTGCGACAAAAAGTTTGCCCGCTCCGATGAGCTTTCACGCCACCGCCGTACACACACAGGTGAAAAGAAATTTGTCTGCACTGTGTGTGATCGACGCTTCATGCGCAGCGACCACTTGACCAAACACGCCAGGCGACACATGACCAGCAAGAGGGCGTCTTCCTGGCCCACAGACACCCGGGACCTTGGAAAAGGAGCTTCGCTCAAGGGTCAGAATACAGGCCCCCCACTTCCTGTTGGCATGCTGGTCCCAACCACCAACTAAACGGTTCATGGAAGAAACAGGCCGACTCAGGACTCCAGGGACGGGCAGGACGGTTCGAATCAAACTTCTACTTCAATCAGCACCACCAGCCACATCAGGAGGAGGTTTCCTACCTGTCTGCTGGTCTGAGCTGCGTTTACAGGACCTCACAACGGGGTCAGATCTACCTGCAGAACTCACATAAAGAACTTCCTGTAAAGATGTCCGTCCTCTGAGTAAATGAAGACACACTCAGATTCCATAATCAGATAAAAGTACTACTTTGCATACATGCACAGAAACTCAAAACGTTTAAGAATATTTGTATAAGATCCGAGTGCTGCCATAACCCGGACTGGGTCCGCCAGGGGGGGGCGCCACGCCTCTCCACCCTGCTCAGGACATTTTATTACCACAACTACAAAACTCACTGCAAAAGGAAGGAGGAGACGGAGACAACAGGCTGCTATTCAACCACGGACAAACCAACAGAAACCTGACATTGCACTGGATTTTTTAAACCGTACATGTTTTTATACTCTCTGTGTGTATAACCATGTTTACTTCATGTGTACATGTCACATTTAGCAAAATGTATGCACACTGTTTATTGTTTGCCAAAGCTTCTGTATCGTGCTTCTGTTATTAGACAACTTGTGTTTATTCTCCTGTAAATACTGTAAATATGCTGATATCTATATGAATGTTACATGTATTCCAGTCTCCATCTATTGACAAAACAAGTTATCAATTTTTTTTTATGTCAGTGGACAGTATTCATCACTGTGATGCTACCTATTTTTGCTTTATTCATTATTATTATTATTATTATGATTATTATTATTTAATAAACATTTGTTAAGGAAAAGTGTTTTTAATAATTTGATTTGGCCCATATTGTAGCCAGTAAGAATACCTCATGTTTTAAATGTTATTCTTAATACTGACAATTTATATCATAATAATCCCATTTCCATACATTTGCTTGTGAGCGATGGTGAACATTATAGCTTTTATAATAAAACTTTACCATTAAAAACTGGAAGTATTTGTTTTTGTAAATGGGAAGAGTTTACAGAGAATTATATTTTATAATGTCAGATTAATAAAAGAAAATATTTTGATTCTATAAATCTACATCAGAAGTTTGATATCTCTCAGAAATAAAACTGAATGGTTTTGAATAAAAAGAACTAGGTAACAGTTTTATTTCCTGTGGACTAAAAAAATAAACTTTCTTTTTCATCTAAAACACTTTGCAATTAAGGAAGAATTGTTAATTTAAAATTTCAGCATGTTAATAATCAGATGAATTCATCACATCAGACTTTTGTGGCTCATTTCAGTCGGTCAGTCATCAGATGTACCTGCTTCTTCCTGTTCAAGGTCACGAGCAGCTGGTGTCTGTCTCATGAAGTCATTGGACGAGAGGCAGAGTTACACCTGGACAGATCACCTGTCCATCGCAGGCACACATGACAACCACTCACATTCACACCTAAGGACATTTTAGAGCTGCCAATAAACCTCAGTCATATTTCTGGTCTGTGTCTCTGGTAAAAACCCACACATGCACAAGGAAAACATGCAAACTCCATGTAGAAAGGTCCTGGTCTGGTTTCTGCAAGGCAACAGAGCTGCCCACTTCCCTACCGTGCAGCCCTAGCTTACCTTACCTTAACATTAAATACAATTTTATGAAACAGGATTAAACTGGAAATGTAACAGTGAAACTGAATAAATAAACATTATAAATAAGATATTTTAAACTAATAACAGCATTTTATCCTAAAAATATGACATTCAAAAGTTTGTTTTAATGAGCCTCAAGGTTTCACAGAATAAATGGAAAGTTTCAATTGCATCATTTGTCTCCACAGCAATGAAACAATCTACAACATCTTACATTGTGTTCACTTCTTTAAGTCATAATCATTTAATAAACTCCTGGTTTCTGTTTAAACCTCAGTGTTTTTATTCGAGTACAACTCACAGAATCAGTGAGCTCCACTACAGTTAGAGCTTAAACAAGGTTTATTTAGACCTTGGTGAGAACGCTGTGTGGTGTTTCACAGGAAATAAAGTTCCTGTTTGTGACGCAATCAAATGTCTCTTTCATCAGTAAAATAGAAAAGAAAAGGAGAGTTTACTGGACTGTTTTACTAATGAAATACCAGCCAAAAACCAGTTCATAAAGGTCTGAGATGGTAACAACAACCTGGTTAGTCCCCTTTATTGTGTAAACGCTGATATAACTAGTTTTATTATTGTTTTCATTAGTCCAGGTTGTCTTTCTGGCTGATTAGAGTTAGAGTTAAGGTTCATTAACATTACCTTGGGCCTTTTATCAGGATTCAGTTCCATAAAAGTAAAATATAACCTCCTAAAAACTTCAACAATGTAAATATTATCTTGTATTTTTCTGTGGTTGGGTTTCTAATTATTTATATGACTTTTAATACTTTGCTTTGCGTCGCAACAGAAGTTAATTCACCTTTCTGAGCTGCAGTG
The DNA here is from genome assembly GCA_006937955.1 of Pachypanchax playfairii. Lineage (NCBI taxonomy): Eukaryota > Metazoa > Chordata > Actinopteri > Cyprinodontiformes > Aplocheilidae > Pachypanchax > Pachypanchax playfairii. The sequence goes on from SSNP01000161.1 coordinate 1,105,990, forward strand.
GCTTATATAAACACACGCATTGGCCCGTTTCTGACGTTTCTGACCGCGGGACTCTGACGTCTGAAGTTATACAACCGGAGCTCCGCCGCTTTCTCCCCACACCACCCAGTAACAACCATCAACCAATCCTGAAGCAACGCTGAGGGGGCGTGACCAATCAGAAAGCGCGTCAGTGTGAATCAACTCTAAAAGGGGTGTGTCATTAAAACGTGAGTTACCCGCCCACTCGGCTTACTGACCGACATTCAACTGCAGCCAAAGAAAATGAGTAAAAATAAACAAAAGAACGCTGGAGTCTGATGGGGACCGCTTTACCTGGATAATACTGACCTCCTGTGGCCTCATGTGGTACTGCAGCTCAAGGTTTCCGGTTTCTCGAGTGGTGAAGAGTATCAACGATTATCGAGGTTTTTATGTCTTAACATCCTTCTGAGACAAAATATTCACATCCACTGTGAGTTCTTAATAGTTAAAGAAAATTTCGTCTTTATGCTTTTAAATTCCATGTTTATATATTCTTTCTTGTCATATTAGGGTTTTTACCAATAATATTAGATTTTGTGTCTCTCTAGTTTATATTTGCATGTAAAAGTGTGATTTCTAAATGTTTCACACATCTTCTCACATCTAAAAATGTGAAATAAAGTTTTTTGCTTAATTCATTATTGCATGTTGCATATACATATTGATCAGCCCGTTTTAATCGATAGTTTTATGTGTTTTGTTTGAGAAGCCTGAGAAATGAGCGCATCAGTTGCTCCTCCAGGCCGCATGGGGGCGATTCATGTTGCGCCTCGTCCTGGTGTTTAATGTAAACATGGCTATGGTGTTTAACGTGGAAACGTGTGCCCGGTGTTCCGCGTCGTTTTTCAAACGGTAAACGCTGATAAATTAGAGATAAAAACAATTGATTTAAAGTGTTATATAAAAGTGTTTGTTGTTTAAAACGCTGTGGCGCCTGTTTTGTTATCAGGTCTTTAACAGAAATTCGATCGTTTGATCTGAACGTGTTGGGTTAGCTAGTTGACGCTGAAATAAAAACAGACTCTAAATAATTATGTTAAAATAAATAATATGTGGAAATAATCCCTACTTTAAGTATCGTGTGCATCTAATTTTACATATTAATTCCAGCTGTCGATAATAAGGCTGTGACGAAATACTGCTGTCACATGAGCGTTGGTTGCTATCTGATTGGCTGTGTGTTGACGTAGCGACCGCACGAGCTCTGTTTCTATTGGTCACCTCGTTGTTCAAGCGGCAAGATTTAAAGAAAGGATCAGCAGAAAATAATTCAGTCTTTATTGTGTCCTGTTTAGTGTGTTTCTGTTTTTACCTTTTATATTTTTAAAGTTACTTTATTTATTGTGTCTGCTTGATAAACCACGATGTCTGCGCGCTCCCCACTGTCTGTAAAGAACGAGCCTGTCAGCGATCAACTGGATAAAGAAAACAGGGTGAGCGGGAAACTGTTTGAACCTTAAGCAGCACAAACGGTGCAGATCACGTTCATGATGATCGGTTTCCTTTCAGCCTCCGAGCCTGAATAATAGCTATGCCCCGTCATCCAGAACGGGGCAGGAGGTCTGGACCGCTGCGGTGAGTGGACTATTCTGAACATGTTGTTTAAACAGAGATACGGCAGCCTGGAGCTGGTGAATGTGGTTCCAACAGGCAGAATAACTGTTTGACTAACGTATCATATGAGGTTTAAAGAGGTCATTCCATTAAAAACGGTTTTCTGAAGTTTCTGTTGAATATTTTAGCTCAACAGGTGTTCTTACCTTCATACTGGGTGTGAAAATTGCCCAACAACTTCTTTCAGTTTTTATCTCTCAAACTACACAGGTGGTGATAAGACCTGAATTTGAAAAGCCTGTATCTGTTGCGTCACAACTCCTTTGCTCATTAGTATTCACCAGCTCCTGAGGTTAAGACCACGCCTAGCATGCTGCTGGCTAAAAGCTGGTAGCATAAATGCATGTCAAACCGGAAGAGACTGTGCGCTGTTGCCACACGCAGTGGGGAGAAAATGGGAAGCCGTGCTCTCAGTCTAGTTTATTAGCCAGAGTCCAGCAAAGTAGCAATATGAATGAGTTACAGCCCAATCCTGACGAATCTTCACACAGACAGATTGAAAGATCAATTAATCAGTGTTTCCTAACGTTTTCTAGATTAAAAACAGGTTAATACTTAAGAAATCACCACAAAGTCATGAACTATGTGAAATGACCTCTTTAATAAATGTAATGAGGTTCTAATTAGCCTTTAGAAGCAGGAGCTTCCTGTTTGATGCTCTGTCAGATGTTCCTTAGCCCTCATGCTACTTGTCAGATTGATACTGATCTTTATTATTCTAGCCTGAAGCTGTGAAGAGCAGCACAGATAACGAAGAACCTCTGCTGAAGGAGAACCCTCGTCGCTTCGTCATCTTGCCCATTCAGTACCAGGACATCTGGCAGATGTACAAGAAGGCAGAGGCTTCCTTCTGGACTGCAGAGGAGGTAAGCTGGACCAGGTCTCAGGTGCGTTAGAAGCTGCTAAGTGGGTTCATGTTCATGAGTTCTGTGTTTTCAGGTGGATTTGTCCAAGGACCTGCAGCACTGGGAGTCTCTGAAGGATGGAGAGCGCCACTTTATCTCCTACGTGTTGGCTTTCTTTGCTGCCAGTGATGGGATTGTCAACGAGAACCTGGTGAGGAACCAGCTGCTGGTTCTTGATTGTTCTAGTTTGCTTCAGGTCCAGTTCCTCATTTTGTTTCTCACTTTTTGTCCACCAGGTGGAGCGTTTTACACAGGAAGTGCAGGTACCGGAGGCCAGATGTTTCTATGGTTTCCAGATTGCATTAGAGAACATCCACTCTGAGATGTACAGCCTGCTGATTGACACCTACATCAAGGAGCCCAGTGAGAGGTGAGCTGCTGGTACTGGTCTGTAACTGGTTCCTGGTCTGTTCCCCTGTCTGAAGGTGTGTCTAATGACCCACAGAGAATACCTGTTCAATGCCATCGAGACATTACCGTGTGTGAAGAAGAAGGCTGACTGGGCGCTCAACTGGATCAAGAACAAGAACGCTCCTTATGGTAAATCTGCCAATCGTGATGTCACTTCTGCTGCTGCAGGTGATTATTGATCTGTGGTGTTGCTCCCTCAGGAGAACGTTTGGTGGCCTTCGCTGCTGTCGAGGGAATCTTCTTCTCTGGTTCGTTTGCTTCCATCTTCTGGCTGAAGAAGAGAGGCCTGATGCCTGGTCTGACCTTCAGCAATGAGCTCATCAGCAGAGACGAGGTGACGACACACACTCATCAGATGCAGCAGCTCGTTTCAGATCTTTGACCCACATGTTGCTTCAGTTTGAATTGTAACTGTGTGATGTGTTCAGGGTCTGCACTGTGACTTCGCCTGTCTGATGTTCAAACACCTGCTGAACAAGCCGTCCTCAGAAACTGTTACCAGCATCATCAGGAACGCCGTGGAGATCGAACAGGTGAGTCTCCAGCAGCTCTGACGTCTCTGCTGCAGGTGTCACAGTTCTCTGGTGTTAATGTGCGTGTGTTGCAGGAGTTCCTGACTGATGCTCTGCCGGTGAAGCTGATTGGGATGAACTGTGACATGATGAAGCAATACATCGAGTTTGTGGCTGACAGACTGCTGCTGGAGCTCGGCTTTTCAAAGGTATCAGAGCTACCGTTGTTGTTGTGCAGATAGCGTAATAGGTATGTGGTGATGAGACGCGCAGGGGTACGGACCTCAGCTGATGATGGGGGCTGAGTGCTGCTGCAGAAACTGATGTAGAACATGTGGTTCTGTCAGAATCAGTAGCAGTACGACGCAGACGCTTGACTGAACAAACCTACAGTCAGTTTCTGTACTGTGTTTTAAGATGCTTTAATCTCACCTGAATATGATCCCATCTTTGTGCAGATCTACCAGGCGGAGAACCCTTTCGATTTCATGGAGAACATCTCGCTGGAGGGGAAGACCAACTTCTTTGAGAAGCGAGTGGGCGAGTATCAAAGGATAGGCATCATGTCAAGTCCAACAGAAAATGCCTTTAGACTGGATGCAGACTTCTGAACCTAGACTGTTCTTTCCAGGGTTCATGACCCAGCATTAATGCTACCTCGACTCCAGTGCATGCTGGGAATAACGCACTGTCACATTCTTTTAGGGTACAACAGCCTTGTCTGAAAATAACCCTGTTAGACATTTGTGATTCAAATTCTCATTTAGACACTTTACAATCTTTATGTGCAATTAAAATGTTTTAAATTATTGAACTAATAAAGAACTAAACAATTATCTGACTTTTGTTTTTTTATTATTATTACAGGGTGTTTATATTTCAAATGAGATTCAGAAACTGATAATGTAGCACTATTTATTGTGTACCGCTGTAGATGCACCATCACTACATCTTTTGTTTCCGCCACTCTGCACTTTTTTTTTTTTTTTTTTTTTTTAAAACACCATTACAGTGGTCGATGGTTATACGAAGTACTTCGGTGCCTGGCAAGTTTGTACATAAGCGTTGTGTGCAATTCTGTCGGTGGTCATTTGGACTGTAAACACAGTAGCAGTGTTTGGTATTGATAACAGATATGGGAAATCATGTAATAATGCAATTATAATGTATTAAGAGACTAAAACTCTTCAACAGATCACCAGACACGCGTGCATAAACACCAGCGCAGTATACACACCTAACAGCGAGAGTGTGTGTATGAGAACACCAGTGGATGTGTACAGTCATGTAATTAGTGAGAAACAGTGAGAATGAGATGCATTTATGATACGTCCAAATGTTTAGTGCATATGTGTCAGCTGTGCATATAAGCGTATGGATTCTCTATGACACGGGAACGTGCCCAGCAGTTTTGTGCGTATAAGCGTTGTGCATAAAACTGTTGGCTTTGTTTTGTTCTAAAAGGTGTCAAGGTGAAAAAATGGCATACTATTGCATGGCTCTTGTATAACAATAAAACAAGAAGTTTAAGTTTATTTATAAAGCGCCAGTTCATGACAAAGTAATTTAAAGGCACTTAACAGAAAAATCAACCAATTAATAAAACATTTTCTAAGTAACCAGCCGATTGGGTTGAATTGTTAGTTCAGCACAATCCCCCATCCTGAGCAGCATGATGGGCAACAGTGGAAAGGAACGACTCCCTTTAACAGGAAGAAACCTCTAGCAGAACCAGAACCTGGCTCAGAATGGGCGGCCTTCTGCCTATCCGACTGGGGTCTGGGCTGACAGGAAAGAGACACACTGATGGATTTTGGCCAGTCGCTATGTCTATAGAAAGAGAAACAGTTAATGGCAGCAGTAACAATCAAAGCAATAACAATTTGATTGCTCTAGTGGGAATATTTCATTGTTTGTTTATGTGAGATACATCCTCCTCAGAGGCAGCCAGAGTAAAGAAAGACAGCAGAGTGAAAAGATGTGGTCAGTATATCCTCCGGCAGTCTAAACCTATAGCAGCATAACTAAAGGGATGGATCAGGAGAACCCAAGCTAACCCTGACTATAGGATTGTGTAAAAAGGAAAGTTTTAAGTCTATTCTTAAAGCTACACAAGGTGTCTGCCTCACGGATAAAAAGTGGAAGCTGGTTCTACAGGAGAGGAGCCTGATAACTAAAAGCTCTTCCTCCCATTCTACTTTTAGAAACTCTAGGAACTACAAGCAGACCTGTAGTCTGAGAGCGAAGTGCTCTGTTAGGAGCATATGGAACAATAAGATCTTTAATATAAGCTGGAGCTTGGTCGTTCAAGGCCTTATACGTCAAAAGTAAAACCTTAAACTTTATTCTAGACCTTACAGGGAGCTAATGAAGTGATGCTAAAACAGGAGAAATATGGTCTCTCCTTCTAACTGTCATCAGAACTCTGGCAGCAGTATTTTGGATCAGCTTGAGGCCTTTAACAGCACTAGTAGAACATCCTGATAATAATGAATTACAGTAATCAAGTCTAGAAGTAATAAATGCATGAACTAAAGTTTCTGCATCTCTTTGATTCAAAATGCTCCTAATTTTAGCAACATTACGCAGGTGGAAGTAGGTCGTCATGGTAACATGCTTGATATGAGAACTCAAGAACATGTCCTGGTCGAAGATAACACCCAGGTTCTTTGCCTTCTTGTTGGAGGCCAAATTAATGCCATCCAACGTTGATGACTGACTACACAACTTGTTCCTAAGATTCTCAGGCCCAAAAGTCACAACCTCTGTCTTGTCTGAATTTAAAAGCAAAAAATTAAGCGTCATCCAACATTTTACATCATTAAGACAAGCTTGTAATCTCTGTAGCTGGTTGGTCTCATCAGGCTTCATTGATAGATATAACTGAGTATCATCAGCATAAAAATGGAATTTTAGACCATTTTGTCTAATAATTTTACCAAGCGGTAACACAAATATAGTAAAGAGGATCAGTCCAAGCACTGAACCCTGAGGAACTCCATGACTGACTCTGGTATATGAAAAAGATTCATTAGAAGAAGTCTTAGAGTATTTTATGTGTTTTTGGCATCAAGGGGACATGGGGACCAGCCTTTTTTTTGGTTTTTGGGTCCAAAAAAAAGATGCCTGGTTTCAGTATTTTGTGTCTTTTTGGCATCAGGGGGACCCCATAAACACATTTAAATCATGTATTCTGTGTTTGGTAACATCAAGTGGAAACTCAACAAAAAAAAAATTTAGTTCTAGAAAAATAAATAATAAAAATCTGATTAAAATAAACACAGTTACTAATATAAAACCTGTAAATAAAATCATTAGATGTGGTTTACTGAATGTTAGATCTGTTTCATTTAAATCTCTGTTAGTTAATGATCTGATAATTGATCATCATATTGATCTATTTTGTCTTACGGAAACCTGGCTGCAGCAGGAGGATCATGTTAGTATTAATGAATTAACTCCTTCTAACTACCTTAATCTTCATGTTCCTCGAGCAACAGGTCGAGGAGGAGGAGTAGCAGCTATTTTCCAGTCAGGTCTATTGATTAGCTCTAGACCAGTTACTAGTTATAATTCTTTTGAATTTATGACCCTCAGTATTTCTCACCCAAATTGGAAATCAGAGGAACCTATTTTACTTGTTGTATATCGTCCACCAGGTGCTTATTCTGAGTTCTTGTCTGAATTTTCAGTCTTTTTATCAGAACTATTATTGAAATCTGATCAAGTCATTATAGTGGGAGACTTCAATATTCATGTTGATGTTGAAAGTGATAGTTTGAATATAGCTTTTAATGATCTTTTGGATTCAGTTGGTTTCTCTCAAAGTGTAAACAAACCAACTCACTATTGTCATCATACTCTTGATCTTGTTCTGACTTATGGCGTAGAGATTGAACAGCTGATAGTGTTTCCTCACAACCCTGTCTTGTCTGATCATTTTTTAATAACCTTTGAATTTACAATGATGGACCTCACCGCTCCAGATAGAAACTTTACCTACCGTAGATGTTTATCAGAAAATGCTGTAACTAAATTCAAAGAATCTATTCCGTTAGCTTTATCTTCATTCCAGAAGAATAATACAACAGAGAGCAGCTACAAAGATTTTACAGACTGGCGAATTGATGATCTTACTGATAATTTTACAGCTTCAATGCGCACGTCATTGGATATAGTTGCTCCTCTGAAAATGAAGGTAATCAGCCAGAGGAGGCTGCTTGGTTTAACTCAGAGCTGCATATGCTAAAATGAACTTCAAGAAAGTTAGAAAGGAAATGGCGTTCCACTAAGCTAGAAGAAGTTTATTTATTTTGGAGAGATAATCTGCTCATATACAAAAGAGCCCTTCGCAGGGTTAGAACTGAGTATTACTCGTCCCTCATAGAGGAGAACAAGAACAATCCCAGGTTTCTGTTTAGTACTGTAGCCAGATTAATAAAAAACCCAACTTCTGTTGAACCGTGTATCCCTGTAACCCTCAGTAGTGATGACTTGACTGGAATTCTTTACTAATAAAATAGATTCAATTAGAGAAAAAATCTATAATGTCCTTCCCACTGTTGTCTCTGGTTCGTTGTCCAGTGAAGCAGCTTTAGAATCTGAATCATGTTTAGACAGTTTCTGTCCAGCTGATCTTAATGAGTTAACACAAATTATAGCTTCTTCTAAACCATCTACATGTATGTTGGATCCTATTCCAACCAGACTTTTTAAAGATGTCTTCCCATTGATTAACACATGGATATTGGACATGATCAATATGTCTTTAATGAATGGATATGTGCCTAAGGCCTTTAAGGTTGCTGTTATTAAACCTTTACTTAAGAAACCTGATCTTGATCCAGGATCTCCAGGTAATTATCGACCTATATCCAATTTACCCTTAAACTAAAAAATTCTAGAAAAGATAGTTGCAA
>SSNP01000162.1:1886-83445 GCA_006937955.1 Pachypanchax playfairii
CAAATGACTCCTTCTCAACGGTGTGAAAAGACATCATTTCCTTGGAGAGGTATTTAGATACAGCCAAAGTGCACTGTGTCCATCTGGGGCTTTCCTTTTCGTATTTAGCTGTTTTAGTAAACACATTTTGAATTTTCTGCTGGTGAAAAGCTTTTCCAGAGGTTGTTGGAGCTGCAGCAGTGCTCGGTGAGAGCATGGCATATTGAGCCGGATGGTGAACACGTAAATGCTCATGCATGTTCGTGGTGTTCGAGTCCTTTGCTGGCACCATACGTCTGCACAAGCGGCAAACTGCTTTAGTCACATCTTGTGGTTTACCTTTTTCATCGGGTTGAAAGCCAAAGTAGTCCCAGATAGGCGACTTTGTATTTTTTTTGGCAACAAGTTCCTCCATTTTTGTGTTCTGAATTGCTTCAACAATGCTTCACCCGCAAAAAAAAAACAACAAAAAACGTAGGGACTTCACCTGCGCGAATATATCGCCTATCGTCATTTGCTGGACTGACGATAGGCGATTGAAAAAAAATTACATATCGCCCAACCCTACCACATACCTTCTGGATACATGTTGTTGTCTTTCTCCCTGCTTGTTGTTGTGTGTACTGACGAAATCACATGCGTTTTTGCTATTCTCATGAGATTTCTTGATCTTCTGGGACCAGCTGGATGTGACGTTACGCGAGTGATTTACATGTGTGAAGGGACGAGTTTGAGAACAACAGCTGAACTTTTCAAAAAAGGGCCAATTTGAACAATGCATGGCTTTTACACATCATTGAGATGTAAAAGAAATAATCCAAAGTGTGTGAAAAATGCATAAAATGGGATCTTTAACTCAAATTTCTGCATGTTGATTATCACATCAACTCGGAAATTTATGATAAAGTTAGCAATTTTCAAGATGGAGATAATTCCAAGAAGATCCCAGCTTCACTCACAGCTGCAGAACAAAGAGGAAGATGATGTTTTGGTTGTAGCAGCAGCTTTCATTCTAAAACAGCAAGAGGACCTGAGAGAAGACGGTGACACTGGTGGGTGCAGCCATTGATCCAGAAGCAACACCTCTACATCCAGAGACTCTGTTCCATGACCTGGACCCTGTAGTCAGAAGGTGACTACATTGTGTACCTCTGGCTGGACTGTAATACAAGCATCATGAAAAGTGAGAAGTAACCTTAATCTTCTGCAAGCAACAGTATTTGTGGATTTAAATGTACTTTAAAAACAGAAATAATGCAAAATTCAGAAATTTCTCCTAAGAAACCCTGAGCAAAATGAGGATTGTGTGTGTGGCATTTTTACATAACACTAGGGCTGCACAATTAACTGTTAAAAAAATCGCGATCTTAATCCATACTTGTTTGCGATCTCATTTCAAAATAACAATCATTAAAAAATAAATAAAGTTGACGATTGTACCGCATTTTGATCTGGGACATTATCTGCAAGAGAACAAGCGCTCCCTCATTCTCCCTCAACAAATACAACGGTGGAGCCTTATACCACGTGATACAAAAGCCCGCTGATTGGAAAACACGAGAGCATGTGAGCGAAACTGACTGAAAGTAGTACAGAGAAAAGAAGAAAATGAGTGCAGAGGAAAACCCGATAACCCCACTGTAATGTTATTAATTCCAAAAAAAAGGTTCTTACTTCGTGGTGTGGAAGTTTTTTGGTTTCAAAGAAGTCGATGAAAATCAAAAAGATATAACTTGCAAGCAGTGTTTTGCCAAAAATCTTGATAGAATTTTGATTCTCATTTTATCCAGAATCGTGTAGCCCTACATAATACTTTATGTAAGTAATCCATGAACAACGTGTGTTGTTGGCATTTGACCGACGGCCCTATGCAGAGGGTTTTCATGGTGAATTTGTAGAAAATCTTGAGCAAGACCATCGAGCTGGCTACAAACGTCAGAACAAGCTGTGAATGCTGGATTCTTATAAGGCTGCTTTAAGGAGGCTGTAGGAAAAAAAATTGTTTGTAGTGCAAAAGCTGCCAGTCGAAAGGGTCATTGTGACCAAAGCTTTAAAGAGGCCATTCCATTAAAAACGGTTTTTCTGAGGTTTCTGTTGAATATTTTAGCTCCACATGTGTTCTTACCTTCATAGTGGGTGTGAAAACAGGTCAAAAACTTCTCTTTCAGTTTTTATCTCTCAAACTATGCAGGGGGCGATAAAACCCGAGTTCTCCTGAAAAGCCTGTAGTTGTTACATCACAACTCCTTTGCTCATTAGTATTTTGTCAGCTCCCACAGTTGAGACCATGCCCAGCAGGCTGCTAGCTAAAAGCTTTTAGCATAAACACATATCAAACTGGAAGATGCTCGGTCTGCTGTTGCCATGTGCAGTGGGGAAGGAAACAGGAAGCCGTGCTTTCATAGGCTAGTTTGTTAACCAATCAGAGTCCAGTAAATTCACATAATGAATATTAATCAGCTGCAGCCCAAAGCTGGAGGAATCTTCACACGGACAGATTGAGAGGTCTTTAAATCAGTGTTTCCTAACGTTTTTTTTAGATATAAAATGTTTCATATTACTGGTTAATACTTAAGAAATACCCACAAAGTCTTGAAATTTGCGTGAAATGGCTTCTTTAATTCAGTGGGTCTTCCCCTGAATCATTGAAAACTAGAAGTTGAAGAACAAGTGGTCTGTGATGAATTGGGGACCTGTCTAAGGTGCGACCTACAGCTCATCTGCTAACTGCTTGGGACAGACTCACTGTTTCAGCTCCACTTTTACAGCATAATTCACTTCTTTGCTTTTGACACCCCCGTTGAGCAAATAATTGAAATGTGACAATTTCCGTTCTATCAGGTTTTCTCACTCTAGCTTATGTTGTAATCTGGATTTTGTCTGCTGAGATATTCTTTTCAGTTTTGCAAGTGCATATTTGGTCAAGTGTGATTGTTAAACATTTATTTAGTCTCACAGATTTGCACACTGCAAATGTGGGGTTTTATTCACAGTATATCACAGGTTGTGGATGTTGGCAACAAATGACGTACAGTATTTTCAAGGGAGTTCCAGTAATGTTTCAAACATTCATGAAGGTTCTCAATCTCCCCATGTGAGTCGCATGGCCTCACTCTCAGGTTGCCGGAATTTAGAAAAGTTCATAGGACAGTGTTTTTCAGTTCCAGTCATTGGGACCCTCTGTCCTGCATGTTATTGATGTTTTCCCTTTTTAAAGATTCCTAATTCTGCAGTTCAAAAGAATTCTGTTAAGAAGCCCTCAATAGAAATAAGGTGTGTTGAGTCAGAGAAACATCTAAAACAAGCAGGCCGGCAAAAGAGGACTGGAACTGAGAAACACTATCACAAAAGTTTTTTTTCTCAAATTTGTCAAAGTTTTTTTTCCTTATTTTGTTTTCGTGAATCAAAGTTTGAGAAATGTGAGACAACTTTGGGACGGCTTGGTGACCAGTGGAACCAACTTGAGACTGATTAGAAACATCAAAGAGAATCGAACATTTTGAAACCCCAAAAATTATGAATAAAATGAGGATTAATTTCAAACAAATCAAAATTATTTGGGACAAGAAAGTTCACACAAGTATGTCTTGGAATTCTGATTTTTGTATATCAATTTTAACGAGTTACCGTCAGTCACATTATCACCGACACTTGGTGTATAGGTAAAATATTTTAATATGGCAACACAGGAAAACAGCAGGATTGCAAGTTAAATATGTTTTTTAGTGCCATGAAATAATTGCAGCATTCATGTAGACACAAACTAAAATAGTTTTCTTGAATCTCTTCAGACGGACATGTCAGCGCACTGAAATATTAAAAAAAGAATTGGGACACCCCTCCAAGTTTTTGGTTTCAGGTGTTCCAATCCCTTCCATGGCGTACAGGCGTGAAACATCTTCAAACATTTATAAATGAACGAGCCAATTTGAGGACATCTGTACTTGAAGGGGGTACTGTGACAGGATGCCACCTGTACAATTAATTGATTTTTGAAAGCTCCTCACCACTAAAATGGAACAGCAACTCAGTGAGGAAGTGGAAGGTACTTCAGCAGTTTGGGGATGTTCCATGAATGTTCCAACATGACTGCACACAATGCAGATCCATAAAGACATGGATAAGAGAGTTTGGTGTGGAAGAACTTGACTCGTTCTGACCTCAAACCAATAGAACACATTGGGGTGAATTAAGCTGGATTCATGCTTACGCAAAGGCAAATGTGCTCCCACACGGCGGCGTACTGACGGAGCCAGTTTCTGTTCATACTACCCCGACCCTGTTGCAAAGAATGTCTCCGCCAAGACAGCAGGAGGCGCATTCCTTACTTTTCCTTTTTATGTGTGGTTCCAACCACGAAAGAAACAAATATAAAGCAGGGACTTTACGGCTGTCAGGATATTTTAATACCCCTAAGTTAAATAACTATCAAAAAGACCATCAGTCAGACACAGAGTATGGTTTCAACGAGCTTTGCAAAGGAGAATGCCCCAACCAAGGTGTTGAGACGATTCTGATGTGTTCACCTCTGCATTGCCTTTTTATTCCAACAGACACGTCCCATCTGGATGAAGCAAGGGAGGGGAACAAGTGTGGGTCAGATAATGAAGTCAGAGTGTAGTAAACAAACACATGTGGATGAACAACAGTCACAGGTCGTAAACCAACTGGTTTCCAAGATGAACACAAAAGTGTTGATTCAGGCCAGGTCTCTTTCAGTTCACTTACTCCTGCAGCATGACCTGTGACCTTTTACCAACATCGTAAAACCTTAAAATCTCCAACAACGGCCACAGGCATCGCCACTGCTGCCCTTCAGACTTTTTTTATTACAGACAAATTTGTCCCTCATTTTCCTCCATCGCTTCATGCACTCCCCAACCTCCAGCTCCAAGGTTCCAGCGATCTCCTTCCAGGGGTTGAAGCTGAGTTGTGCATCCCTGTACTCTTTCAGAGAGGAGTTGTGCAAATGATCGTACTTCCTCACTTCTTCTGCGAGACGTTCCTCTATCTGCTCCATGTCTTCAAGACTGTCAACACTCGCACTGTTTACAATTTTAAAGGGAAGTTATGTCGTGCTGGAAATGATGTTGGGTTATTTGGCTGACCAATCACAGACGTGCGTCATCCGAGGTCAGCTACGGCTCTTGTTTAGTATACTTTTTTGCTTGAGGGGCTTGTTATCCGTTATGTGGGGGAAGGGGAGTCTGGAGGGGCAGGAAAGGAATGGACTGGATGTGGGTGTCTGTTTTTGAAATGCTGGGTTGGTGAGAAGACTTCTTGCTTTCCCTGAATGGGGATGACAGAAAAAGAATCAGTGACCAGATCTCGAAATTACTAAACTGTAGATTTATTGTTGTAATTAAAATTTCTGAAGTGAAAATCAACTTTCTTGCAAATCTTGATCAAAATTCCCCTGATTGCAGTTGCTCCAATAAAACAATCTTAAATTGCTGTGGTGGAACACCCCCCCCCCTCCTTAATCAGATCATTCTTATGCCCCCTCCTGAGAAAATGTCAGGAGATCCTCCCAAGTGGATGTTGTATGCTCCAGTGATGATAGACAGCCATGGGTGTGGCGATGCTGAGTCTTTTCATCATAAATCAACCCTATTGCTGTTTATTTATTAATACAGGCCTGAAGTGTGCACCTGGGTCCTCCAGAGAGAGACATACATCTGAAAGAATGGAAAGATGACCGAAGGAAGGGAGGGGGGAGCTGAAATACAAGTCCCAAGAGTGGCAACAAAAAGCCCATGGTTGCAAAGTAGGAGGAGCACAGCTGAAAATATAGCTACAAGAAAGATGAACAGCTGAGCTAATCTACATGACGGTTGCAGTTTGATGGCTGAAGGAGGAATATCCTTGCGATTATAGATGACCTTATGGCTTGTAGGAGGAGCATGATTGAATAGAGGCTGAACTGTCGGGAGGAGGAAGCTTTAAGGTGTCATAGTCTGAATTTACATCGGAAGCCATGACTCTTTGACCCTGTTAGTACAAACGTGCCATCATATCTGTCTCATTAAAGGACTGATGGGACAGGCAGCTGAATTCTCTGCTCTTCTCATAGGCTTCAGGCTTTCTCTTCACTTGCAGGGTGTTTATGGTGTTTTTAAAGGCTCCAATAACTATTTATAACTAAATGTATGTAAGAAAATGAATATTAGAAAAGCAACAACAAGGTAAGCACAGTATGAATGAACAAAAATCAGCTTATGGAAAATAACTTTGAAATATATTTTTGTTTTTAGTCAGGAGAATATCACATTAATTTTGTTAGCATGTAGGCGCGGCTAAAAAATTTATGCTGCAGCTATGGGGCACTGGTTTTGTTTCAACTAAACATTCCTGAGTTCTTATATCAAGTCTGTTTATAAAACAAAGTGAAGTTCAGGCAATCTGATAAAAAAATAAAGCTTTGGACTCCAACTTTTGATTTTCTGAAATCTAAATGTTAAAAATAAATTTCTTCCTAGATAATTGAAACAGTTCTGTTTGGGGGAATATAGCTGGTGGCAAAATTTGATGGATTGCAATAAAGTTTGCTTTGTCATGAAAGCTTCTGCAGACCTGAGCTTTCCCTAGCACCTGGTGGGGTAAATCCATGAACCCAAATCTTCTCTGGAACTGCTAAAGTGCTGCGTTCAGAGGGTTTCTACTGCTTATCTGCACGCAAAGTCTACAGGACACACACATGCAACAAAATCACTTGCAAAACAAGTGGTTTGCAAAATCAAGCATTTGAAAATAAATTTTGCAACCCAATTCCAAAACTTCCTCAACATGTTTACCTGTTTACAGTTATTTGTTATAGATGTCATTTCATACAAATTTCAGGACTTTGTGGTTATTTCTTAAGTATTAACCAGTATTAGGAAATATTTTATATGTAAAAAACGTCAGGAAACACTGATTAACAGACCTTTCAATCTGTCTGCATTAAAATTCAGGTGGTTCCAGCTACTTCCGTCAGGCTGCTTCGTCAGCAGCTCGTTCATATTCATTATTCTAATTTGCTGGACTCTGGGAACATGGGAACGTCAGATGTCGTGTCTTCCTGTTTGCTACGTCTTATGCTAACAGCTTTTAGCCAGCAGCATGCTAGACGTGGTTTCAACTGTGGATCTGCCAAATACTAACGAACAAAGGAATTGTGACGAAACAGATACAGGCCGTTCAGACTCGGGAGAACTCTGGTTTTATCGCCACCTGCGTAGTTTGAGAGATAAAAACTGAAAGAGAAGTTGTTGACCTGTTTTCACACCCACTATGAAGGTAAGAACACCTGTGGAGCTAAAATTTTAAACAGAAACCTCAGAAAAACTATTTTTAATGGAAGGGCCTCTTTAATCGCATACCTCTGTCAAACACCTCACTTCCCCCCATGTTGTTATTTACACCAAAAATTCACCTGAAAATGTAATTATAATCCAACCATAACTGTTTTGTTAGCTAACTAACAAACACTAGTATAAACATCACCTCCTTGGTGGAGGTAATAATGATATAAATGACAGTATAGATGCTTGCTGTGCAGCTGCTTTGTACAAAACACTAAGAAAAGGAAGCAATACTGAGGTTTGTGGTTAAAAACAAGAAGTGACCAACACTGAAGGCTTCTCACAGTATACCAGATCTGATTCACCTCTGTCTTAATCTCAGCTAACACAAGTTTCTAATTCATTAGCATTCAGCTGTTGATGGATGATAGTTCCCTCCCGAAGGCTCAGATGAAATTTGAGTTTCCTCCCATTCACAAAAAATACACCTACTGACCTGATTCTATAACTACTTTAGGAAAAAGGTTTTCTGGTGTTAGCTTAAGTGTTATTATTTTCCTGTTTGTTGGCTTTCTTGTGCAAATATATTTCCTGAAACATTAACCACTGACCCACGCACATTTCACTGCTGATGAGTGAAGGATATATGATCTTAATGGCAATTCATTTTTGCGATCTAACTGCAGAGTGTTCCAAATTTCGGTTCATGGTTCAACTCAGTTTTGCATGTCTGTTAATGATGTGAGCTCTAGACCAGAAACGCTCTTCCAAAACTGGAAGGAACCGGTTAACATACGGTGAGTTGAAATGCTTCACATCAGAAGAAATCCTGTTTCTACAATTAAATTCCTGAGATGTGCACAGCAGCACTAACTAAGTGCGAATATTTCTTAAGTGAATTGCGAAGAGTCAGTTTGAATAGATGTTTTTACATTCCTGGATTGCATTTAGCTAGGAATCCTTTCTGCTTCGGTTAGCAATAGAAGTCAAGTCTGACACATCACACAATCCTGAAATACTCGTACTTGTAAATACATTCAGTGGGTATTACAAAAATCAAACAACGTATTTGAAAATGAATTTATTGTATTTAATCTCTGAAATAATGCACCTGTATCTGCCTTTAACTAGTATTGATAGTGTTTACTTAAATTTGGTTGGGACACAGATGTGTACAATCTCAGATCTGCTTTGGAATGTGTCGCAAGCACAGGACTGATGATGGATGGCTGTTCTTTCCAGAAGGCTCAGATTGGAATGTGTTTCCTCCTGTTTACCCTCAAGCACTTAAAAACCCAACTGTATAAAAATGTTGTGAAGAACTAGCTTAGTGTTGTGGTTTGGTAACCGCCCTTGTGTCTCTCTTTTCAGATTGGACTAATGTCCGTCACCATTTTTCCTGTGCGCCTGCTGCTCGTCTCCTTCCTGATGTTGCTAGCGTGGCCCTTCGCCTTCACAGCGTCCTTTGGACGCTCAGATTTGGTTGTGGAGCCACAGTCTTTGTGGAGGAGGTGAATATTTGTGCGACTGACGTGTGTGTGCCAACAAAACCTGAAATCTGTCAACAGCCACTTAAAAGATGTTTGTAAAAAAGACAGAATTCTTTTGTCTGCAGTTTGTTTACATGCATCACCTGTGACGGACTTTCATTGTGTTGATATAATTGGATTAAATGTGCTAATGAAGCTTTTTAATGGGATCTCACTGAATAAACCAATTTAAGTGGTTAAATACAGTAAAACCTCTGTAGGCCACACACACACACACACACACTCAAGTGTGTTTTGTTATCCTTATGGGGACCGTCCATTGACTTCCATTGATTTTAGTAACTAGATTTATACCTAACCCAAACCCTTTTACTAACCTTAACCATTACTGATCTATAACTAACCCTAAGACTAACTAAAACTCTATTCACACCATACCTATAAACCTAACCCCTAACCCTAAAAAGGGGAGTCCCCCTCATGGGGACCAGGCTTCGGTCCCCACAAGAACCCTCGGACCCCAGAAAGATAGTAAAAGTCAGGAAACTGGTCCTCAGGAGGTCAGAAATACAAACCCACACACACACACACACACACACACACACACAGAGGGAGATGATTTTCATGACATTTGTGTAGCAGGTGTATGAAGTTGGTTTGACGAAATATTTGAAAAACTGAAACTCTTTTTTTTTTTTTTCTCAAATCAGATTTATAGATCTTTGTCTGCGAGTCATCATGCGAGCCATGTGGTTTTGTGGCGGTTTTCACTGGATCAAGGTGAAAGGGGAACGGGCATCACCCTCTGAGGTTCCTATTCTCACAGTGGCACCACATTCTTCCTACTTTGATGCCATTCCAGTCACCATGACCATGTGCTCCATTGTCACCAAACTGGAGAGCAGGAGCATCCCAGTCTGGGGCAGTAAGTCCTGCACATTTCCACACAGACTGCAGAAGGGAATGTCATAAAACATAAATCCATCAATAAAGCTTAAAACTTTGAAAAATCAGTTAGTCCAGTGGAGTGATCTGCGTCGTCAGAGTAAGTTGTCGATGGCTGGAAGCGTTCAGATGACAGAAGAACAAGCTCCAGGAGAACCCAGCAGGAGAACAGTTTGGTTTAGAACTGACACATTCCGAATGACGCATAAACTAACCAGAGACTGAAGTGAAAATAACATCCAGTGAACAGCTGCTGCTTTTAAAACAGCTGTTTATGCTTAATAACATGTACAAAAAAACATGTTCAAGAGACCATGTGACTCAGAACAAACAGGTGTAAAGCTCCATAAAGTTATGTCTGAAGGTTACTCAGTAAATTAATATTTATATTTCATTTACGCAATTATATTTCAAAGGAATTTATTTTATTCATTTGTTTATTCCTGGGTGTTTATTCTAGACAGTGGTCGACGGTTATATGCACAAATTTGCCTGGCACCAAGGTCGTGCATATAACCATCGACCACTGTAATACTCTCCCTGTGTAACATTTCTTTCAAAATAAAGTACGTTATAATATCTTTATAATCTGATTGGTTTAATTGTCAGAGATAAAATATTTATAAAAGAAATGTGTTGATTTATTTTAAATGAGGTTCCTATTTGTTGTTCAGATGCGCTCAAAAGTTTTATTGATGAGAATCTGAGCTTTTACTGGAAATATATTAGTCTGGTTCAATTTCTGTTTTATTTATATTAAATAATTTTTCTCTCCACTATATGGAAAACTGTAAGTAATAAGTATTTTTTTTAACATGGTTGTCAAGTTTGAAAGTTTAGTTTCAGCTTAGCTCTACTCTTCAGATTTCAGTGTCCTGCATGTCTGGAAAATGACAGCTTATTTCTTTTATTTTATTTTGCGTCTCAATCAGTGAAGTTTTTCTTTTGCTAACCAACAAAAAACCTAAAGAAATTAATTTTCTCTCTTTAACAACTTTAAACTTTTAATCCAATCTGTTTTTCTAAAAAGCTTTGAGACGCTACATGAAATGAAAGTATTATAATTGCACTGAAAGTTGTTCAGAATAATTGAGACGGAAAGTCTCAAAATTATGTGACGGTAAATATGAATCCTCTCATAACTAATTAGATTGTTTTGCAGCAGGTCATTAGCATGATTTGGAATAAACAGCAGCTGAGTCTTTAAGTAGGAAAAATGTGTTTCCATTCACCACTCGATGGAAAATGTTTGACTTTATTCTAGAAAAAACTTGACTGCTACATTTAATTAAAGATCAAGAAAATCTGAGGAATTGAGTGAAAAATGGCCAGTAAAACCAGTGAACACGACCTTTAACATTATGCAACATTAGTCAAGACAAAAAAGAAGCTCAAGCTAAACATAATGTGTGAGAAAACAATTTTTAATTCAGCATTTGTGTTTGTTATTCTCAGGAATCATTCTTGTTTTATTCACATATGACTCAATGTTCTGACCTTTTGGATTTTGTGCTGCGAAACAAATAAAAGAATGTATGAAATTCCAAAAGCACCTCAGTCCCCCCCCCGCCCATACTGTTATTTGCACAAAAAAGCAACATGTATTTAATTTTCTTTTTTTTTACTAAACACCTGAACCATTTATGGTGGCATTACTTACAGATATTACAAATATGTCTTCTTTGGTCCAATTCGGACCTTTCCTGAAAATTTCATTAGAATCCATTCAGAACTTTCTGAGTTACCTTGCTAACAGACAAACAAACTAATCCTGGTGAAAACATGATCTCCTCAGCAGATAAGTTCAGTAATCACAGTTTCTGACCGGACAGTGTACTTTAAACTTCTCAGTTATCTGAAAACTACTCAAAATACAGTAATCTGTCTTGTATGAGGTTCCTCTAAGTTCAACTATTCTAATTTATTGTTTGTGTTTTTTTTCCTCTTGTGTTGGCTTCCAATATATGTTCCTTCATCATCGCCTTCTCCAGCTTTAATCAGCTACATCAGACCAGTGTTTGTGGTCCGGTCAGACCAGGACTCGAGAAGGAAAACTGTGGAGGAGATCAGGCGGAGGGCTCGGTCCGAGGGGAAATGGCCACAGGTAACAGCAAATTCTATCGAGGAAAATACAGCAGAATTAATCATAGATTTGGACTAAAATTCAGTGTTAGTAAAATGCATTTGTGTGTTTGTGCATGTGTGATCTCATTTTTGATAAATATCTCCTTGTTTCAGATTATGATATTCCCTGAAGGGACGTGCACCAACAGATCAGGCCTCATATTGTTCAAGGCTGGTATGTGTTCAGTCTCCTTCATGCTTTAACCTGCTCATAAACCCAGATAACCTGGTTTTTAAAGAGGCCATTTCATACAACTTTCAGGACTTTGTTGTTATTTCTTAAGTATTAACCAGTAATATGAAACATTTTATATCTAAAAAACGTCAGGAAACACTGATTAACAGACCTTTCAATCTGTCTGCATTAAAATTCGGGGAGTTCCGGCTCCTTCCGTCAGGCAGCTTCGGCTGCTTCGTCAGCAACTCATTCATATTCATTATTCGAATTTGCTGGACTCTGATTGGCTTACAAACTAGCCTATCAGAGCAAGGTATCCTGTTTCCTGCCCCGCTGTGCATGGCAACGTCAGACGTCGTGTCTTCCTGTTTGCTACGTCTTATGCTAACAGCTTTTAGCCAGCAGCATGCTAGGCGTGGTTTCAACTGCGGGAGCTGATGAATACTAACGAACAAAGGAGTTGTGACGAAACAAGTACCGGCTATTCGGACTCGGAAGAAATTAGGTGTTATCGCCACCTGCGTAGTTTGAGAGATAAAAACTGATAAAAAAATTGTTGACCTGTTTTCACACCCACTATAAAGGTACGAACACCTGTGGAGCTAAAATATTCAACAGAAACCTCAGAAAAACCGTTTTTAATGGAAAGGCCTCTTTAATGTTTATTCCTGGATGACCATCCGGTAGATTCAAACATTCGTGTAGTTTGGAGTTATCTTTTAAACTGTTTAACAATGTCATTATTTATTGTTATTTTATGTTAAAGTTTGCTTAACAATTTGGTATAGAGGTGCCATTTTTTAGTAAAACTGATGATGGGTAGTTTGCTTCTTAAATTTGGTAGGGGTGTGCAAATAATGAAAAATAAGATTTAAAGTTTGGATTCAAGTGATCACAAAAAAAAACTGACCAAAAAAATAGAGATTGTCTGTGTTTTTATTTGCAAGCTTCCACTCTGATTGGACACCCAGGCTTGTAGCAGCACTGTATGTAGTTTGATCGTGTGACTGATTGATCAAACAGAAAAATTGAGTTTAACTAGTGTTTCCCTGTACAATGAATATTACCAAATTTTTAATCCTAAATATAAATACGTCACATATCTGTAGCTTATATTCGAGTTAATTCCTGACATGTCAGATGCCTCATCAAGCAGTTCTTCTTCCACTTTTTGACACTTTTTTTGGCTAAAAGCTCTTTCAGAATCACCTTCTTGGTGCTTTATTTTCTATCTGGAATTGTTTGCTTGATTCGGTAATTAAATACCAAAGAACTGTGGGAAAAGCTGTCTTTGTGACAAGGTGCTGGTAACAATGAGCCCAAAAGATCCCATTTAAGATTAATACTTTAAATGCTGTTATGTAATGACACAACTATTTTATTCAGACTTATAAAAGATCTTTAACGTCTTGCTGCAAACGTTGAATGATCTAAGCTTCCTGAGGGAGTCCAGTCTACTCTGTCCCTTCCTAAAAACAGCATCACATGTGTGTCTCTAGTTCAGTCTGTTGTCCAGGTGAACACCAGGTATTTATACTCTCCACCACCTCCACTTCTTCTCTAGGATGGAAATGTTGTAGAGAACATTGATGCTCCTCCTAAAATCCACAATCATCTTTTCTTTTATTCTTAATTAGATCATTAAGTTATTTATTATTCCCACTCTGTTTTCTGTTTATTCGGTTTAGAAAACTAAACTTTTTGTTCATGTCTTGCAAGAGCTGAGTTTGTGTAAACCAGGTGATACATTAACTCTGCACATTTGTCTGTGTGTGTGTGTTATTCTTTTATTTTGTAATGATTTCCAAACATGGGTGTGTCAGTGTTTCAACAGAGCCTCAGCATATTCATTTCATTTTCTGCACCTCTACTTATAAATAGTTGAGGCTGGATTTGAGTGTGTTGCTGCCAGCAGTGAGTATAGATGTCAGAGCACATTCATCTTACGTTGGCCCTGCAGGTGAGGAGGTTTGGGAGCTCTCCTCAGAACAGCAGCGGCTCTTAAAGTCAGACGCATCTCTGTTTTGGACTTGCTTTCCTGCTAACATCCTGTGTCTGTGTGTGTATGTGTGTGAGAGAGAGCATTGTGTTGTCAGCCATTGTTTGATTCCAGCGCTTTCTAATCCCCTTTATTCCAGTCTGTAATTCTGTCATTCCCAGTAAGCCCTGTGAGTCTGTTCAGCTTTCATTGGGTTTGTTTGTCAGTATGTGTGTGTGTTAACCCAGCTTGATGCTGCCAGTCTTCTCTGGACATGTCTCCTCTAGTTATGTCTCATCACTGGCTCACAGTACAGCTCATCAGTTGTTCTGTGTTAATGTGCTTTTGGCATGAACAAACAGTTTGGATTCCTTCACTTTTTTCCCTCATTTTTGTTTTTCAAGTTTTTTCATATTTACCTTTTCATGTCATTTTATTTGAATACGGTAAATAATAATATGATTCAGATTAAGGCTGCACAGTATTACAAAATATTTTTGTTAATATTATGATGATGATAACAGACTTAGAATAAGCTAATATTTTCTCACGTTAATCTTTGCTGTCATCAACACTTTCTGTTTGGCTCTTAAAATACAATGATCTTTGATCCATTGCAATAGTGATCAGTAACAGATCATTTGTATGTTGATATGGCAGAAACAATACATTTTCGATATATTGTGCTACCTTAATTCAGATAACTTGGTTTTTAAATACTAGATAGTCTTTTATACAGTAAGGGCTGAGCTTCTTCGTTGATTACTGCAGTAGATAGTAAATGTTGTGGTAATATTTCACATTTGTGTTTCATTTGAATACACAAAATATTTTCTCTGAAGTAAACAGCTTCACAAGGTATTCAGGATCTGTTTGTTGATACACTCAGTAGCAGATAGTTGAATTCAGTGACAGTGTTTCAATGTGTAATACAACCTCTGTTCCAAAATGCTGGTACGTTGTGTAAAATGTAAATAAAAACAAAATTCAATGATTTGCAAATCTCATAAACCCATATTTTATGCCCAATAGAACATAAACAATATATCAGATGCTGAAACTAAGATATTTTAGAATTTCATGAAAAATTTTAGCTAATTGAATTTGAGTCAAAACAGCAACACATC
Organism: Pachypanchax playfairii; assembly: GCA_006937955.1. Classification (NCBI taxonomy): domain Eukaryota; kingdom Metazoa; phylum Chordata; class Actinopteri; order Cyprinodontiformes; family Aplocheilidae; genus Pachypanchax; species Pachypanchax playfairii. The sequence goes on from SSNP01000162.1 coordinate 16,991, forward strand.
GCAAAAAAGCCACATGGTGTTTATCACTGTATATAATTTTTTTAACATCTGCCTATAAACATCTGGGAGATGAGAACAGCTGCTGGAGTTTTAGAAGAGGAATGTTGTTCTATTCTTATCTAATGCGGGATTTTAGCTGTTCAACACTCCTGAGAGTTTGTGGCTGGATTTTTGGTTCATAATTGTTTCTATTGGTGAAAGATCTGAACTGCAGGCAGGTCAGTTCAGCACATAGATGCTCCTGTGAGGCCATGCTGCTGTGATAGATGCAGTATGTGGCTGTCTTGCTGAAATATGCTAGACCTTCGCTGAAAGAGACATTTTCTAGAGTAGATTATGTTCTAAAAATTCTCTGTACTTTTGAGCATTGATGGTGCCTTTTCAGATGTATAAGCTGCACCCCCCCCCATAGGCATTAATGCAGCCCCATACCATCAGATATGCAGCCTTTTCGTACTGCCTGCTAGTTCTATTTTCTACGCACTACGCTTCTAAAACAAGTCAAGTTCAGCAGTTTAGTTTGGACCAGACAGGAAATCAGGTGTCTGTACTCGTAAGTTTCAAAATAAAAGGACACGTGCGGGTTTCTGTTTGCGAGACTACAAGAAAGTACAGCACCTGTGACGGGTTTGAAGTCCGTAGGTGGTATGAAAATAAGCCAAACACCTTCTGGATACATGTTGTCGTCTTTCTCTCTACTTGTTGTTGTGTATACTGACGAGATCACTCGCCTTTTCGCTATTCTCATAAGATTTCGTCATCTTCCGGGACCAGCTGGATGTGATGCTACACGAGTGATTTACGCGTGTGAAGTGCTCTCGGTAGGAAGGGACGCGCTGCTAATTGCGCGAGCAAAACGTTGCACGCTGCCGATGCGTCCGGTGTAAAGGAGGGGTTAGAGGTCTGAACCTATTTTAGTCCTTTACCAATATTTTGTTTGATTTTGTCTTTATATGCTTTATATACATAAAAATGATTACCACACCCCGATGTGTCATAACTTTTTCTGCACAACTTCACTAATATGTTTTAATACTTTTTTTTGTCACTCTAACCTACATTAGTTGCAGTTTAGGCACCCAAATACTGCACACAAACATTCTCCAACATGAATTGATAAAAACTGATTTTTTTCTTACATAAACCATACATAAATATTCTGTTTTGAAACTTGAAAAGAAATCTCAAAATGTGAACACCAAAAAGTAAAATTGGAATATATTAAAATTATATGTAAATATTTCCAATAAAAACAGGTAAGTCTATAGCTGTTTTGTCTCCTTGCTTGTGAGCTATGGTGCTTCAAAATAAACTATATGCAAAAATGGACAGAGCTATAATATTAGCCTACCCCAAATAGTGCAGATGTTATGTAAGAGGTCAAACTGAGATGTAATTACCTTCATACAGATATTTCTTTTTCTCTGTCCTCTCACCACAAGCTCTGGTTTGAAAATATGTCTCACCAACCAATCCAAACATTTTAGGATTATTAATCTGGCAGTGTAGTATCAGCTGAATCAGTCATGCAATATCTGTTTCAACATCTGATATGTTGTTTATATTCTACTTGGGAAAAATATGCGTTTATGAGATTTGCCACTCATTGCATTCTATTTTTATCAACATTATAAACAGTGTCACAACTCTTTAGGAATTGGGGTTGTCTTTAGGGAATGTATGATTATGAAGGTAGAGGCAGCCTAAAGGGGCACAAGCCCCACAAGATCTTAAGTGGATTCCTGAGGAACAGAGGCGCAGTTGATGTGTTGTACAATGAAGCCGTGGGAAAGAGTAATAGAAACTGGACTAAGGGCAGAAGTGAGTATTTGTGAGCAATAGTATGGCTTCATACCAAGAAAGAGTACTACAGATTCAGTATGTTTTGAGAATGCTAATGGAGAAGTACAGAGAAACCAGAGGAGCTTCATTGTGTCTTTGTAGATCTAGAAAAAGCATCTGACAGAGAACCGAGAGAGGAACTGTGGTACTGTATGAGGAAGTCAGGAGTAGCAGAGAAGTATGTTGTGCACCTTTTCCACCGGCATCTAGTCAGCCCCACATCGCACCGCACGACTCTTTTGAGAGCACTTCCACTATCCATTTTTGGGGCTGAGCCGCATTTTTTTTTTGTACCACCTCTGGAGGTAGTACGAGTTGGGCTGAGTCAGGCCGCGGTATCACAGACTTTTCGTGCCATTTCTAAATCAAAAACCCACCCTCCTCTACACCTTTGGAGGAGGTGGTTCTGCATCAAGGATCAGGCTTGAGCGCCTTATTGTTGCTATGGTGATGGACAGATTGACAGATGAGGTTAGACTAGAATCTCCATGATGTTGGCAGATGTTATCTGTAGTGACAGCAGGGAGCAGGTGGAGGAACATCTGGAGAGGTGGAGGTGCACTAGAAAGAAGAGGGATGAAGGCTAGCAGCAATAAGACAAGAATACATGTGTGTGAATGAGAGGGACATGAGTGGAACAGTGAGGGTACAGGGAGCAGAGATACAGAAGGTGGAGGATTTCATGTACTTAGAGTCAACAGTGCAGCGCATCAGAGAGTCAAGAAACATGCAAGCAGGTTGGAACAGTTGGAGGAAAGTATCAGGAGTGATGTGTGACAAAAGAGTCTCAGCAGGAATGAAAGGAAAGATGGACAAGACAGTGGTGAGACCAGACATGTTGTCTGCTTTGGAGACGGCACCACTGAGGACGGGACAGGAGACACAGCTAGAGGTGGCAGAAATGAACATGTTGAGGGTCTTTGGGAGTGACAAGGATGGACAGGATCAGGAATGAGTCCATCAGAGAGACGAGGATGGACAGGATCAGGAATGAGTCCATCAGAGAGACGAGAATGGACAGGATTTTAGATGTTTAAGAGATAAAGTCAGTGAGACTGAGATGGTTTGGACATGTATAGAGGAGGGACAGTGGGTTTATTGGGAAAAGGATGTTGAGGTGGGAACTGCCAGGCAGGAGGTCTAGAGGAGGAGATATATGAATGTAGTGAAGGAGGACATGAGGTTGGTTTGTGTGAGAGAAGAAGATACAGAGGACAGATGGAGACAGATGACTTGCAGCTGAAAGGAAAAGAAGAGGATGATTATGAAGCTAAAATATTCATCAGTTCAGGTAATGTTAATCAGTATTGGCTCCATCAAAATGTAAAAAAAAGGGCCCTAATGAAATTATGACTCAAGAGTTAGTGCACCACAGCTGTACATACTCAGAGTTTCACTTGAAATCACTCTGAATTGGGAGAAAACGAACTAGAATGCAACATTTGTGTGAATTTCATGCAATTATGTCTTTATCTGTATACAAATTCTCCTCATCATAGCCACAATTTTCTCATGTTTAGCATGTCAGTTTCACTTTTTTTCTCAACTTGTTATCCAAAGTCACCTCATTTTTTCACACTTTCTGACTATGTAAAAAACTAAATCAAGGAAAATTTCAAATGTCAGCAAAGACTGATTGTTCTGAGAGAAAATTTGTCTTGCAAATTTCTTGAACAAAAAAAAAAAACAGATGCTAGAGCAAGAACCAGAGACGCACAAAAGGAAATCTAAAATGTTCACAAGTCACAAAGGATTCAGGACATTTAAGAATCTCCCTCTTGAATGCTGTTCAGTTTACAACCAACTCTCAAAAGCCAGTGAGATACAGACTTAACACAAGTGTGCAGCGCTTTTCAGCCCCACAAAATTCCATAACATTTTTTTTCAGGTCAATTCACAAGTTTCTAAGAGCTTGCATGAATAGTGGGTGGAACATGTAACATAATATAAAAAAGAAAAGAAAATTTCCCACTGCAAATATAAAAGATTAAAACAGAATTAGGATCAACTTTTTCTTTGTAGTTAGGGAGAATAAATGATGTATTTATAAATGACTATAGAAACAATGCAAGTTTAGCGGATGTGACCCAGTCGATCTTGAACAAGGCTGCTAGTCGGTCATTTTAAATAAACTAGTTTGAATTTTTAATTTTAGTCCATCCACATATGAAGACTGGACAGCTATTTTTACTCTGCAAGTTCACATTTGTCGGAAACGTTCTCTTGAATTGATTGATTAGCCTTTGTTTTTTACTCACGCTCTTGTATTCTGTGCCCAGCATCCTGTTCATGTTTGAGGTAGGGCCTAGTTGTACTCCATGAGAGGTGGAAAACAACCAGGACATGTTGTCTTGTGTGTCTTTGGGATGGACTAGTAATCACGTGCACACTCACATGTTCCCTCCTTAAGGTCTCTATTAAATTTCAAATAGATCTGAAATGTATTTTCTTTGGATTGTGGGTAACACCCCCAGTAAAAGTGGTTGGCTTATCCCAACAAGTCCTTAAAAGGACTCACAATGCCTTCAATAGGTCTTTCTCTAGGAATTAATACAGCATGTAGCTTTTGGGTGTACCTATCAGTATCAGCATATAATACAGTATAATTGAAGAAACAGTCTGCCTCAGGCTGTTAGTCATTTAAAGCTGTGTAAAGACCACGGTTATACAGAGGTCCCTCATCCAGAAACTTTAAAACCACTTATCTACAAAGCACAGTAGGTAACAGTCTTGCCTTGCAGCAAGGTTCAAAACTCGGTCAGGACCTTTCTGCATGGGGTTTGTTTGTTCTCCCAGTGTATGTGTAGGTGTTTTCCTGGAACTCTGGTTTCCTTCCTCAGATCAAACACATGCATCTTAGGAAAACTGATGACTATATTTTGGCCTTAGGTGTGAGTACATGTGTGAGTGGTGGTTAATTTCTGTGTGGCCCTATGATGGACTGATGAACCTGTCCAGGGTGCAACCCCACCTCTCAGTCAATCACTGCTGGAGTTTATCACTAACTTCCCACAAACCTAAGCAAGAACAAGCAGGTACATAAAATTGATGGATAGAGTGCAGTGATGTGATCATAATGTCTGTAATTCAGTTCAACCCACGGATCTTCTTGTGTAGTTTATTTGGTTCCCGATGTTTGACAATAGATTTCAGTACCTTCTTGTCAGTTGAGGTAGACCAGTGGGTAAACATTGAGAAACCAGCTGTCAGATTGTTCAGTGGTCTCCAAGTGAGGGCTTGGTGATCTCCTTGTGATCACTTGGTGATCTTTCAGTTTATTCTATGATCTCTATGGTCTACTTGAAACTTTGAAATGGTTCAAACCGTCTCTTGGTGGTCCCTAAGGGAAATGGTTTTTCAATGATCTCTCCGCAATTTCTCTCTCCAGGATTCTTTTGTATCAATTTTCAGGTTTTTAACACTAAGATCCCTAAAGACTACATGGATTTTTGTAAAATCCCTCCCTGGTTTTACTGGGTGTCAATGAAGATTCTTGCGAACTTCTTTCGTTCTTATGTTTCGATATGCAAATAAACCAATCGGACTATCTCATTCCAAAAAAAAAAGAGCTTAACTGCTCCTTTCTTACTCCGTTCATTTAATTTGGTTTATTTTCAGTACTTTTGACAGTCAGCCAATCAGCCATGGCTTCAACAGCAGGCTGTACTTCTCTGATCATGTGACATCCAAATCATCATGTTGATGTTATTGAATATTTTATCAGTAAATTCACCAAAACTGTACAAAAAGCATATTTTTTCCATAGACTCAGTCTTGCATAGTCAACATATGGCCACTAATGTGAAGTAAATATGTTGTATTTATTTTGTATCATGTCACAAGTTGGTTATAAAATGTTTTACAGAAAAGTAGAGAACCAGTTTATCCAAGGCTTCATAGGTGGACTGTTATAAAACAGTTTCCCTTCCCCTCCTTGCAAATACACTATTGTCTTCTGTAAATGGGTCCTTAGTGAATTTACATGTTATTCAAGTTGGGAGGTTGAGTCAGGAGAAAATACATTTTCAGGGATGGTAGTGTTAAAGTTCTTTTACCAAGTTGATTTAGTTTTTGCCAAGAACATATTGATGTAAAATTTAAAAGTAACTGTTTATTTTACAGTATTTTTTACTGGGTTTGATATTATCTGGATTAGTATCCTTCACAATCTTCCTCTTTTTTTCCTTGTAAAGGTGCGTTCATCCCAGGACTCCCAGTGCAGCCAGTGATACTACGGTACCTAAATAAACTGGTAAATCCCAAATACCTCTACTCTTTCACATGTTTCCACATTCCTTTCATCCTCCATGATTCTTGTCTCATAGCTGTATCCTGTTTTGATCCTGTTTATCCTCCCTCCACCTGCATGTCCTCTATGTACTTACAGACCTGCACACTGACACACCCGTGAAGTAGTGGTTTCTAATCCTTGTGTACGGGTGTTTCTCTCTTGTGTTGAATGACTTCATGTTCTTGTGGGATGATATTTCATCCCCTTTTCTCTCTATCATGCGCTAGCTTCACACATGCGCACTCATAAACACAGGTGTCGTGTCTCTCCCTCAGTACCTGTCTTCCCTCCCTTATGAATTATTTACTTATCTAGTTTTTCATGTTTGTGTTTCTAGAAAGCTTTTGACTCCGTTTCTAAATTCAGACAAATGGTTCTGCAAAGCAGTTAAGCAAAACAAACACAGCAACAGTAGGCTATGCTAACAAGAGTGCTTCATTTGTTTATCTTTTTTTTTTTTTTTGCACTAGCTATTTTCAGTTTCTGTGTTTACCTTCTGCAACCACTTTCTCATAGAAACAATATTGTGAAACACTAAGCCAAAATACAATTGCCAAAAAGTTGGGATGCTGCATAAAAAGTAAATAAGACATATAGCTAATGTAAAATTAGGACTTGAGAAGTGAAAAAAGAGAAATTAAAGTCAAAAATCAACTATCAGGTTTAGAGGAAGAAGCTAGAGAACAAGCGAAACAAGATAAGAGATGTTTGGTCAGGAAGAAGATCACAGGCTTCAAGCAGAAGGAGGGTCAGTTCGATGGAAGTCTGGATAGAGACAATAAACTGAACATGTTCTTCAGCAGATTCAGTTTCTGAAACAAACTCTTCCTCTTCTCCTGCAAGCCAAACAGACCTCCCACCTCCCTTCATTCACAGCTTTCCTGTTACACCTCAACTCTCTCACTGTCTACCTCAGTCATGGATGCTGTTCCTGGTGTTGTTCCATCAACAACATCAGAAAAGGCTGGTGTCCCCATTGCCTCCCGCCTGTCTCTATCTAGCAGTCAGGTGTAGAAGCAGCTGGAGAGACTGAACAGGAACAAGGCAGCTGGTCCAGATGGTGTTAGCCCTAGTGTCCTAAAGGCTTGTGCAGATCAGTTATGTGGGATTCTGCAGCGTATCTTCAACCTCAGCATCACCCAGGAGAAGGTACCAGTTCTATAGAAAACATCCTGCCTTGTTCCAGTACCAAAGACATCTCATCCATTGGCCCCTAACAACTACAGGCCTGTTGCCCTAACATCCCATATCATGAAAGTCTTGGAGAGACTCATGTTGGTCCACCTAAATAAGCAAACAAGCATGTTTCAAGACCCACTGCAGTTTGTTTATCGCCGTGGGGTTGGAGTGGAAGACGCCATCATACACCTGCTTCAGCAAACCCACTGTCATCTGGACAAAGCAGGCAGCACTGTGAGGATCATGTTCTTTGATTGCAAAGGAGGATTCTCCAGAAAATGAAAAACATAATGGAAAAACCACAACCTCCACTTCACAACGCAGTAACTCAACAACAATATGTCTTTAGTCAGAAGGTCAAAGGAACAAATTACAGAGTAAAAAGAACTAAAGTTTAAAATTCTAAAGTCTCTAGCTGAATTAAAATCCAGTTATTCAAATGTGTTTTTAACTTCTAAAAACAACGAGCTATTAACTTATTTATATTTTCCAAAAATCAAACGAACATAAATCTCTCAAATCCAAAAAGATTTATTTGATCTCAGCAATCTTCATGTGACCCGAGTTGGAGGTGGAACAATTTCACCAGACCTTGCTGTGGTCTTTTATCAACTCCCAGTGCCAAGTTTCTGGGCTGTGGTAAACTGTGGAAATTGGGGACAAAGAAATGAGAACTTTTACAATTTACCGACATTATCAAAAACCATAGTGACGAAACGGCAGAATCAAGATGATTTTTATAGTTGCCGAGTCACAGAAGTAGTTTATATATCTTTAACTCTTTAATTCAATTTAATATCAGATTAGTCTGTTACTTTTATATTTCTTAGATCAGCTGTTCCCAAAGTTGCGAACCGCTTTCTTGTTTTTTCCTGTTGCGTGACATGAATGTCTTTCTGTCTCTACAGGACACTATTACGTGGACATGGCACGGTCCTGGAGCGTGAGTTTGCTCTTCAACATTTACACACAGTACATGCTCAGTAATGGTCTTCTGTTCACATGGTCTGGCCTGTTGACCTTTAGAGAGAAACATCATTTGTTGTCACTTCTGTAACTTTTCTGTCCATCAGGTTTAAGATCTTATGGCTCACTCTGTGCCAACCTCATAACTCAGTGGAGATTGAGGTGAGAGTTTGTGGGAATTAGAAGTCAGTAAATCTCCTTTTTTAGACTTTTTAATACCTTTTATATCTAATTATGTGTCAGTTTAGTCACATGACTGAATTGACTCTCTCTCTGTGTTTTAGTACCTGCCTATTTACTATCCATCAGAGAAGGAGAAGGAAAATCCTGCTCTATTTGCCAGTAATGTCAGAAAGCTCATGGCCAAGTAAGTGTGTATTTTAGTGTTTCCACAAATTGCCTAAGATTGAAATCGGATCATTGGCCTTTTCTTTTTAAATGATGATTATTTCTTGTTGTCTACATAGTAAATTCTTGTCACACCTTCCCTTCTGTCTTGAAAGGGCTTTGGATGTACCCCTCACAGACCTGTCGTTTGATGACCGGGAGATCCTCCTGTCACAGGGTCCGCTGCAGATACACGACTGCAGCAGTCTACTGCAGATCAACCAGCTGCTCTCTCGTTTGGGGTAAGTGGAGTGGAGACTGGACTGTCTTGTTGAACAGGTTGTTGAGAAGATGCTGGTTCAGATTAGATAAACACTGACATCTGTTGGTAGAAACAGGGAAACACATGCAGAAAACATCTTCAGAGACGTTATTTTATTTTATTTTATTTTATTTTATTTTATTTTATTTTATTTTATTTTATTTTATTTTATTTTATTTTATTTTATTTTAAAACTAATCCTCCTTATTTTTAAAATCAGTTATTAGATCCATGGATTATTATAGAAATGGTACATTTTGAAAACTTTTATTAGCTCTAGTTCTGTAGCATCTGTGATTATAATACGGTTTAATATTTCTGTATCACTTTATCCTATTTAATTTTTAAACCTGTTATTCATATACTTCTTTTTAACTATCAAACCATTTCAGGAAAGAATAAATTTAGTTTTTCTTCCTATATATTGCTGAAATTACTTAATACTGCTACTACTTATTACTTATCTAAAATAATTGTTAGGAACTTTGATGTCAGTTAAAGAACACTTTAAAGATACACTTTAAAAAAACCATCATCTTTTTGTTCTTATCCTTTAGCATAAAAATATAGAATAAAATTGTCTTTTTAAATTAAATCAACATTAAAATTCCTATGGACAATCAACTCTAGAAACTCCAGATCAGTCCCCAGAACAGAACCAGCCTTCTTTATCAGTTTTTTCAGCCTCTTTACATCACCTAGTCTGATGCTCCGCCCCCAACAGGTGGTTGTAGATGTCACGCTCAGGCTAAATCCGCTCCTCTTCAAATCTCTGTCTGCCCGTATTGTTTGAAAGCCAGACAGAGACACACTGGAGTCCAGGATATGCTCCTTTAGCCATGTCTCAGTAAAACACATGATGTTGTATTCCTGATACTCTGGCTGGGTCTTCAGCAGTGTTTCAAGTTCACTGATCTTATTAGTACTTATTAGCTCTCACTTTCGTCAGTGTGACTGATGGAGGAGAAGGTTTAAACTTCCTCTTTCTCTCTCTTCACTCTGTTCCTGCCCTGCATCCATGTCTTCATTTTTTTTGGGAGAGATTTGGAGTCTCAAATTTAGTTTTACTTGAGCTTTAGAAATGTTGATTAGCTGCTCTTTCTTGGAAACAAATCTCCCATTGCCATGGTCACATATTATAACAAGTGGCAAAAAAGTGACACATTAATGCCAGGCGGACACTGTGCGATTTCGAGGGGATTTCACCACGATTTTGCCATCGCAGACCACGCTGCGTCATCGTGGAAACATCATAGCATCAGGATGTCCGGTCGGGAGGTCGTAAGCCGTACAGTGTGAGAACACTCACGAAGAAGGATTAATTGCTTCTACGTTCTAACGATAATGCTGCGACCACCTGATCAGACTTCTGGCATGTCAGAAATTTTCGCCGTAGCTCGTACAGTGTGAGCGGAGTTACGTAACGATTCTACGTTCGCACCTGCGCAGAAGACACCGGTGGAGCAACATTGGCTGGCTAATGCTAACGTGAAACTATCATAGCTACTGTAAAACAATATAGTTTAACATTAACGTTACCTTAAGCTCCTGATGACAGATGGACATCCCATACCGACCCCGTCTCCTCAGCCATTCACGTACCCAAATCCTTTTCTTTTCTTTCAGCGCACACAACTGCAACAACTTTCTGCCTGCTCGCCATCTTGTTGTCAGGCACGCTGTGGTTGTCATAGGAACTAGGAACCTTTGTTTTTCATTGTCCACACTCGAGCACGTCGTGCCGTCACACGCCGACTGGTAGTCGTGGTTGTCAATAATCGTGGCTGACAGCAGTCGTACAGTATGAGTACACATGTCGTAGGGTCAAATAGAGTACGAGTGATAAACCCGGTCGTGCAGTGGGAGCATTTCCCCGACAGTCAGATTTCTAAAATCGCACAGTGTCCGCCCGGCATAAGAAAAAAATTCTTCAATCAGCCTCCAAACCAGAAGAAACATGATTTAAAAAGAGACATTTTTACAAAAAGGAAACAAGCAGGAAATACTCAAAGGTAAAAACTGTTACTCCAACAAGCTGCTGCCATGTGGAGCACTATTCTAATTCAGGAACAACAGATTATTTACCTGCATCTCAAGCATGTCAGGTAAACTGTTGTATTTTTTGTTCTAATCAGGGGAGAAGGGAGGGGCAAACACTCATAGAGCCCAAATCGGGGGGCAACATGGCGTTCAGTGTCTTGCCCAAGGACACTTTAACATGTGGTGGTGGAAGCCGGGATTGATCCGCCAACCAGGTGACCTGTCCAGATGTGACCCCGCCCCACCCTTAACCAAATGAAAGACAAATGATAAATGTCCTGTATTTGTATAGAGCTTTTCTAGTCTTACTGACCAATCAAGGTGATTTTACGTTCACCCAGTCACACATCCTGATATGTAAGTTAGCGGGCTACATGGGGTTCAGTGTCTTGCCCAAGGACACCAAGGACACTGGACAGGTGGTGGTGGAAGCTGGGATTGAGCCGCCAACCTTCCAATTGGAAGCTCACTACTCTTCCCACTGCACCAGTTGCCCAATGACTGCTAGAGTTGGGCATCAGCTCCCCACGACGCTGAACAGGAGCAAGTGGGTATAGAGACTGAATGACTGACTGAGTGGACAAGAATAACTAGACATATAATTACAAAGGTGAGGAAACTGATGAATTCCATACAGTGAATTTTTAGGCAAAACTGGAACTTGAAGGCTGAAATAAAGGAACAAGTTTATATTGTTTCTGTGTATTCTGAAAATATAATTACAGTAATTAACTTTTATCTGTGTGTAAGATTTATAAAAGGTTCTGTTTTGGTTTTTGAGGTTTTGGATTTTAACTAGTATGAATGTTACAAACTTTGCTTGAGTATTTGTGATGATTAGCTTCCACTCTTCACTTTGTTTGAACAGGTTGAGATCAGGGATGACAGACATGCAGCTGGAAGAGCAGGCAGAACGAGCCACAACTCTGCAGGGAGACCGGATGAGACTGGAGGACTTCGCTCAGTTCCTAAACCTTCCAGTTACAGACACACTTAAACAAGTTCACAACCTCTTTGATCAGGTAGAAACATTCAACCAATGTCAACTAAAAATACAAGTTAAAGCATTTAAAACCTTTATCTGTTGGTGGAAACACATTTATTCCACAAATATCTGAGGCTGAGCTCAAATCCCACAACATTCCAGTTCAACGTTTATGATATTTTCTCCAGAGATATGTTGAATTAATAATTTTTCTTGATAAAACTGACATGATAGATTGAAAATACTTGTTATAATTCCTGGAAATTGCAGTTTACCGTAGAGAGAAAATTATGCAATTCAACTAACAAAAATATATGAGTTGGCTTTAGGTTTGCATTTCTACAAAAGGAATTTTAGCAACCTAAAAGTTTTTGATGACGTTGTTGTTGAAGTAGGAGGTTGTTTGATTCCCTTTGGTCCAAATTTAAACAAATAATTTTTTTATTTCTTGAAAATACTTTTGAACAGAACAAATGAGAAAATCCTGCATGTAAACATCTGGTAATAGAAAAATCTTAAAATAAAATATTAACAAGAGTTGAAGCATTGCTTGTCTAGAGGATCATTCTTTTTGTTTGCTGTCTGAGATGCAGCGTGGAGACGGACAGATCGACATCAGGCTCTACATCACTGCTCTGTCGGCTGTACGTCGACCTGCCAAACCAATGGAGACTTTAAAACTGGCCTTCAAGGTGAGAACATTTACCCGACAACCTGATGTGAGGGTGATTTTATCTTCCTGAGCTAAAACATGTTGATAATAGATGTACGAGAACGAGGCGAGTGGGGAAATCCTTGAGGAGGATCTGGCCGTCGTCTTGGAGATGATGCTGGGAGTGAAGGACGTGGACCTCTCGGGTCTGTTTTTAGCACTTGGAAGACCAGATACTGGGAAAATCACATACGGTAAGACCTTGTTTTTATTTCCGATGGAATCTTTTAAAGTATTTATAGTATTGATGTAAAAGTGAGACGATGGAAGATTTTGGAGAACATCTGTTATATTTGTATGTTTATTTATACGTACCAACTTCTACTCTATTAATGTTTTTAAAAACTGTCAAAGCCTATTTTAGGTTGTTTTTATATCTAAATAGTGGTTTTTTTTTTTTTTTAAATAATTGAAGAATAGAGACAGATTGTATGGAAACTCTAAGCGGCCAAAATTGAAAAAATGCAGTAATAAATAGATGAGTCAAGAATTCCAATAAAATATTTTAAAAAGTACAATTACTACTCAATGAAATGTAGCATAAAATTATATTTAACGGTTATTGATTTATATTGTCTGTATCTTTATAACATGTTTGTTATTATCCCTTTGTATCTTGTTTATTATGTTATTTTCAGTTATATTTTTTATTTATTGTTCTCTAATGCCCCTTTTCCACCAACAAATCGGCACGGCGCGCTTGAGAGCGGTACAGTATAGTGCGGATCAACTCGCTTGAGGCGGTGGAAACATAAAGCGGACGTAAGTGGGGATACGGGCGTGCCCACCTGGCTATGAAAAGTGGTGCGCAAAAGTCTTTGTCCGCGACGTCACAGCGCGTGAAACAACAACAACAATGGTGGATATACGTGTGTTTTTGTACTTTGCACTCTGTCTGTGGTTCATTTTGGTTGGTTTGATTTTTGGTTCTTGTGGAGGAAGTCCTCGTTGTCCAAAGTCAATTGTATTTTAAAATTAAATATCTGTATGGTTGCTGGGAGTTTTTTTAAAGCCTCTTGCGGGAGCGCTTCTGAATCACATCACATGAACACCACACACAGCCGGGCCAATCAGGGGCTACCACTACGAAGGTAGTCATGTCACTGGTAGCAGTTTACTGGACCAATCAGTAGACAGGTGGGCGTGTGGGCCCGCTTTGGGCCGCTTCGGACCACCGAGGAGGTGGTCTGAAAAAAGAGGCCGGGTTGGCACGGAATGACGCGGTTAAGACCCGAGAAAGGCGGTGGAAAAGGGTCCGCAGGGGGCTAAAGTGAACCGAGCCGCACCGTGTTCTGTCGGTGGAAAAGCAGCATAAGTTTAAGGTTTATTCCTGCATTGATTTCTGTTTCTGTTAAAATAGTTTTTTTTTTTAATCTTTTTAAAAATAATCTTTTATTATTTTCACCTTTTAAAATATTAGATGTCTTTTTTTCCCTCTAAGATTTGTTTAGTTTGTTTCCGACTAGAACCTTTAGTTCCATGTTTCTCTCTTTCTTTTTGAGCATTTATGTTCAATAATCATAGTAAAAATACAAAAACTTTTGGATATTTTAGTTTTAAGAGGTTCATTTTGTCTGTATTTTAACATATATTTGGAAGTGATTCTTTTAGCTTAGACAATATATGAGGTGGTTCTTTTTTTTTTTTTTTTTTTGGCTGTTGATTTAATACAAAAAGCTTTATGCTGTAACCCTTTTTTAACCATAAAATTGATCAGATAAAATCTTTTCAAACACCTGTTACCTTTTCGTTCCAGCTGAGCTTCTCCGGGTCATACAGACCCAGTCCCACTTCTCCCTGGACTGCCTGGATTTTAAAGATCATCCACGAAAACGCAACATCAAGCGAGCCACAAGCAGCAATGGTCAGAGCCACGACAAAGATAAATAAAGATGGACTGTTGATCTTCTCTTGTTGTTGAGACGGCAACATTTCAGCGCTGTAACTTCCATCACCTCTGTGCCTTTAAGTACAGGTAAACAGAGAACACAGCTGTTAGGAGGAGGAACTATCTGTCCTCCATCGTTCAAATCATCTTTCTCTTTTTTCGTTCTTAGTTCTTTTTTAAGTTCCCGTTTTGATGTAAAACCATTTTATACAAACAGATGATTTAATCCACATATTTGAAATGTCAATATTTAAAAAGTAACTTGAGAAACAGATTCATATTTTGCCCTTTTTATAGACTTATTAAGTGATTTGCACTGTTGTTATCTCAGGCGCCATTTCCTTCTGCTGCTCGCTTTCATACATCAAAACCAAGTTGATCTTTTACCCAAAAATATGAAAACATGCATCTGTTTATTAATGACTACCAGACATACCACAAGCAAGAACATCAAAGGAATTATTTAAAAAACTGAAAGAAAAATATGATGTCTTTAGAATATTATCAGAATTACTTTGCACACTCGTCCCTCGCCACAAATATTTACAAAAATGTCATCTTCCAGAAAGTTTCTGTTTAAAATGCTGGTGCTAATTCTAGTAAATACTTCATACATGATGGCAAATAATGTGAAAACCACATGGTACCAAAATAAATAATCCTCTTTAATCTCCTGATGTTGATCTGCTGGATTTGTTTTTGTCTTGAATTGAAGAGATTTGACAGTTTCTGTTTCTGTGCGAGTGTTAAATAGTCCATATAATCCTGTAACAATAAAAGGACCTTCTAAAACCTTCACTTAAAACCAAATTCATCAGGAATAAAAAACTTATTCCAAAAGTAGGTGTAAAGATGCATCGATCTGACAGCTTATGGTTAATAAAATCTGATTTCTTGCAGGTCTAATTACACTATTTGTTTTAAAAAAAACCTATTTGATCAAAGTACATTATATTATATATATATTATATGTATTATTTTGTTCTCAGATTTAAAGGGACCTAAGGCAGCTTTACAAAATCTGACTCAGTGCTGCCGCGACAGGCGCTGTGGCTAACTGCAGCCACCAGCCAAGCCGGCACGGGAGCGCACACAGACACTTTACAGACTGTTCGTCTTCACAGCACTGCACCGGGGAGGCTAACATACTTCACGTCAGGTCTCTCCACTCTGTTATTTGATTTGATCTCATCATTTTCATACTGTATCAGGCTCTAAACACGACCTATAATGTTTTCTCACCTGGTCACAAGGAAATGAGCCATGTCAGCATCCGTTTTCACTCCCAAATGCAGCTGAAGTTCCCTCCATGAACCGAACGCATATCCAATATTTATGCGGGTGCCTGCCCGGCTTCGGTCATATTTTTTTTTAGACTCACGAGATGCCGCTGATAAAGTCTTTTTTTTCTTCGTGGTGCCACTTTTTTGGGGGGTGAGAGTGGATGCAGGTCGTTTGCTGGCTGCAGAAACATCCATAAGTATACCTTCAGTGTTTGAATCCAAGTCCACGGCGGCCATGTACTTCCTGTTCAAGAGCTGTCGGCAACGCGCATGCAGCGTCAATTTACGTCACATCCCTACAACTGCGCGGGAAATTCGGACGTCGAACTGCAGCACATTATGTAGCACACAGCGTTTCCAAGGCAACAGACATATATGCGGATGGCCTCGTTATTTGGGGTTTTTAATGCTTCATGACCCATTAGCATTGAATAAACTGGAAATGCATGTGTAGTTTTTCACAAATCTTGCCTTAAGTCCCTTTAAAAAAATAATATGAGACTTTTATTTTAACATGTGTCAATACTGTTAAAAAATATTTTCTTTGATTGCAAGTTACACATATTAATGACTGTCTCACCATCCTGGATTAAAGCAGTACAAAATAACTTTTACAACTTTAAGCTACAGCTTTGAAACTTGTCTAAGTGGATCCTCACCGAAAAACATGTTCAGCTTCATATCAGACACTCTGGACGCCTCTCGTCCCCCTATATTATACTTAATAACTTCAGTAATTCAGGTCTCAGCAGGAAGTGATGTTCTGGTGATTTATGCTGCCCTGAAGAAAAATGCCACCACAGTACGAATTTACAACTTTAGAAGTTTATACAGTATTCTTGTTTATGGTGATTGTGTCCTGTTAGTTATTTAAAGAGGCCCTTCCATTAAAAAAAATTTCTGAGGTTTCTGTTGAATATTTTAGCTCCACAGGTGTTCTTACCTTCATAGTGGGTGTAAAAACAGGTCAACAACTTCTCTTTCAGTTTTAATCTCTCAAACTACACAGGTGGTGATAACACCCGAGTTCTCCCGAGACCGAACGGCCTGTATCTGTTTCATCACAACTCCTTTGTTCGTTAGTATTCGGCAGTTCCCGCAGTTGAAACCACGTCTAGCATGCTGCTTGCTAGAAGCTGTAGTATAACGTAGCAAACAGGAAGACACGACGTCTGACGTTGCCATGCACAGCGGGGCAGGAAACATTATACTTTGCCCTCATAGGCTAGTTTGTTAGCCAATCTGAGTCCAGCAAATTCAAATAATGAATATTAATGAGTGGCAGCAGCCTGACGTAACCAGCCGAATTTTGACACAGATAGATTGAAAGGTCTGTTAATCAGCGTTTCCTAACATTTTTTAGATATAAAATGTTTCATATTACAGGTTAATACTTAAGAAATAACCATTAAGTCCTGGAATTTGTGTGAAATGTCCTTTTTAAGCGTATTTTTAGGATCTTTCCCAGATATTTTCTATATAAAAGCTCTCTGGGTCCTTATCGGTCATTGTTGGGTCCTTCTCCTCTGGGTGTGTCCAAACATTTGCCTGTCACTCTGACAATGTAAAGAAAGTAAAAATAACTTCATATTTAGTGTTTCTGTCTGGGGAGAATTTATCTGATAGGTAAAATGTATTTATGGAAAAATATGGAAACAAAAACTAAACAAGAAATCTGTTTATTGAAGTCAAGACTGTGGAACGGCACATGTGCAGAAGGAATCGGTAGCACATCTCAACAGGTAGCATATTTCAACAGAACACCTGTTCCAGCTCCTTCCAGCTGAGACACGGCTGCGGAACAGTTATTTAGTACTGCTTTAATGAGCCTGTCTTTAATGTGAACAACTTTTAATTTCCTTCAAAAACACACCTAGTCTTTACTTAAAGTCCTTAAAATACTGGGATTTATTTCTAGATACACTTTCAGCAGTTTGCCTCAAATTTCTTTTTAAAAAAGCAAATTTTCTGGTGCATTTGGAGAGTGGAGAGTGGCACTCTGTCACAGAGCTGCAGGTACACGCTAACAAAATTCCAGCTCTCCAGTAAAACTGGTCCCTTCATTTTTTTTCCAGGTTTTAGCAAAAGTCATTCCTTATTTGATCTGGTTTGAAATGACGTGAATCTGTACACACAGTGCATGTTTAATAACTGAAATGTCAAATCGTTTCTGGTAAAATCCAAGTTTCCACATGCAGACCAGTTTATTTTAGTTTATTCTATAGAGTCTCTTCAGAGGAACAGAAGAACCACATGTGGATCCAGACCTGTACTGATAGGTTATTTTATATGAAGGCTGGCTGTCTTCCATTAGTATTTATAAATAAGAGTCATAAACACTGATATAAAAACTTTTGGTTTTTAATGTATAAATATATTTCTGTCACTTTGTAACTTCTTGCATTCGTCCACTAGGTGGAGCCATACTGTCACAAATCAGCATCACTTTTTCACTCCTCAAAAACAAATTCTTATTATTACATTATCATTATTATTGAAGAAAAAACAAAGTAATGTAGAAATATTTCTCCTCTGTTTCCATTTTCTTCTCAGTCAGTTTTTCTGTGACAAGTTATGTTGAATATTTCAGCCAGTAAACAAACCAGATGTGAAGGCTGTGATTGGTCAGCATTCATAGTGGCTCTTCTCTTCAAGGTCCAGATGGTGGCGCTAACTACCTGTGCCAAACACAGCAAAGGCCCCATGCACCACTGCCCACCTGATGGACAGCTAAACCATTACCTCATCCTTCTCTTTCATTCCTTCAGGTAAAAATAGACAGATTAAGCCTGAGCTTTGATGAGCCAAACCTACAGAGGAGGTGTGGAAGCAGAGAGAGGGATAACAGTGAAGGAGAGAGACTAAATGGATCGTTCTGCTCCACATCCAATTCCTAATAGCTGGAGGGGGGAGTAGGGGGGGAGTCAAAGACAGTCGAAGAAAGAGGAGAGGGAGAGTGGAGATATCTCGTCTAACAATTAAGACCTGCCTTCAGGGTGTGAAGAAGAAGCTTTGTGGAGAACATATAAATTGTTCATCGAGCAGTGCAGCTCTGCAGTTTTCCTCAGATTCTTCTGCCTCAAAGATTAAGACCATAAAGCAGGCGGCCTACAGCCGGACGCACCACATCCAACGGCTGGAATCTGTTCATTACATTGAAGGAACCCTCTCCAGTCCCATCCTCTACCAACCTATCTATAGTTTAATCAAACCCGGATCTGATCCCTGTGACCCGACATCTAGCAAGGACTCATGCTGACTGTTCAGCTCATTTATTACAAAGAAATACTAAACTTATTTCCTTCCTCTTTTAAAATATTGAAGGGGAGATCTGGATCTTGAACGCCACTGAATACTGAAGTTACTCAGTTATTTCTTTCTATAGTACCTGAACCAAAAAGATATGACTCTTTACCTAATACTGAGTACATGAAGCTAAAGCTAACAGACAAACAGGTTTGATTCTAACAAATAAGGTCAAAGTATAAAGTAAAGATCTTGTGTGATGTTTAATCCTCAGAATCTGAGCCTAAACGGTTCAAAAATAAACAGATTTCTGACCATTTCAGTGTTTTCTAACGTTGGTTGACTGGAGTTGATGCTAAGAGTTCATCAGTTGTAGATTTAACTGTGATTGTTACTTTGTGAACATTTTGTTCAAATCTTCTGACTCTAGTGGCAAATTGTTGACAGCAAAGTTTGAAACCAAGATCTCGTGCAGTCAATTAGCACTTAGGATATAAGATGGGGATGACTCTCAGGTACTAGCATGCCAAACAGTAAATATCTAATATTGATTAGCTGTGGTAGCCATTGTGAATGGGGTTAACTACAAAAGTTAAAGCTGCTATACTTAATTTGCACAGCAAATTAGCTTAACGTGTTTTTTTTCATGCCCATTAAAAACGTTTTAACACAGCATAGAGAGAAATATGTTGTGAAGATTAAAAAAAAAAAAAAAATTGAGAAAAAAAATAATTAAGTGGTTCTCCCGTATTTGTCTACAAACATCAACCAATCAAACGGTTCGGTCCGGAAGGAATGATTGGACAGTTTCTCCAGCCATACGGACTTCCGCATTTATTTGGCTTCTGTGTTCCTAAAAAACTGAGACATATTACTGCAGAACACCACTGCTGGGAGTGTTCACCGCTCTACCATGTCACAGCAGGAGAAACAGCCGCCGGCTGGTTCCACGTCAGGTTCAGGACAAAGTAACAATTAATGTCAGTTGTTGGTTGTTATATTGTTTTCACTTACCGGTGATTCCGCCATGTTACGGTACTTGAATGAACTGCGGACCGGTGTCTTGCACTCGGTCGTCTTCTGGGGCTACACGTGTTTCCAGACCTGGGGGGGCGTGGCTTAGGAATTCTACCCGACGGGAGGGGCTGAGAGTTCTGTAACTTTGTTGACATTCTAAGCTAGGTAATCTGAAATCAGGTATATCAGCTTTAAATCAGTTGTAGGTCTTTTACTTTCTGCGAGTTTCATTAACATCTACCTTGTGGTTCATAAGCTACTTACACACACTCAGACTCTTTTGCCTCATGGTGACGGGTGATAACGAGAACATACCAACGATCAGGAAAAGACAACATCAATTAGCTGGTAGCGAAGAATAGAGGTCGACCAATTAATCAGGTTGATATTTGCCCTACTTATATCGGCATCAGCCGATCACTCTGTTTGGTAGAGCCAATTTAAAGTCAGGCTCATCCGTGGGCAGCCTGATGCTCCAGGTGGGGTCCTATATGCATGCATTACCCAGAAAGCTTCAGTAGAACATTTTGTTTGGCGTAAAAGAAAAAGCTTAACTTCAGATTTTTCTAAAGTCATAAGCTTTATATTCAGTAAAAATAAATCAAATCAAATCAAAAATACTTTATTAATCCCCGAAGGGAAATTCAAGTGTTGTTGTAGCTCAGTTCTTTTTCAGGGAGCCATAGAGAGTTCTAGCTGTGGACAGGAGGGATCTCCTCTAGAGGGTTCTAGCTGTGGACAGGAGGGATCTCCTCTAGAGGGTTCTAGCTGTGGACAGGAGGGATCTCCTCTAGAGGGTTCTAGGTGTGGACAGGAAGGATCTCCTCTAGAGGGTTCTAGGTGTGGACAGGAAGGATCTCCTCTAGAGGGTTCTAGGTGTGGACAGGAAGGATCTCCTCTAGAGGGTTCTAGGTGTGGACAGGAAGGATCTCCTCTAGAGGGTTCTAGGTGTGGACAGGAAGGATCTCCTCTAGAGGGTTCTAGTTGTGGACAGGAAGGATCTCCTGTAGCGGTCTGTGCTGCAGCGGATTATGAAGAATCTTCTGACTGAAGACACTCTGTTGTTGAGTTACTGTGTTCTGAAGAGGATGATGAGGGTTTTCTATCATGTTCTTCATCCTCCTTTGGACAATCAACTCAAGAGACTCCATTTCAGTCTCCAGGACAGAATCAGTCCTCCTTATCCATCTGTTCAGCCTCCTCGTGTCAACTGCTCTGATGCTGCTTCCCCAACAGGTGACTGCAGATGTGATCAGCTGACAAACTTCTCTTCTTTTGCTGCTCCTCTTCAAATCTCTGTCTGCTCATATTGTTTGAAAGCCAGACAGAGACACACTGGAGTCCAGGATATGTTCCTTTAGCCATGTCTCAGTAAAACACATGATGCGGCATTCCTGATACTCTGACTGGGTCTTCAGCAGAACTTCAAGTTCATCCATTTTGTTAGCAAAGAGATGTCACATTTGTCAATATGACTGATGGAAGTGAGGGTTTAAACTTCCTCTTTCTCTCTGAACTAAATGAAAGTTATGGTTTTGTTTTATGGAAAAAAAACGCAGAGATGTTTCATTTATCGAGCGGTTTCTCAGGCTGCGGATTTCTCATTTTTGTCTCCAATCTCAACTTTTTAATGCTAATACAGTGGGAATTTGACATCACTAGAACATATACTGGAATATTTATTCTTTTACTACAGTATTTGTAAATTTAACACATCAGGGTAAGTACAAAAATGCCAAAGTAAAAAAACGGGTAGCCGTCTAGCAGATTAAATTATTTGCCTTGCTTGTTTGTTTTAGACAGTCTTTATAGTTATCGACCGCTTGTTTCTTAAACATATTTGCAACTATTTTATAGGTTAAATTATTTTTTCCTATGAGGAAATCTTAGAATTTTACTCTGTGCGTGTGTGTGCGTTAACTTCCATTATTATTTACTCAGACTTCATTATTGTTATTTTTCATTTGTTTTATTTATTAATTGTTTAATTTGATTTGTTTAACTTTAGTTAGATGTCTGATTGTAATTATGCTCAGAACACAAAATTATAACTGGAAATTTGGTTAAATTAGTGCAAAACAAATAGAAAACGCTGAGATATCAACCGCAAATATCGGTAGCACATATTCGCCGTCAGCTTACTATGAGCTCTAAATATCAGCCTCGGCTAAAAATCCTGAAGTTAAAGTAAAGAATTCCTTCCTACATCACTCCTACACCCATGTTTGTGGTTCTGAGTCAACCAGCAGTATTTGTTAGATGTCAGAGGCTTTGAAAAGTGCCGTCCTTGTATTAAAGTCCAACTCGGAGTGGGATAATCTCTCCTTTAGCTGTCACATTCAGTCTTTTCATCTCCTCATTGAAACAGCAACTATGGCTACAAATTGGCTTTGATTTTACTGTTTACAGCTCAGCTGGCATCATTTAAATATTCCGCATCTCGGTGGATTTAAGCTGTGACCTGATTCTGCTCATCTATTTACCGCTAAGGTAAAACATATTTTGGGGAGTGATTGATGACACATCTAAGCGAGAAATGTCAGCTTCAGTTTCAGTGGGGAATAATTCTGTTCATTCTTTGTTGTCGCTAAATGTTTGTGTCACTTCTCAAACTGTCTTTTTTTTAATTTTTTTTACCAATTTTGCTGCTCAAAAGTTTTTATTTTGATGTTTATCTAAAGATTTTCCATAAGGTGGAGATAAAGGAATGTTTTTTCTTTGCCTTTCAATCTCAGCTGCATCAATGGAATTTTTTTTGCGACATTGTCCGGTGTGTCTCCTTTGAAAGTGTGATTTCCTCTTTAGTCCAGCAGACCAAGGCAGGAAATGGTCGTTTAGGATCCTACAATCCCTTACAGAGATCATTGTGAGTCATTCAAGTATCCTAAAGAGACAAATCAGCTCATCTGCCAGTTTTCCAGCTCGGATCATAATTCTGCCTCCTTCTTAATGACAGACATCAATCTGAACCGTCCAGTCTAGAGCAGCACTATTCTGTAAAAAAGCTTGTATATTTCTCATCCCACATTAATTGTTTCTATTTGTGACCAGGTCTGTGCCTGAGGGTCCTTCATCACACGCATGTTTTTGGGACTAAGAAGAAACTACAGTTAAAAAAAACCTGTTCTTGTGTAACATAAGTGTGTAGTAAGATAGAAGATTGTTTTTTTAAATAAAATTTCAGTTCTCACCGTTTAGATTTTCTCTATTTGTTTAGAGTCATGGACGGTCACAAGTGCTGTTTTTAGATTTTGACATTTGTGTAACAAACAAACCAGAGAAAGATGCATTCGTGCTTCCACTTAAAGCTCGATACGGATAAATGAGCTCACAGCTGTTCACATCTGTTGGTTTTCCTTAATTAGCTTTTTTTTCTCACAGAAGAAACTTGGCATAAATTACTTGTTTTCCCTGCTTGATTATCCCCTTTTCACTGTTCATGCCTCTTAACGCTAATAATAATAATAATGCATTTAATTTATCGGCACATTTCAAAGTACTCAAAGACACCTTACAATTAAGAGCAAAGTGAGAGTAACAACAAGGTAATAAAAGACAACAAAGATAAAAGCACCACTAAAATCGCTCTCTACATCAGAGGCTAAAACTTATCCAGATTTAAGAAGACGGGTTTTTAGATCTGAAATGTGTACATCAGGAGTTCCAGAGGTGAGAGGTAGAGCGACTGAATGCTCTACACCCCAAAGGGGAGAGGTGGATGGAGGGAGGAAGAAGATTGGAGGGAACGGGTCGAATAATTTTGTAGGGGGGGAGCCGGTGATGCTCATGTAAATCTGGAGTGACGTGGTTAGAAAATGGAGTTTTGAACTAATTGAAGTTTGCGGATGGATTTCTGAAGATCAAACAGAAGAGAATTAAAGTGATCAATGCATGATGGAACCAGGGTGGGAACAAGAATCACAGCACGTAGGGGTGAAAGAGATGGCGACGCTGAATATTACATAGATAGAAATATGCAGAAGGAGTGATGATATTGATGAGTGATGCTAGAGGACGTATCTTAAGATAATTAAGAGCAAAGTTGCATTTCTGCATTCAAATTGATGTGAATCAGTCGCAGACTCCAAAATGGGTCTAAAAAAGACTGAATTCGTGATGTAGTAAAAGCCACTGGGCGGGCCACAAACTCCTGCTTCACTAGATGTAAGCTAGCAGTAGCGCTAGCATAAACGGAGAGCTCTCAGCAACGGGGAGGGGCGTGGGGAGCCTCATCGCCACTGGTTCTGCTCACAGCAGAGTGGTGGTTTTGTTATTTTGGGCAGTGGCGGCTGGTGAGATATTTTTTGGGTGGGGCTGTAAAAATCCAATCAAGTAAGTCGCCTCTGATTTTTGGTAAAAACACCATAATCATAATTTAAAGACCACTGAGACGCTTTAGAATAACTCAAAAGATGATCAGAGTTTCTCTTGAATACTTGACATCATGTGTTAACAGCTTTGGCATGCAGCATGTGGATTTTCCCCTCACTCAAATGGACTTGATTTGCTGTTCTGGACTCACAACTTGTGTCTGACCATTTAGGGGTGGCTGTGGCTCAGTGGTTAGAGCGGTCGTCCTCCAACTTGAAGGTTGGTGGATCGGTCCCGGATTCCACCTCCACATGTCGAAGTGTCCTTGGGCAAGACACTGAACCCCATGTTGCCCCCCGATCTGCGTATTGGGTTGTGGGTCTCCCCTCGGTTTACATATCGGGTTGCGTGAATGGGTAAATGCATAAACCTTGTAGTGTGAAAGCACTTAGAGTGGTCTGAATGACTAGAAAAGCGCTATACAAATACAGGACATTTACCCATCTCCAAATCTTGATTTGGTGGTGTTGACAATTTACTGACATGTGATCACCTGATTATTCACTACAATCATGGATCTTCTAGCCTAATAAATTCCCAGGCACCTTTAAAGGAAAACTTACCATATGAAATTCAAAAGGTACTTGAGGAAGGGGCGTGGCATTCTTTGCGGTGACTGACATGTCACTCTGACTGACACGCGCCAGAGAGGGACAACAAGCAGCTCTGATCTGTATTGTTTCCAGCCGGTACATTGTTGTTAGCTACGCTATTAGCTCCAGAAATGTCGTGTGAACTCTGCAAACAGGTGCAGCTGTGCGCGAACATGCTACTGTTTCAAGTCGATGGTTCGTACTGCAGCGGCTTAAACATCATAGAATGAGGCCCGTCTCATTGTGGTATATTGTTGTTTATCAAAGCAAAAGCTAAATTTGGATTAGCCTTATTAGGTGCAGCTGCACGCGGTAACAGAAAGCGTATTTCAGAAAGTTGTCCAAGGTATAAATCAAAGTATCTCAGCATAAAGAGAAAAACATTCAGTAATGTGCTAAAAACATGTTTTCACACAGTAAAAAACACTAAAATAAACTCTGATAACGGCCGTATGCACTTCCTGTTCAAACTCACTCACTACTGAACGGTGTGGCCGAGACGCTGTTCTTTTTAGATTCCATAACGGCAGAATCCTGACGTCACGTTTAGAGAAAATAAGGTCTCAGCCAATAGCAATGCCTGATTCAAATTCAAGTGGAGTGTCATGTTTTAACCTGAAGAGGGCGCTCCACTAACTATTTTTGGTATAAAATGAAAAGTTGTATAAAAATGTGCCAAAATACCAAAAACAAAACCCAGGAATGTAGGCAGGACTATTAAACACTCATTTATAGAGTTTATCAGCAAAAACAAGTTGACGTGGGGGTTAATAGTACTGTATAAACCTGGTTTGTTTTTTCACTCATTCTACATCAGGGGTGTCAAACTCCAGGCCTCGAGGGCCACTATCCTGCATGTTTTAGATGTTTCCCTGTTTCAACACACCTGATTCAAATCCTCTGTATTTCAACAAGTTCTACAGAAGCCTGTTAACGACTTGTTCATTTGAATCAGGTGTGCTGAAGCAGGGAAACATCTAAAACATGCAGGATAGTGGCCCTCGAGGCCTGGAGTTTGACACCCCTGTTCTACATCTTGGTTTACAGAGAACATTGTCATTAAGAAGTTATTTGTCCCCATGTGGAATGTCTTTACAAAGAAAATCAGCCTGAACACTCTCAAAGAAATATATAAGAATCACATTTTGCTCTACAAAGATGGTCTTGCGTCTGTGAATTCCTCCTGCAGGACTAAAGAAGTAAACACAAGATTTCTTTTCTGTATTCCACAATTTTTTATGCCCTCTTTAATGTCATTCTTCAACGCTTCGATCGATCCTATTTATCATCAGTTGACGCCAACAACACGCTCAACAGCCCATTATGACCCACTGCTGCATTTAATGTTGTGCAACAGAGCGCGCCATTTCATCCTTCACCCTTCTACTAGGGGTTCAGACATTAATTTCAGGGTTTTAGTTTTAGATCCATTGTTTTACCCTTTTGTAAATTTAAATGCAATTTAATTGGAATCAAGTGTAAAGAGCTTAATTTTATCTGAACGTGTGGTAAATTACCCCCTGCTGCAGTTACTTCTGTTAACCAGCAGAGGGCGTCTAAATGACACAGTGCTGCAATTACTTCTCCTTCCCAGCAGATGGCGACATTTCTTCCTTGACCCTTCCACCAGTGTTCAGACAATAATTTCAAAGTTTTTTTAATATTAGATGTTTAAATCGAGTCTTAAGAATTTTAAGGTTATTTGAACCTGTGATGAATAGCCTATTGCTGCTGTAACTTCTCCTGCCCAGCAGAGGGCGTCTGATTGACCTAATGCAGCTGTTCCCAAACTTATTTTGCCACGCACCCCCTTTTATGTCCCGGCCGTGTTGATGCACCCCCAACCCCCCGCACTTTCAAAAAAAATGGCACAAGCATTTTTGTTACTGTTGAAAGGACGTTGAATTTTATTTAGGCTATATTAAAGACGGCATGTTTACTCAAATGAACAAAAACCACATCTAATGATGATCTAATGACTACAACAATGAGCTCCTGCGTTTGAATTAATCTGAAACACTCTTTCCCTCTGCCGTCTCCTCCAGCTCATCATTTTTTAACTCCTGTTCATTTTCTTCTCCCATATCTGTCGCAATTCTATCCTCTGTTGCCTTTGATTCGTCACTCTCTCTTGGTTCCGCTCCTTTATCAGTACCTTTGTCTTTCAATTTCTCAACTGACAGTTTCCCCGATTTAAGCCAATTGAGCGTATTTGCTAAAATGAATGAAGTAGAGGCCACAAGCTAGGTGCGCACTTAAATTGTGTAGTAGAAGAAGAAGAACTTCTTCTACACTTCATTTCTAGAGGAAGTGCATTTTGAATAGTAATTTTAATTGTCATTGTTTAAATTTTACAGAGGAAATATTTATGTACACATCTTTATTGTGTGAGGAAACAACACTGTATTTTGTAATTATTATCATTACATTTGTCCGCTATTACATTTTTCACCTCACGCACCCCCTAGTGGTAGCTCATGCACCCCCAGGGGTGCGCGCACCACACTTTGGGAATCCCTGACTTAATGCATGATAAACACAAACAACAATTCATCTGTACAGTAAGGTTCCAGTGTAGGAACTGATCCAGATGAGACTTTCCACTTTTGCCCTCTGGGCCGGTAGCTCAAGGCTGATAGATGTAAACAAAACCAGGAGAAGCGGAGTCGTTCAGTCATCTGCATGTTCAAATCAAACCCACATTCTATCAGGACTTCCTAAAACAGGAGACCCTTCCTCGAGAATGAGCTTGTGATGTTGAACATTCTCAACCCTTCAACTAATATATGAAATAAAATCTTGATAATGAATCAACTGAAGAGCTTGTTTTCATCACCTCTGGCTCTCGCTAACGATGGGAGGTTCAGCTGTTGGACTTGGCTTCCTTAGAGGATTCAACTCTTATGACTCCCAAATAATTCTTCAGTTGGTCTCAGTGATTCTTCTGTTTTAACTTCTTCAGTGGTTTGTGTGTTGAAATCAATACTTTTATTCATACGGGCCTTGTTTCTATATATTTTTATTATGTTTCACATCATCCTTCATTAAAACATCTGCTTGCAGGAACAATGGGACAAACTCTGTGATCTGTGTTTATACAACGGGTCACGGGGCGAGAGGCGGGGGACACCCTGGACAAGCAACCATTCAGACACACCAGTGTGCGATTTGTGAAAAAAGCAGAGTTTTTTTTTTTACTTTTAAACTGTCCAAAATAACAGTCCGAAGTAATAACGTAAGTTAACTAATTAAATAGTAGTACTTGTGAAACAGATGTTGGGGATTCAAGGTGTAACAGTTATTATTGTCCGGCCGTAAACAATGCCCGGTATGGTCGGACGAGAAAGAAGAACAAAAATAACTTATCCCCCCCAAAGGACCAGAGGGGGGGGGGGCATCAAAAACAGAGGGGGGGAAATCCCCCCCATCCCCCCAACAAATCGCACACACCTAGGGACAATTTAGAGTCGCCAATTAACTTCTTGCATGTTTTTGGACTGTGGGAGGAAACCGGAGTCCCCGGAGAAAACCCACACATGCACAAGGAGAACATGCAAACTCCATGCAGAAAGACCCAGACCGGATTCAAACCCAGGACCTTCTCGCTGCAAGGCAGCAGCTCTACCAGCTGTGCTACTGTGTTATTTAAACCTAAATAAAGACTATCTCTATCACCAGCCCTGGTCTACCACTGGAACACCTTTGGTAGACAAACCCTACAAAGAATATTTGAATATCAAATATAATAAATTTAAATTAAGATTAAAGTATATGC
Organism: Pachypanchax playfairii; assembly: GCA_006937955.1. Classification (NCBI taxonomy): domain Eukaryota; kingdom Metazoa; phylum Chordata; class Actinopteri; order Cyprinodontiformes; family Aplocheilidae; genus Pachypanchax; species Pachypanchax playfairii. Next base: position 45,828 of record SSNP01000162.1, read on the forward strand.
ATATGCAAAAAAAAAAAAAAAAAAAAATTTGATACACTTGATGTGTCAGCGTCGGAATTAAACTGGACTCCAAACAGTCCGCCTCCTTATATTTTTTTTCCTTCTCTTTGAATTCTTGCTTGTATGTTCTCTCAATGTAAGTCGCTTTGGATAAAAGCGTCTGCTAAATGAGAGTAGTAGTAGTAGTAGTAGTAAAGTATATGCATTTTATGGGGAAACCAAGCAGACTTTGATTTAAAATGACGAAACACTTCTAGTATGAAAACACCCCAAAATAAACAATCCTAAGTCTGCAGAAGCTTGAACTGAAGGATATTCTAGGTTTTTGTGAAGGAAAGCCTCTTCAGAGGATCGCAAGTGTCTTAAAAAAATGTATAAATTCATTAAATAAAGTTTAAAATAATTTTTTTGTAGATATAATTACCAGATACTTCTCTTCATGTTCATTTCCCTTTTTCTCATTGGGTTACAGTCAGTTTAGTAAAAGTTCAATGGGCCTGCCTGCTGGTTTCATCTGTTTCGTTGGGAATTGGTATGAAGAGCTGAATACTTTCCATCAGCTGTCAGTAGTAGTTTTACCATTTCACTGTTATTTGGGTTGTCTTCCTCTTGTGAGTCTGTTCTGTGTTAGAGGAGGAATGCTTGTACAAAATTCCTCTGTGTCACCTTCCACATCTTCCATGGTCCAGTCTCACTCCTGCAAATCCCTCCAAAAAACACTTCTTTTTTTTACCATCAAATGTCAGAAAAAATAAACGTTTTTTTTTTCTCCCCTTAAGAACGAAGAAACAGGAAACCTGCTGTTTGAGTCACAGTGATTTCACTAAATCAAAACCACGCCAAGAGGAATGAGCCACAGGCAACGCTACTTTTTCCAGAACCTTTCATCCCAGTTTCCATTACAGCTACAATGATTAGATGTATTCTTGATTTGGAAAGGTCGATGCTAGCAGCATTGATAGGCTTGATTAAGACGGTTTGGAGTTGCAAGAAATGGCCTTGTTGACAAGCAGCTGTAAAAGCCTTTCAACTCTGCTATTTAAGGAGGTATCCACATAAAAAGCAGTGGAAAATGGATGTGTGCTCTCTGAGTGCAGCATATTGATGGTTGATGGGCTGCACTCATAGAATATTGCCATATCCTTTATGTTTCTTCCCTGTGTTGCCTATATGAGGTGCTGAAAAAATGCATTTGATTAAGGGACCCTCGCCACAAAAGGCACTATGTGCTGTATGGAGTCCATTAAGCATTGAGACAAGAAGGGGAGGAAACGCGTGCTTTCAGAGATGGAGAGGTGTAAAAGAAGCAAAATTGTGGTTGAAAGGTTCAAGGCAAGTACCAAGAAAATGAATCGGAAACTTGGTTGATGTGATCGCGCAAAAGAGATGAAGAGCCTGCGAGGAGGAGAAAGCTGTCAGTGATATCAAAGAGCAGGCTGGGCTCTCGGTGGAGAAGAAACACAAGCACAAGGACAATTACAGAGATGACAGATGTTAAAAATGAAGATGGGACGGGATTCAAACGCTCTGAGGGAGGCTGTTTCAGAGCCTGACTTTCTTCATTGTTTCATCCATCACAGGTCCAACTTGACTTTAAAAGCAGGCGCACTGCTTCAGATTGAAAGTGTATTTTCTTCAATACTTTTATGCTTTAAATTAAGCTCCTTTATCTCACTAGGCAGCGACTGCTGGTAACTAGGTGGAAACATAAAATTGTGAGAAAATACCAATATTACTTTTGGAATCCAATAAAATTATTACTTCTTGTGTGTGAAACGACAAAAATCTAAATAAATCACTACATTCGTGTGAGATTCAAGCAAAACTGGTCATCAGACCAAAGGCAGGTTACACCCTAGCCATCATTGATACAAAAAACTAAAACACGTATGTAAACAGGGAGAACCCAAACCCTTATTGTCTCTTATAAGAAGAATGTGTAGAATTTTCAATATTATGCTTTTTCAAAATAAAAGAATACGATAATTAAAGGGTTAAAAAACATGTTGTTTGCCATAATTCCATATGTGATTTATTTGTATTTTTGAAAGTTATTGATCTTTTTAAAGAGACCATTTCGTACAACTTTCAGGACTTTGTGGTTATTTCTTAATTATTAACCAGTAATATGAAACATTTTATATCTAAAAAACGTCAGGAAACACTGATTAACAGACCTTTCAATCTGTCTGCGTTAAAATTCAGGTGGTTCCGGCTCCTTCCGTCAGGCTGCTTCAGCAGCAGCTCGTTCATATTCATTATTCGAATTTGCTGATTGGCTAACAAACTAGCCTATGAAAGCAAGGTATACTGTTTCCTGCCCTGCTGCGCATGGCAACGTCAGACATCGTGTCTTCCTGTTTGCTACATCTTATGCTAGAGCTTCTAGCAAGCAGCATGCTAGGTGTGGTTTCAACTGCGGGAGCTGCTGAATGCTAACGAACAAAGGAGTTGTGATGAAACAGATACAGGCCGTTCGGACTAGGAAGAAATCGGGTTTTATCACCACCTGCGTAGTTTGAGAGATAAAAACTGAGAGAAGTTGTTGACCTGTTTTCACACCCAACATGAAGGTAAGAACATCTGTGGAGGTAAAATATTCAACAGAAACCTCAGAAAAACTGTTTTTAATGGAAGGGCCTCTTTAAATTTTTTTGTTAGTATGGAAAACTTGTAGTACTTTTTTTCCACCAGTGGCTCCTGATCTCCTGATCCAGTTGAAGAAGAAGAAGTATCATCGCCTGAGTTAGCTTCTGCTAAAATAAGAAAGGGATGTGGCTTTTAATATGCAAATAAACCAATCGGACAGTCTCATTCCAGAACAACCGGTTTAACAGCTTGTTTCTTACTCGCTGTTGGTTTAGTTTTTGTGACGTTTCAATTCATTTGAGCTCTTGATTGAACTGCGTGTTTTCATTGTAGCATTTCTCAACTTGTTTTACTTGGATTTTTTTTTCTTTTGATCACTTCAAATGTTATTACATATGTTTGTCTGTTTACTGCTGCAAAATGTTTGCTGCTGTTTTTTCTTGTGATAAATTACAGATAGTTTGTGTAAGCTGTGAGTTCTGGTGCAATGGGAGAGGGTGAAAAGAGACGTGTGTGTGTGTAAGTGAAGCAGAAGATCCGATGCTGCTCCGGTGACTGAACTGCTCTGTAGTTATAGTTTGGTTTCAGCCTACAGGAACCCTTTTTGTTGGCTAATAAATGTGACTTGCAGTGAGGAATAATACTCATTTCTGGTGGTTAGTGGAAGTGATGGGGTTGTGATTTAGCTCATTACTGCCACCTGGTGTTGGAAATAAAAGCCATTATTTTCTACCTTTAAAGGTGATATACCCGATTTCAAATCACCTAGCTTAGAATGTCAACAAATGTAAACAAAGTCACAGAACTCTCGCCCCTCCCGTCGGGTAGAATTCCTAAGCCACGCCCCCCCAGGTTTGGAAACACGCGTAAACCCCAGAAGACGACCGAGTGCAAGACACTGGTCTGCAGCTCATTCAAGTACCGTAACATGGCGGAATCACCGGTAAGTGAAAACAATATAACAACAAACAACTGACATTAATTGTTACTTTGTCCTGAACCTGACGCGGAACCAGCCGGCGGCTGTTTCTCCTGCTGTGACATGGTAGAGCGGCGAACACTCCCAGCAGTGGTGTGCTGCGGTAATATGTCTCAGTTTTTTAGGAGCACAGAAACCAAATAAATGCGGAAGTCCGTATGACTGGAGAGACTGTCCAATCATTCCTTTTGGGCCAAGCCATTTGATTGGTTGATGTTTTTCGACAAATACAGGAGAACCACTTCATTATTTTTTTTCGTTTTTTTTTTAATCTTCACAACATATTTTTCTCCATGCTGTGTTAAAACGTTTTTAATGGGCATGAAAAAAAACACGTTAAGCTAATTTGTTGTGCAAATTAAGTATAGCAGCTTTAAGGATTGTGTTATTACTGAAATTTCCATTTTTATTTAGACAAGGTCACTTGATGTGATTTTACTGTGAGAAAACTTCAGCATATATGAAATAGTTTTTGGTTTGATGTTAAGCTCATGTTAGTGTTTGTAAAACCGTGCAGCATCGCAAACCAGGTTGTCCTCTATTTCAATAAAAACAAGCCTTTTCAGATCATTTCACACAACCACTTGCCTCAATGTTCGGAGGTGCAGTATTCAATTCAGCACATCTGGAAGCAGCAAGCCGAGTGAGATGCATGGCTCAATAAAGAATCTAAAAGCTTTTTTTATTTTGTTTGTTTTTATTGGCGGCCCTTTAGATCACACTGTCTCCCATTAGGTTTCTTTTTCCAGTTTTTATTGATACACCATCCTTTGTCCTTGTTATTGCACTTTGTAGGCGGGGCTTTATGAAGCTGATCAGAAAGCTGATGCAGTTCTAATTCATCATCACTATAGTCATATTTCCATCCTGCTACAAAACGGAGAGGTCGTCATTCTGCTTGCAGCGGGTTGTCGGCGAGGCAGAGGACGCCGTGTGTGGTTGTTGGTGTGAAAGCATCCATCCTGCCTTTTCACTGCAGCCATAATTACCACCGTCTGAGGGTAACCAGCAGTGGCGGATCTCATTACACCATGATGTGGGTCGCGTCTGCATGTACAGGCGCACATCCCTCTGCCTATTTACATATGAATGCATCCAGTTTTGCACGCACTCGTCTATCCACCCACACACACACACACACAAACCTATCATTCACATATAAAAGCATTAATCTGCGACACACATGCTACATAATACACACACAGCAACCTATTCATACATGCACCTCACACATATGGGCTACTCATAAATTTAGACACTTCCGTCAGAAGGCCCTCACCAGCCGACAGGGATATGAACCCAATATAGCATTCCAGAGATAAGCCAGTGACTCTGGAAGCAGAACTAATATTATTTTCACGGTGTCGAACGTTTATCTGGCACCGCCTGCAAAGTGATGGTTCGGTGTCACTTTTGTTTAATAATGATGTGCCAATAGTAATATGCCTGCCGGCTGGAAACCTATTACAGTTCAAAAGATTATCCAAATACAATCTAATTTGGAATATTGCATTTTGACAGGCTGTGACTGGAGGAGGTGGGATGGTAATGTGATATTTTCTTTCCTTTTTAAAAATTCCAATTAACATTTTTAATGCTCAACAAACTGATGGCGACTGCAAATATTGCAGAGGTGTTTGACGGAGTTAAATCTCCTGATGGGATTCAGACAAAAGGGAAAGGAGAAATAACTTCAGCACAATGCAAACTTTTGATTAGCTCGGCGACATGTTTGGACTCTCCTGTCAGTTGACTTTAAATCGAGGCCGCGAAGAAAGAAAATAAACGGTAATCTTTTAAAATTCCGTGTGGGAGAGGAAACGGTGTCAAACGATCAAACATTCTTATTAGTCATTCACTGCTCTTATCCGAGATGCTGCTTTCTGGGTTAATCGTACATGCATCCTTTAATATTGCAACACCTTATACTTTAACATAAACTTAAATTTAGTAAGTCAGAGGAACAATCAGAGCATTTATTGCAGATTTTAGCTTCTCACACAACACATTTTTACAACGTACTTACCACTTTATTAGGTACTGTCTTTCTACACCTGCAGACTTGAATTTAGCGACCTTATTATCACTTTCTTCTCATAAATATTTAAGCAAAATGGATCAACACAGAATAAAATAGTGGGAAAAGATGGAGTTTTTGCAAGTTATTAAAACGGAAAGTAAAATTCAGTCTAACATTTCTATATATCACCAATATCTAATGTGTAATGTGTTTTTGTGATGAAGCGTTTTAATCTCCACTCTACCCCCTCTTCATCATTTTTCTTGTGCTCATACCTGCCTCCCCTCAGGTCGCCGCACTTCTCCTGCACTCGGTTATTTCCTGCCTGTTTTTTGCTTGAATGACTTGTGACAACCAGCAGGGAAGCTGTGAGTCCCGGATCATACGGGTGCATTAATATCAAAACCGTGAAATTAAAAGGTTTTAGCTGACTTCTGGATTGCTTTGAGGCTACAGGCTTCAAATGGCAAAAAACAAAACTTGGTCCTGTCTACATGGTATACTTTCCTTACTGTTTTTATGAGCGATTTAAATATAAAAGCAGTGAATCCCTGGTGAGAACATACACTGTTAATTTATGCCCAGATTGTTCGCAGGTTTGGTGTTGAGTTTCTGGTTTCACAACTGGCAATGACAAAGATCTAGCTGTAGAGAATCTTTTTATTACTTTTGATTGATGCCCTGTTATTGTTTCTCTTTATACTTAAAGCAGTACTGAAGCACTGCAGCCGTGTCTCAGACAGCCATTGTTGAAACCGGTGTTCTGTTGAAATATGCTCCCTGTTGAGATATGTTACCAATTCTTTCCACGTGTGCCGTTCAACAGTCTTGACTTTGATAAACAGATTTATCATTTATTTTTGTTTCTATATTTTTTTTATAAATACATTTTACCTATCAAATAAATTCTCCCAGGACAGAAACACCAAATATGATGTTATTTTTACTTTCTTTGCATTGTCAGCGCAACAGGCAAATGTTTGGACACACCCAGAGGAGAAGGACCCAACAATGGTCGATAAAGACCCAGAGGGCTTTTATATAGGCTGTGTCCAAATTCTGCATACTTTTAAGGACGTATTTTAAGGATGTTACGTCACACCGCCGCGACGAGAACTTTAACTTTAGCGTTAAGCATGTTTTTATTGTATGTTTACGTCTCTAAAAATGTTGCCGTTCGTATCTCCTGTGTAAGTATTTACACAAACAGGCAATTTGTTATTAGTGACATAACCTTTTTCAAATATGTTTTAGGGATGAAAAAGAAGAAAAACACCTTTACCAAGCTCCGGAGCAACATGTGGGGTGGAGGTACAAGAATAAATTTATTTATAAATCCTATTCTCAGTCAGCAGTGAGGAAGATGAAGACACGGATGAAGAGCTCTTTGGCTTTATGTTATAAACTTCTTCAGAATAAACCGATTGAAAGAAATAATTCTCATAATTCATTGTTTACATTATTTATTTCCCTTATTTTTTATAGTAAACAGATCGTTTACTAACAAGAGAATTGGCTCATTAGAGTCGTTTAATGACTTGTAGAAAATAATTATGGTACGAAACTCAATGATTATACAGAAATAAAACTATTTACAGAACGCAGAGCAACATTTTAATAAGTAATTGCAGAATAAACGTGAGAAGGAGGACACCTCGTTCACACTCCACTTCTTTTGTTTAGCGTCGTCACAGTTGCTCGGTAACCGGACACACGCAGAGAGTAAACGCAGGAAAAGAAGGGTAGAAGCGTCCAAATTGACAAGATACTTACTTAGGGTTCTTCCGTTCTTGACGGAACTGTCCTCATTAGATCGGTTAGCAGGGACTCTCAGTAGCATGCAGACCCTGAATTTGGACACAGCCAAAGAAAACATCAGTGAAGTATCCTTAAAAAAAGGTTAAATAATTAACACCATGAACAAGAATACTGTATAAACTTCTAATGACATCTTGTGATCAAAGAAGTTGTAAATTTGTACTACGGCTGCATTTTTCTTCAGGGCAGCATAAATGATCAGAACACCACTTCTGGCTGCGAGCCAAATTACTGAAGTTATTAAGTGTAATATAGAGGGACCAGACACGTCCAGAGTGTCTGAGATGAAGCTGAACATGTTTTTTGGTGAGTATCGACTAAGCCCAACGCACACCTAGATGCCTTGATGCGCGGCAAAAGATGCATCATTATTTTCTATGAGAGCACCCTCACCAAAAAACGCCTTGACCCCGCGCAACGATTAGAATCTGTTGAATTCAGACGCGGTGCCGCGACTGGAGAAGTCCCTATTGAGCACCCATAGTTTCTTCTTCTACGCTTCTTAAAGCGGGCGTCTCCTACATCTCCTAGCTTAACCACTTAGCGGCGCTATTTGACTGTAAAAAAAGCTCTCGACACCTAGTTTTCATATCTACCTATTTGGCTTGTTCTAGTCGCTGTACCAAAAATACTATTTCTAAAATATACTTATTTTATTTGACTAGTTGTTTTTTTCCATACTGCGGCCAAGGTATTTCTAAAAACAAATAGCTACTCACCCATTCTGTCAGTTCGCCATTGGAAAATGCGGGGAAATATCACCCAGCTTAGCGGCGATCTGGTGTAATTTAACGCACGCCATTATCGTGCGTCAGAAAACGCGGCGCCAGGCGTTACGTTTAGGTGTGCGTTGCCTTTTAGACAAGTTTCTAAACTGTAGCTTAAAGTTTTAAAAGTTATTTTGTACTGCTTTAAAAACTTTCTCTTATAGGGCTGCACGGTGGTGGACTTGGTAACACTGTAGCCTTGCAATAGGAAGGTCCTGGGTTTGAAACCGGGCTGGGACCTTTCTGCATGGAGTGTGCATGTTCTCCACATGCATGCATTGGTTTTCTCCAGGGACTCCAGCATCCTCTCACAGTCCAAAAATATGCATGAGGTTAACTGGTAAATCTAAATTGGCCCTAGGTGTAAATTTGTGTCTGAGTGGATGTTTGTGTCGCCCTGTGATGGACTTGTGACAGCTTGAGATAGACACCAGCTCCTTGTGACCCTGAACAGGAACAGGTGAGTACAAAAAATTAGTAACTGACCATTTTCCACTGCCTTTCTCTGGTCTTTACCACATCATTCCACGCCAGCCTGTCCTGTTTTATAGACCATCTCCTCTTTGGTCCGAAGTGGGCCAAAGCCGGCCAGCATGCCCACCTGTCTACTGATTGGTCGAGTAAAGTGATACCCGTGACACGACTACCTACGTATTGGTAGCCACTGATTGGCCTGACTGTGATCATGTGAAGTGATGTCAAGTGTTTGATCTCTCAGCCAGCAACAATGGTGGCTTGTTTACACCATTCAAGATGTTAGCAATAACTTAAAATCTCAAATGTAACTACCGGGACATCAAGGACCACAACGTTCGGAGTGACAGACCACAAACATGGAAGTGGTACAATGAAATGGAAGTTATTTATGGGGAAAGATAGAGACAGAGTGGAGCGGTTAGCCGGTTAGCTCTGCATGGCTTCAGCGTGAGTTGGAGGAGAAGCTTGCCGGGACATGGACAACGAGCAAGGGAGAGACTGGAGCAACCACACCTGATCATCCTTGATGTCACACAACGGTGAGTCATGATTAATTTTAAGCACTTTAAATACTTTGATGCAGCTCATGAAAAACTCTTTAAGCGATTTCACTCAAGGGCATGAGGTCACGTTGTTGTGCAGACACAGTTAGCTTTGCTGATTAACTCTGTCGGCAAAGATTTTTTTTGTCCAGGTAAAAGAAAACGGAACACCGCAGACTTGTGGGATTAGAACATTTATGGGAGACAGACAAACGCCCTACTGCTGTGCCCGAGACCAGCGTGAGTTGATGGAGAAGAAGCAGCTTCGACCTCAGAAGACAAAAGCAGGTGCAAGAACATTTCAACCAGTGCTTTCTTTCGGTGTTTTTTGCGACCTGGTTCAGGTGGTGGCAAACCAGAAAAAGTAACTGTCGGCCCAAAAGTTGTGATTAAATACATATGTGAATGTTTTGACTTTCAATAAAAGTGTGCAGAGCTAAAAAAAATGTGTCATTAATCCTCCCATGAAGGTTTTACTTGATATAAAACTGGACAAGGTAGCGGTAGGAGGCAGAACAGCACAAATGATGCAAAGAGGTCTAAGATGGAGCAGTTTTCCATTTTTCTTCACACCAGTGCTCACACGCTTGCAGAGCTCTGACCAGCAACACAGTACAAATGTTAAATGCCGCCTTTTATACTGTGGAACTCATTAGTACTCTGGACTGAACCATGTGATTGTACATCTTTCTTAATTACACTCCCTCCAAAATAATCATATCCCAAACTAATTTCACATCTAAACAAATCCTAAAACCTATACAAACCCATCACACCAAATATAATTAACATTTTAACACCATATACATCCTAACAGCAATTTCCAACACCCCTTCCCATTCTGACTCATGGCTCCTCCCAGAACCTATAAAATGGTGCCCATGTTGCTGGGAAAACTCTTAAAGAGACCATTTCATACAAATTTCAGGACTTTGTGGTTATTTCTTAAGTATTAACCAGTAATATGAAACATTTTATATCTAAAAAAATGTCAGGAAACACTTATTAACAGACCTTTCAATCTGTCTGCATTAAAATTCGGGTGGTTCCGGCTCCTTCCATCAGGCCTCGAGCAGCAGCTCGTTCATATTCATTATTGGAATTTGCTGGACTCAGATTGGCTAACAAACTAGCCAATCAGAGCAAGGTATACTGTTTCCTGCCCTGCTATGCATGGTAACGTCAGATGTCATGTCTTTTTTTTAATCAAACTATTCATTTATACCAAAAACATTAGTGGAGTGCCCTCTTCAGGTTAAAACGTGACACTGCACTTGAATTGGATCAGGCACTGCTGTTGGCTGAAACCTTATTTTCTTTAAACGTGACGTCAGGATTCTGCCGCTGCTGAATATAAAAAGAGCAGCGTCTCGGCCACGCCTCCGCAGAGAGTTGGAGTTTGAATAGCGAGTGATTATACGGAGAAGATCTCCTGTCTGCAGCAGTCGCAGTAATGTGGACATAAAGACGATTGGCACAATGCTCCGTGTGACACAAAAATGTTCACGCTGTGAGTAATAACCAGTGGTCCAGTCAGCCCATGGTGAACAGCATTCAATATGATGAGTTGCTGCACGTAAACCCTGGCTGCAAATATTTACATTTACCGGTAATCAGAGGCAGGATTCATTAAATCAATGAAGAATCAGCCCCTCTGACTTCTTTTGTTTACAGCCTTTGTTTTGGAAAACAATCAGTCATTCACATTCCACGGTTTAACTGATCCTGTCTGACTATCCAGTCTCTGTTTTATTTCCAGTCTTCATTCGCTCATCATATAAACGGCTGCATTGTGGTGATTGCTGAAAGCCGCTGTTCTGTTCAACAAAACCGGGTCCTGTAGGCTGAAACCGAACCATATTCAGTACCGCTATCGCATCCCCCGCTCTCTTTCTTTTCCTTCTCTCTCACACACGTCCACCTCCAGACATTTACCTGAACACACTCTCTCACACACGTCCACCTCCAGGCATTTACCTGAACACACTCTCTCACACACGTCCACCTCCAGACATTTACCTGAACACACTCTCTCACACACGTCCACCTCCAGGCATTTACCTGAATACACTCTCTCACACCCGCAGACATCAGCAGAGACACCGTGATCATGTGAAGCAGTAACTGTCAAAGCAGAGTTGTTACATTACTTTTCAAAAATGTGAATTTTGCAAGAGTAAAAAGAAAACCGTATCTGTTATAACATTTGCTGCGATCAAAAAAAAAAAGTCGGAAAAGTAAAATGAGTTGAAATGCAGCAATGAAAACAAGCAGTTCACATAAACAACTGAATCAAACTGTTTCGAAAAGTAATTCAGCAGTGAGCGAGAAAGAAGCAGTTAAACCAGTTTTCTGCATCGAGGCTGTCGATTGGTTTATTTGCATATTAACAGTATAAAAACAAAAGAAGTCTGTATGAATCTTCACCCTCTGAGGCATCGGAGCTCGCGTCATTCTCACTTTCCATTTTTCTGACTGGGATTTTTCAGAAACATGTCAATCACAGCCCAGAGCACGCCTAGCCCTGCCACCCCCCACACTACTTGTAAGCTGAGCACGCCCATGTCTCCACCCACGTCCTGCATTCTATTTCCACCGCTAAAGTGAGTCGTTCTACGCCAGGGGTGGGCAACTCCAGGCCTCGAGGGCCACTATCCTGCACATTTTAGATGTTCCCCTGTTTCACCACACCTGATTCAAATCTGCAACCTCTCAGCAAGTCCTATAGAAGCCTGTTAACGACCTGTTCATCTGCAGCAGGTGTGGTGAAACAGGGGAACATCTAAAATGTGCAGGATAGTGGCACTTGAGGCCTTGAGTTGCCCACCCCTGTATCTACACTATACTGCACCACACACATGTGCACCATGCCTATGTCGTTGGTGGAAAAGGGGCATCACTGGTCCGTTTGGTGGGGCAGAGGAAGCCATGCCTTGGGCTGTCAATTATTCTGTGGGTACCAGCAAACAAAGTAAATATTTTATTGCCGATAAATCTAATCCCATAATTCTCACATTCCTTTTTAAGAGATCATGTTTATTGCAGTTAGAAACACATGAGCTTTGTGGAGCTTTCATTCTTTGTGTTTACTGTCAAATGTGTATTATTCACTGACAATTTATCCATAACTAGCAACTTATAAACTCTTGTTTCTGCCAAACCATATACAAACAATGTGGAGAAACTATTCTGTGTGAGAATACAAATACAAGTTTTACAACTTCAAGAATTTACAAAGTTAATTTACAGTTGTGGTTTCTCCTTTGTGAATACAACAATGTAAGTCTGTGAATGTGAATCTCTATTCTTTAAAAATATTACCTGCTTGCTGCGTTCCTGCTGGGGCAGCTGGGGCCGCAGAGCTGCGCTTGTTCTTGGTCCATGTCGGGTCAGTGGGGAAAGAGGCAGGGGCCAGATGGGGACCAGTCAGGAACTTGGCCCCTCAATGGTGTGTGGAGCCCCCACTATTCTTCAATGGGGGCTTGGTGGTAGGGGACAGTGCATGAAGGCTGCCTTCTTCATGTCCATGCACTCCTACTCTAGTCTTGTCCCTCAATTTTATTTATATTATAGACATGTAGGGACAAGGGGAGGAGCTATGGGGGGTAGGAGATTCTGCTGTCAGCCAGCAGTGGGTTGTCCATCATCTGGACTGCCCTCCCCTTTTTTGATGCTCTACATCATTACCCACCATCACAGCCCACACATATCCAAGCACTTGCAAACACACTGACAGTTCATGCCGCACGGGTGGAAGGGACTGTTGGGGGGACTGCCCCAACGGTCTCTGCTGCAGGTTTTACATCTCCAGTTTGAGGCAATGCACGTCCTCCCCACAGCCACATCCAGCCTGCTCTAGGGGATGTTGCTGGCTATCCCTGTGTGGGTGTGGCTAGCTTCGGTTTGGTGGGGGACGTGTGGGAACCTGGCTGCTGTTGTGGTGCTGTGGGCTCTTGACTACTTGGGTTCTGGGATGACTCAGACCGCCTGTGGCTTTGAGGGTTGGTCTGTGAGTGTCATATATCTGTCTCTTAGTCTGGAGTGGGCTCATCCGTTTCAGCTGCCAGGGTTCCGCTTATTATTTGGCTCACCTGTCCGCACCCCTTTATAAGGGAGATGGTCTAAAGTTTGTTGCTAGTTTGTTGAGCATTGTTGTGTCTCCTTAACCTGCAATTCTTACCTGCGATCTGTTATCTCTGAACATCCTGTGTGACGAACTTGGACCGACCCCACTTCACCTTTGCCTGCCCATTTTGAGTTGTTTTTCCTGCACCTTTTTTTAAGATTACCCGGATTTGACCCAGACTCCTCTCCTTGGAACTCTGCTTTCTGCCTTGGCCCCATGCTGGTTCTGCTTTCTGAAAGCCTGATGGATTCTGTCTCCCAGATCTCGGTCAGATTATGCATTAGACCTCCTGCGCATTCTTCAAGACTCATCTTTGGGAGTGATCTGCTGGGGGGCCTTCATCAGCTGCTGAGTGCCGACACTGCTTCGTTCTCCTGGAGGGAGGTATGGGACTGCACTGAGAAGCATACTTGTCTATCACTGGCTGACGATTAACTGTGTGTGTTCTTCCATCACAGACTGTGTCCAGTTCTAGTATTAACCAGACCTGAGGATCTGCTCCTGGTCTTTTACTCATAATGAACAGTTGTATTGCCTCTATCTGGGTGTGTGCTATTTTCTGGGATTCAGTTATCTGACCCATTAACAAACTAGCCAGCATTATTAATCCCACAGCACCCTCAGAGTGGCAAAATTGAACAGAGGCCTCTATAATGAATCTCGAGCAGGGCATGGCTGAAATCTGGACTAATATTAGTAAATTGGCTTCTTCAGTTTCTGCCACACAGGAATCTCTGAAATTTGTGGCTCCTATAACAAACTAATAAATATTTATTATTGAGAACCACATCTATGTCTCATTAGTACTATTTACCTATCTGCCATGGTGTTCAAACATAAATCCTTGGACTGAACTATCGTGGTGTTGCGTTCTTTCTTTTCTAGACATTTCACCATATCTGCTACACAAACATGATCATGATATACTGATTCTGCAGAGACCTGAATAATCATGGATAAAACATTTTAATCATGTTATCGAATTTCCAGAGTTCTACAAAACACTAAATGAATTGTGTAACACTGTAACTTGAACAAACTGAGCTGCATGTAACTAGAAGTGAAATGGACCTGCTCTAATTTCATTAGATGAACTGATCCTGTGTCAATACATGTGATTTAATTAAAAAAAAGTTATTTCACTGATGCTCTGTATATGTGTAAGTATGTAGGTTGATAAATTAGAAACATTTTGAAAAGTTCTTATCTTACAGTAATTTGAACTTGTCTAATCAGTTCAAATGCCTCATTGTCCAATAAATTCATCTTTTTACTGTTAACAGAAACCAGGGCAGGCCGAATAGTTTTATTTTAACTCGTGTTGTTACACTTACTGAACAAACATGTAACAAAACGCTTTAACACGTAAGCAGGCTCCTCCCCTATGACTTTCTCTTCTTTTTGTTTCAAGAAACATAAGAAACTGTGAACCAGAGTTGACTAAGGAGTTTTCTAAGTTAATTCATGTATTTTTTCTGATTGAACGTTAACTTTTTTTTTTTTTTAATAACCTTTATTTACAAAACATATTACATATACAAACAAACATGGCAATTCAGCAATTGTTCAAAACTATAAGGGGCATAACAGAGGCACGTCCAACAACAGGAATTATCAACTTGATGAAAATCTGAGAAAATTGACATAAAAAAAAAAAAAAAATATACAAGGGCCTTATGCTTTGAAATTAATGTGCATTGGTGGGTAATTTCATCAATATTTCACACAGGTTTTGACAAGTCTCAATATACTTCAGGGATTTTATATATAATTGGAATTCAGATAAAAAAATGTTAAAAACTGGTGATGATCTTAGCACTCTCTGTTTATGAATAAAGAACTTTGCCAGACAAAATATAAGATTACAACAGACTTCAAATTCGTTGTTATTCAGTATTACTCCAAATGTTATCATATCTCGGGAAATAGATTCAGGAAGTGTTATTACTGGTTCAATCCATCTTTTTAAGTCATTCCAAAAGAATTTAGTTTTGTGGCATTCATAGAAAATATGGTCTATTGTTTCTATATCATTTTCACAAAATGAGCAAATATTATCAGCTATATTAAAACGAGATCTTAGTAGTTCTTTTGAAGGGTAAATTCCATTTAAGATTTTAAAATGTGTTTCTTTAGCTTTTGGTTGAATAGGGAGCTTTAAATACATAGTTCTTAATTTTACAACCAATTTCTTTTCATATTTGCAAAAAATGTTGTTTTTATTTATTTTTCCAGGGAGTAAACTTTCATTTAAACAGTTTCTTATTGTTCGGTTATTGATTTTTTTGTCAGTAAATGATGTACCATTTATAGATAAATTCGCCAATTGTGGAGTTATAGGGCAATATGATATTATGTTTTTAATCTGATTAATATATTGTTTTGGTATGGCTTTAATTAACCTTGTAAATTCAACTTTAGGGGGACAGAATTTATGCTTGATTGAACATTAACTTAGCATCGCTAACTTAAGCTAGCGCATCCAGCCACGTCATCAGCAGGCGCAGGCCCCCCGAGCAGATCAGTTACCTCTGCGCCATCTCCCCGCTCAGACTGACTGGAGAGACGGAAGGAATCGCATTGCTTGTTGTAGACCTCATCATTTTTTCTGTTCTTTACAGGTTAGTGGGTGATTTAATCTATAAATGTGTCGTATTTATAACTCATGGATAATCTTAATGTGCCTACTAATCGTTTTTCTTTTCGTAAAGTTGTATATTGTTTGGGCGTCTTCTCAAATGAATGCTAGCGTGGCTAAGCATGTGCTCAATGTTGCATTTACAGATCTGGTTACACGTTGAATTTATACAAATTAAGTGTATAAATAAGTGTGTAAATAAAAAGGTTTCCGACAGTATCTGCATTAAATGTCCTATATCAGACAAAATAATTTTTTTTAGCATTCAACGATGCTATTTCCTTACTTTAAAAAAATCCCCTGTGTGTGTGTGTGTGTGTGTGTGTGTGTGTGTGGTGGTGGTGGACGTGGTTGGAGGAGAGGCAGGATTTTAGGTAAACCGAGTGTTTTACTGCCAGTTCGAAGAATATCTCCGGGCTATAAGTTATTTCTGTATAAATTACTTTTTGTCATATACGTGTTTATCCCAGATGTTGAAAGTTGTAAAATAGCATGATACAGGACATTTGAAGGAAAGGCAGTGCTAATTTATTGGCTGCCATCATCAATTGTGTTTTTTTGCGGGGGTGAGAGAACGACTGTGCACCTTGTGAGTAAACATCACACCTCTAAAGGAAGTACAAGTTGTTTTTACCTGTGTGTGGTGGTGAAAATTCCTTTGATCACAAAGTCTGTCCATCACAGAGGAGAGGAACATTGGAGTTTGTAACATTAGTCTGATTTTTAAAACACAACATAGCATTTAGACTTTGTAAAAAGAGGGTGGTTTCATTGTGATTCTGGGTTGAGACTTGTAAAATGTTTTTGGGGAACTGAAAACTCATTGTCAGCTGTATGTAATGTAAACTTATTTGTGTTAATATTTTGTGTTGACGACAGGCCTAACACCTGAGACCTGTTGCAGATTGTTAGTGGCTTGTACAGAAAGTGACTGTTCATTTGGAGGAAGCTTCAAACCTACCTGTGACCGTGGACAAGAGCTGGCTACCATGATTAAACCAGGAGGTGAGTTGTGACCAAAGAAAACCTGTCAGGAGTTGATTTAATCCAGAGAGCGTTTAATTGTGACAGACTCAGAAATGGGTGACCGTGAGAGGAAGAGTCTGGTGTGGGACATCAGGAAACTGTCAGGTACTGACTCTTGTCACCTGAAAAACTTTTCCAGGTTGCAGCCAATATTATTCAGGGTTTTCACGTGGTATTAAAAGGCAGTAAAGGAAATGAGCTCAAATCAAGGCCCTTAAAAGTGCGTAAGTGTGACTGGAGAATTTTGATAACCACTTGTGTTGTGAGGCTTTTTTGCAATCTTTTGCACCTCCATTGCTTTGCACACACTAATTTCCCTGTTCACTGACTGGAAATTGATATTTTTGATCACAATGCTTAAAAGTGGAATATGGAACATGAACACAGCAATAAGCAGAGGTGGGTAGAGTAGCCAAAAACTGTACTCAAGTTAGAGTAGCAGTACTTCAAAATAATACTACTCAAGTAAAAGTGAAAAGGAGTCATCCAAAAAATTACTCAAGTAAGAGTAAAAAAGTAGTTGGTGAAAATACTCACTAGCTACGTTTACATGGGCACATTTAATCGGAATAAACGCCCAATCGGATAAAAAATGCGTCATGTAAACATGTCAATCAGAATGTTTTGATCCGATGCAGCCTGATCCGAAAGCTGGCCACCAGAAGTGGTCTGCTGATGCAGTCATCCTGTCATCCTGCTCTCCTCTCCTGTGGTGGAGGAGCAGTAGCAATATGTATTCAGCCGCTAGCTTGGTTAATGCGACCAGTAAAAACCCAAACATAAAGGTAATCACCCGCAGAGGGTCCATATTGGGGATAACGTGAGTCAGCTCGAGCACACGATGGGGTGGGAAAGACGTGCAGAAAGGACGGAGTTTGTTTACTTTTTTTTCTTCCCCCGGAAAGACAACTCACTGTGCGCATGCTTAACTCATTTAACCTGATTGAGTGCTTGGTGCATGTGTACTCATGGAATGATCAGATCATTTCAGTTAGTGTCCATGTAAACAGGGATTTGGGAATTCCGATCGACCAAGATTTTAATCAGATTGGGGAAATTTGGCGCATGTAAACGTAGCTACTGATAAGGCTGGGTATCACTCCTAATCTAAAATAAAGAGCAAAAATTGATTCGATTCAATATCGATTCTTTCTTCAGATATTTCTGTCACATTAGTATTTCTTGAATATCAGACATTCGTAGATGGCAATTTTTATGAAATGCTGAAGCAGCCTTTCAACAGTGCGTATTTTATATACATTTAATATTCATGTTTTCATTAAAAATATCCAGAAGCAGTGGCATGTGGCATAACTGTAACATTTATTTGTGAAAATAACCAATGTTACATGTTAAACAGAATACAGTGTTAACAGAAACATTACAGTTAAAAAAGAATGGCCAAATAAAAATTAAGCTTTCTTTAAAACCTGTATAGCTTTTAAGTGCAACTGAATTACCTGTGCAGGTTACTTATTGTAAACATATCTTATCTGAAAAGCTGCTTGATCCCTGGACAGATCTTTGTTTTGTACTTGTTTAAAGGACATCACATGGCATAAAACCATGTTTGCATTGTGCAAAATAAACTTAGATCTTGAGTGAGTAAACAGGTAGTGAAAAAGTGATAAGCAGCAAGTGAGCATTACTTCTGATTAAGAACATACAAAACTTTCTTTTTATTTTTCTGCTGTTTACTAAATTTACACCCACTCCAATCTGTCTTAGATCACCTGAGAAGTAACCGAAACAGCATGTGATAAGAATATACACTATCAGAACTGGATACTTAAAAATAGTGCAAAACATGTTTTTTTCTGCTTGAGGAGGGAACTCTATGAACACTACAAATGGTTTAAACTGTAAAGTCTACTAAACTTAACTAAAGCCTCCCCAAAGGATTTCTTTTAGACATTTCTTCTTCTTTTTAAAATAAAAACATGCTTATTTCTTATTTTCTTTGACTGTAAGATTTTTCTGCAAGAAAAGGAGCTGGTCAATATGTTGTGGAGTGAGGCAGCTTCTTTGTGCTGTTACAATGTCCCCAGCTGTTGAAAAAACACGCTCTGAGGGGACACTGGTCCCTGGTACACAGAGATACTTCCTTGCTTGTTGAGCCAAAAGAGGAAACTCTCCTGCATGTGAGCTCCACCAGGCCAGTGGATTTTCAGAGAGTAGGATAGGTTTTACCTCCTTGTATCTGCTCACTTCTTCCTGTGCAACCTCAGCAAGAGTCTTCTGTGATGGTGCAGGTTTAGATGTGTAGGCAGGTCCCAAGAGAGTCATCAAGGCTGATTCTTTGGATCTCTTTGCTGAAGGAGGGGTGGAATCCACTTCCATAACAGGGCCAGGAAGGGTGTGTGTCTCCTTTGCATAACCATCAGTTTGCTGTTAAGATATAAAAATCATGGTTTAAAAAATAGAACACAATGTCAGCCTTTTGTTGTAGTTATAGAAAAGCATAAAATTAGTTTCTTTTTTGTTCTCTGTAACTCACATTAGATAAGTCAGCTTGCTCAGGGACAGCTGCTTCAGTCACCAGGCAAGAGAAGGTGTCATCACAGGCCTCTCTGGATAAGAAGGGCAGTGTCTTGAAGCGAGGATCTAATGCTGATGCAACATACAGCTTGTCCTTCAGGGCCAAATACCTTAAATATAATGAATAATGTAAATAACTTATACATTGTTAAAACTGCAATTGATTTTGTCTAATAATGTAGAAATACTGTACACATTGCAATGCATATACACAACATGCATGGATAAACATACAAATACACTCTTTAAGTTTTATAATCTTTATAATCTTGAGTTCAAGTTGTTGAATACAGCAGCCTTAAGGTCTTTGATGACAGCTGAGTCATGGGTTGAACCGCTCATGTCCAACAGCAGCTGTGCATGCAGAGGTGCCACAACAGACAGAGTGGGAGTCTTCTCTTCGGACATAACCAGTGTGGCAGCTTTCAGGGGCTCAAGAGCTTTCACCACATCTTCTGCCGTTGTTATATCTGCCTTTGTTAATGTGCAGAGATCACTCTCCTTCCTGCGCACTTCAGGTGATAGAAGAGCCGCTGAGATGGATGGCTGCTGCTCCAGGAAGCGCTCCAACATATCCAGGGCGCTATTCCACCGGGTCACCACATCAATAACCAGCTTGTGTGCAGGCAGATTCAGCATCCGCTGCTTCTCTTTTAGCTTGAGGCTAGCCATAGAACTACAATGTGTCTCACTCGCCCGAGCAGACGTGCAACAGCTGGGATCTTTAGAGCTGCTTGTGAGGCCAGGTTTAGCGTGTGCGCAAAGCACCCGACGTGCAACAGCGACATCAACTCCACAGCTCGGACCATATTAGCAGCGTTGTCTGTCACGATGGTGGGGTCTTTGTCTGTTAGTCCCCACTCCTGCAGCACATCAGACAGAAGATCTGCCAGATTTTTTGCCGTGTGACTTGTATGAATCAGCCTGGTTTGTAAAACATGAGAGACGAGCAGCCACTCCTCGTTGATGTAGTGACAAGTTACTGTCAGATACGAATCCGTCGATCTCGATGTCCAGCTGTCACAAGTTAGAGCAACTCCTGTCGCCAACTTTAGTGGAACTGAAACACTGTTTTTCACCTCTGCATAGAGCGTTGGTATGATCACCTCGCTTAGATGTTTGCGTGTTGGCAAGACGTAGCGTGGCTCTAGCAGGTTGACAAGGCTTTGGAATCCGTCATTTTCAACGACACTGTATGGTCTTTACATATAAAGACTGCAATTGCTTCAGTTATTGCTTGGGCACGCTGCGAGCTTGCAGGCATCTTGCATACAAACGCCTTTTCCAGTTGGGTTTATTTTAGGTTGTAATTTTGCGGCAGCGTCTCCGGGTGATGCCTTGATAGATGGTTTCTGAGGTTGGTTGTATTTCGACAGTATTTTGTCTCCATGTTGCAAAGCTTGCATACAGCTTTGGTTTTGTCCAGCTCTGTTGCTTTTGCGTCACAGGGTTTAAATCCAAAATAAATCCACACATCTGCCTTTAAACTTGCGGACGCTTTCAGTGTCGTCGTCGTTTCGTTTAGTCCCGCCATGATGATCTTCACATGAAATATCGCGGAGCAGCAAGTCACGCGAGTGTAACCGGAGTTTGAGAGGCGGATCTCCGTCACCGGAAAAGGAAATGTATATTTTAAAAAATCGATTTAGTGCTTTATGAATCGAATATAGATTTTTTATTCTTAAATCGATTTAAATCGATTACTCGATTTTTTTAAACCCAGCCCTACTCACTGAGTACAAGTATTGGTTGTAATGTCTGATTTTTTTTTTTTACTCACAACAAACACACTATATTATACATATATAAATAAGGCAGAAGCATTCAAAATTTCAAGCCTTCACTCAGTGAAGCGCTGGTTAAACTTCAGCAGCAGTTGACTTTCAAGGTTCTTGCTGTGAAACTGTGACCGTTTAGCAGTTAGCAGGAGTCCTGCCTCACTGAAAAGTCCCTCACAGGCTGCAGATGCAGGGACAGCTGTATTGACTTTGATCGCCAGCTTCTTGATGTGAGGAAAGCCAACCAATAGATCCATACCTCCAGTGGATGGAGGTATGGATATGAAAGGTACCCCTCCAGCTCTCCTGCTTCTGGCTTTCTTGACTTCATGGATCCAAAGAAGTCCTCTTCATCAGAAATGCTGCTGTTCATGCAGGCCTCATCCATCTCTGAGTCTAGGTGTTGCCTGATGAAGTTGAGACCTGTGGAAAGGAAAAGTAAAAAAAAAAATAGATCTATGCATAAGACTGCCAAGCTGCTGATGTTTGGCATGAAAAATGTAAAACTCTTGAGATGATACTAATTCATAAACCTTTGAGTTTCTAACAAACACTGTAATCCTAAATCACACTAACAGAGTCAGAATCTACTGGCATGACAAGTATATTTACCAGCTTTTAAGATGCTCTCGTCTGTGGTCCAGGATGTTCTGAATCTTGGCAGAAGTATTACAGCTCTGGGTCTTTCATGACTTCTCCAAAGCGTTTCTGGACCCCATCCCGCAGGGCATCAACAAGGGGTCTACACATTTTGCAGGTTAACTCCAGCTTCTCCAGCAACTGGTAAAGTGTTGGCAGAAAGAAGCCCATGTGCGCAGATGATTCCCCTTGGAGGATGTTGAGGGCCATGGCAATGGGCTTCATCACAGCAGTGTACTCAGCCAAAAACGCCATTTCAGCAGGATTAAACCTAAAAAAGGTGAAAAAAAAAAGAAATAAGACACAGCTGGTTTACAACATTTCAATTATTCTGAATCATCTGTGTGGAATTATAAAATAAGTCTGTAAAACTATTTTAAGTAATCACATTTTTATCAGTCTTGGAAGTTCTTTAAAGGGGTTATGACATCAAAATGCACTTTTTTGAGTTTTTTGGGGTATATCATGATGTGTTGTGCACTGATGAGGCCGTGTGAACGTCCAAAGCGAGTATCAAAGTTCCCGTTTGTGGGCGGTCCGCTTTGTTTCATATTTAAAAAACGGTCGAATCGGAAAGCACCATTTTTTCCTACGTGGCATTTCATCTACGTATTTCATAGCATCCAATAAAAGTGCACAGTGAGGTAAACAGTCCAACCCCCCACCCCACTCCCCCCACCCCCAGCCCATACACCGGTAGCTGCGTTGCGCTAGCTTGTGCTGCTGCTCTTGAGAAGAGATGGCTACGCAAACGGGGACCTGTTGTGTCCAAGGATGCTCAACCCATGCTGGAAGTTTCCACTCACTCCCGAAGGATGAAAAAAACTAGAGAAGAGTGGCTGAAGTTCATTTATGGAGAAGTGCCACGCAGTTATAACCTCAATTTAAAAATATGTTCAGCTCACTTCACGGAGGACTGCTTCCATAACTTGGGTGAATTCAAGTTGGGATTGTCAAAGAAACTGATTTTAATTAAAAATTCTTTACCAACCCTGAAGGAGGCGACCACATCGTCAATACCCGTAAGTTTATTTATTTAATAAAATGCTGCCTTGCCTGATAAACGTTTGTTCGTGGTCTGAAGAGTTCATGATGCTAGCATGGGATAGCCGCTCTAGCAACAATGTCCGTGAGCAACAGGTTTATCATACCATATTGTGAATCTATTTTCATTGATAACATCTGACAGCACTGTTTATTCGCTCATGTGATTAGTTGAGTTTTATGTGTTCACCCCTCCGTCTCCCTCAGAAGACGTTTCAGGCTCGAACATATACGGTTGTAAACGTCCACTCGCCATGTTACTGGACTGTTGACGGAGCCGAGAAGAAAGGCTTGCTGCGGGCAATGGTTGTAGCCAATCAGAGCGAAGTCAGCCAGGGAGACCCACATATCATTAATGAAAGGAACCGTGTTGCTGAGAAGAGGATTCTGACCTGCCCGTACACCCCCGCCGTGTTAGTTTTTTAATCAAATTCTTTTGAGAGTTGACATATGCGGGCATATCTACTACATGAAATAGCTTTACGCCAGTTTAAACAGTGATGTCATCACACCTTTAAAGGTGGATTCACATGATGATGGTTACAAACAATACAAGTCCTGTTAACTTACATCTTTATCTTTAACGCTGTGCAAACGTTGCGGATTGCTTTCTCTCCTTGCTCTTCTTGAATGCGCACAACTCTTTCCACAGAAAGGAACAGGGAGCTCCAACGAGTCTGATTGGGTCAGAGAAACTGCAACTTGCACTCACGTTCCACTGTTTCGTAAGCCATGATGGACCTGCTGGTTTTATTCCACAGAGCATGACATTTTGCAAAAGCTGACCGAGACAGCCTCTTGTATGCATCATTGGCGGCTTCTGTAGCAGTGGTGTCAACTGTCGATATTAGATTGAGTAGATGACATGCACACTTTTGGAGCATTGGAAGCTGGTACTCCAGACCTGTGTTGTCATTCAAAATAGCAGACACATCTTGATACTCTAACTCGCTCTCTTCAGCTGCCTCATCATCAATAGTGGACCCTTCTTCCTCTTGTCCATCTGTGGTTTCTAACTCTTTCTCTACACCATATAATTGAAAAACCTTCAAAAAGTTTGAACCACTGTCCGTTGTTGTCCTGGTCACTTTGTCCCTGATGTGATACTCAGTGTATTTCTTCTAACGCTGCAGCAAGAACATCAAATGTGTGTGAACCTTTAAGAGGTCCACACGTCAGTGCAGCTGAATGCCGTTCCAAAGAGTTCTCATCTATCCAGTGACAAGTAACTCCCAAATAGCTTCATTGTCTGGCAGACCAGCAGTCTGTTGTGGTAGCAACATGGCTCACTGTGTTCAGTTTTTTTTTATGATTATGCTCTTCATGTTCTTTTGAGCTTAATGTTTTCCTTGTCATCACTGTACAGTGAGGTTGCAAGGTTTCCATCATATTGCTGGGTTTCACATGACGTTGCGTTGACGTCACCAAATGCATATGGGGATCAGGAAGTAACCGCCGCTGCACAGAACCCTGCTGAACTCCGCACAGATTTTGGGCATTTTTAAGCCGAATCAGCAGTCTATGGTTGTTGCAATTGCTCTAATCGGGAGAAAGACAAACATTTTTTACGTGTCTCGAAAGTCGTGTGCCACAAAGGACTTAATTTTAAAAAACTTACCGAAAGAAGATGCCAGAAATAGATCACTTATCTCGAGCTAAAAACAAGAGGCGCAGAAACGGACAATGCTAGAGTTTGCAGCGATCACTTTCTAAAAGGGTTTAATAAAAGGGTTTAATAAATGTTCTAGTGTTTTAGTGAACATTTACTTAGAAACACATCTACAAAAATGGCAGGTAAACAAGTTTTTCTCTGGCCACAAACCACATTTTTATGGGGGGTTCTGTGGATCTCTGTGAATGGTTGAACTACATTATAGAAATATATAGAGAGAAATTACTTAAAATTAAACAAATCTAATAGAAATTTGGATTTAAAAAGGCATAATAAAGTATTTACATGTAGATACTAGCACATAAACACACTCGTTATTAGCATTAGCAATAGTATTATTATCATGAATTAAAAGTAGCACAACTCACGACTTACCCGTGCAAAAACAAGACGACAGCCATTTAAAGCTTCTCTGGATCCTAAATCGTTGACCCAAACTGATACAAAATAGTTGTAGGCTTCCAGGCTTTTGAAGGCTTTCATTTGATTTGCTGTGTAAAAAGAGGTATGCAGGACGAGAGTTTATGTCGATAGCTTCAATACAGGGTAAATCCTACAGACTGTATTTAAGTCCGATTTTTTTAAACTATACGGGTCATAACCTAAATGAAGATATATTTTTTTGCAATATCACGTCTGTGCTAGTCCATTTAAAGCCTTACTATAGTTGCTTTCCGACATCGCGCTGTGCTGTTGTGGCCAAGTGAAACACTTCTGACCCCCATTTGAGTTTCGCGCGGCTTCCGAGTCACGTGAGTGAAACCCAGCAATTCTTGAAGGAGGACGTCTCAACTATGGAAAATGGTTGGTTGGCCTCACACAAAAGTAAGCAGAAGCTTGTCAAACGCTTGTGTGACCTGCCGAGAACCAGTGGGTGGCTCATTAGAAGAGGTTAACTTTCGCTTTCTGTGGCGGTCGATTAATTCTGAATAGCTCTTCAGTGAGTTGGGGTGAAGTCTCTGTTGGAAGACAAATATCAGAATATTGATCTACATGAGTAATCAACTTTTATTCACTTTATTGATCACAAAGTTGGGAAATTGGGCAGCAGCATGACATATGACATACAGGACCGAAGACAAGATGTTGCAGATGAGACGCTCTGATTGGTTGACATGCCGCTTCAAGAGCGTTACAAACGTCAAAAGTTCAGCTAGCTGAACTTTCTGCATTTTGAGCTTTTCAAGCGTTTCGAGTGTCAACGCCTGAAAAGCTAGAAAAGTTGCCGCTCATAACGCTCACAAAGTGACGCAGAACCGTTGACGTCTGTCTGACGCACTCCACCATAGACTTTACATGTAAACTTGCCGCTTCGGAAGTTGATGGTTGGGCCGGTGTGAACGCACCATTACTGACACACACACGTTTTACCTTTTTAAACACTGACTGCTGGGAGACAGAAGAGGGGAAGGGGTTCGTTATTCTCCACTTTTCTACACTAACTGACTGAAGCTGCTGCATCATGTTGTCAGATTTGAGGACAGCACATGTATCGCACGTTTGCCACAGAACTCACATGTCCGGGTCTTTTTGCGTAGTTTAGAGCTGCGAAGAGTGCCAGCGCCACTCTAAGTTCACCTTACCTTTAAGCTCCTCCCACATGGTGAGAAACCCACCTGGTGCCTCCAACCCTAGTTGGTACAAGGGGATTCTGGTCTTCTTGAAGTTGTGCTTTAAAGTGTAACTTAACACCCCCCCCTCCCCATATACAGTCTGAGATTCAAAAAATAACATGAGAAAAGGGAGTGACTGGTGGACTAAGGGGGCTTGATATTCTGCAGTGAGTGACTTCTGACACACGCGGCAGAGAGGTACAGGTGAAACAGAGGAATATCTAGACGAGACGAACAGCTCTGATCCGTATCATTTCGAGCCGATAGTTTGCCGTGTAGCGGCTTAGTGGCATAGAATGGGGCTCTTTCTCAACTGGTACATTGTTGTTAGCTACGCTACTAGCTCCTGTAATGTAGCTTGACCCAGTAAACAGGTGCAGCTGCGAACGTGCGACCACACTACCGTTTCAAGCCAATGCTTCGTACTGTTGTTGATCAAAGCAAAAGCTACAGTGGGGCAAAAAAGTATTTAGTCAGCCACCAATTGTGTAAGTTCTCCCACTTAAAAAGATCAGAGAGGCCTGTAATTTTCATCATAGGTATATCTCAACTATGAGAGACAAAATGAGGAAAGAAAATCCAGAAAATCACATTGTCTGATTTTTAAAGAATTTATTTGCAAATTATGGTGGAAAATAAGTATTTGGTCACCTACAAACAAGTAAGATTTCTGGCTTTCACAGACCTGTAACTTCTTTAAGAGGCTCCTCGGTCCTCCACTCGTTACCTGTGTTAATGGCACCTGTGTGAACTCGTTATCAGTATAAAAGACACCTGTCCACAACCTCAAACAGTCACGCTCCAAACTCCACTATGGCCAAGACCAAAGAGCTGTCAAAGGACACCAGAAACAAAATTGTAGACCTTCACCAGGCTGGGAAGACTGAATCTGCAATAGGTAAGCAGCTTGGTGTGAAGAAATCAACTGTGGGAGCAATTATTAGAAAATGGAAGACATACAAGACCACTGATAATCTCCCTCGATCTGGGGCTCCACGCAAGATCTCACCCCGTGGGGTCAAAATGATCACAAGAACGGTGAGCAAAAATCCCAGAACCACACGGAGGGACCTAGTGAATGACCTGCAGAGAGCTGGGACCAAAGTAACAAAGGCTACCATCAGTAACACACTACGCCGCCAGGGACTCAAATCCTGCAGTGCCAGACGTGTCCCCCTGCTGAAGCCAGGACACGTCCAGGCCCGTCTGCGGTTTGCTAGAGAGCATTTGGATGATCCAGAAGAGGATTGGGAGAACATCATATGGTCAGATGAAACCAAAATAGAACTTTTTGGTAGAAACTCAACTTGTCGTGTTTGGAAGGGAAAGAATGCTGAGTTGGATCCAAAGAACACCATACCTACTGTAAAGCATGGGGGTGGAAACATCATGCTTTGGGGCTGTTTTTCTGCAAGGGGACCAGGACGACTGATCCGTGTAAAGGAAAGAATGAATGGGGCCATGTATCGTAAGATTTTGAGTGAAAACCTCCTTCCATCAGCAAGGGCATTGAAAATGAGACGTGGCTGGGTCTTTCAGCATGACAATGATCCCAAACACACCGCCCGGGCAACGAAGGAGTGGCTTCGTAAGAAGCATTTCAAGGTCCTGGAGTGGCCTCTCCAGATCTCAACCCCATAGAAAATCTCTGGAGGGAGTTGAAAGTCCGTGTTGCCCAGCGTCAGCCCCAAAACATCACTGCTCTAGAGGAGATCTGCATGGAGGAATGGGCCAAAATACCAACAACAGTGTGTGAAAACCTTGTGAAGACTTACAGAAAACGTTTGACCTCTGTCATTGCCAACAAAGGCTATATAACAAAGTATTGAGATTAACTTTTGTTATTGACCAAATACTTATTTTCCACCATAATTTGCAAATAAATTCTTTAAAAATCAGACAATGTGATTTTCTGGATTTTCTTTCCTCATTTTGTCTCTCATAGTTGAGATATACCTATGATGAAAATTACAGGCCTCTCTGATCTTTTTAAGTGGGAGAACTTACACAATTGGTGGCTGACTAAATACTTTTTTGCCCCACTGTAAATTTGGATTAGCTCGTGTAATATCTCTGACTCAGCCTCGTGGGGCTGCGCGCGCGACCGCTCCACATAATTGTCCGGACAAAAGCATATTTCAGAGAGGTGTCCAAGGTATAAATCAAAGTTTCCAAGCATGAAGAGAAAATCCTTCAGCAATGTGCTAAAAACATGTTTTCACACAATCACAAACACTAAAATGAACTCTAATAACGGCCGTATGCACTTCCTGTTCCTGTATACTCCATAGCAGCAGAATCCTGATGTCCTGTTTAGAGAAAATAAGGTCTCAGCCAATAGCAACGCCTGATTCAAATTCAAGTGCAGTGTAACATTTTAACCTGAAGAGGGCGCTCCAATAACGGTTTTTGATATAAAATGAAAAGTTGTATAAAAATGTGCTAAAATACTAAAAACAAGACCCAGAAATGTAGACAGGACTATTCAACACTCATTTATAGAGTTTATCAGCAAAAAAAAAATGTTGATTTGGGGGTAAGTTTGCCCTGTTGAGAGCACTTTTACCATAGAATATATGCAGCCCTGACAGCACATCTTCAATCTGTTTTGCCATAGAGCAGCTCTTAATGGCATCCTTGAAAGCTAGTTCCAGGCAATGTGCCATACACTGAATACCCAGGACGTGCATGTTACCCCCGCTCAGCCTGCTCACTACTCCTTTACGTGCCCGTCACTGATGCCCCATCAGTTGCACATGCCACCAACTTGGCCGTCTTCAGGCTGGTAAGTGCCTTCATGGCAGCCGTATTCTTCGGGGCCGCTTTTCCCCGTGCTCTCTTTTTTACCTGGATGTGGCATTTGGATGACTCGTGGTCTTTTATGGCTTCCAATTTTAGCCCCAACAATGAAACTATTAGTTTTGGCATCTTCTGAAGCGTGTTGACGACATAGAGAGCAGAACATTGTCAGACTTGTCCCGTGATAAAATAACCAATTGCAGGACTCCCCATTGTCTGCTTTTTTCCATCGTTTGTTAAAAAACGTTTTTTGACCTTTTTGTCTTCTTCTTCTTCCGTGTATTTTAACGGGAGTTTGCAACCAACGTTGAGCAGTACTGCCTCACACCGTCCGGTTATTTTTATTTACCCGCCACGGTGGCTGGTGGGTGAAGCGAGTTTACCCACCACAACACAAAATCACCCACGTTTGGCTGGTGGCGGGTGCTAATTTCCATACCTGGTATGTATGTACAGTGGGGCAAAAAAGTATTTAGTCAGCCACCAATTGTGTAAGTTCTCCCACTTAAAAAGATCAGAGAGGCCTGTAATTTTCATCATAGGTATACCTCAACTATGAGAGACAAAATGAGGAAAAAAAATCCAGAAAATCACATTGTCTGATTTTTAAAGAATTTATTTGCAAATTATGGTGGAAAATAAGTATTTGGTCACCTACAAACAAGTAAGATTTCTGGCTTTCACAGACCTGTAACTTCTTTAAGAGGCTCCTCGGTCCTCCACTCGTTACCTGTATTAATGGCACCTGTGTGAACTCGTTATCAGTATAAAAGACACCTGTCCACAACCTCAAACAGTCACCCTCCAAACTCCACTATGGCCAAGACCAAAGAGCTGTCAAAGGACACCAGAAACAAAATTGTAGACCTTCACCAGGCTGGGAAGACTGAATCTGCAATAGGTAAGCAGCTTGGTGTGAAGAAATCAACTGTGGGAGCAATTATTAG
The DNA here is from genome assembly GCA_006937955.1 of Pachypanchax playfairii. Taxonomy (NCBI): domain Eukaryota; kingdom Metazoa; phylum Chordata; class Actinopteri; order Cyprinodontiformes; family Aplocheilidae; genus Pachypanchax; species Pachypanchax playfairii. Next base: position 75,840 of record SSNP01000162.1, read on the forward strand.
AAAATGGAAGACATACAAGACCACTGATAATCTCCCTCGATCTGGGGCTCCACGCAAGATCTCACCCCGTGGGGTCAAAATGATCACAAGAACGGTGAGCAAAAATCCCAGAACCACACGGAGGGACCTAGTGAATGACCTGCAGAGAGCTGGGACCAAAGTAACAAAGGCTACCATCAGTAACACACTACGCCGCCAGGGACTCAAATCCTGCAGTGCCAGACGTGTCCCCCTGCTGAAGCCAGGACACGTCCAAACCCGTCTGCGGTTTGCTAGAGAGCATTTGGATGATCCAGAAGAGGATTGGGAGAACATCATATGGTCAGATGAAACCAAAATAGAACTTTTTGGTAGAAACTCAACTTGTCGTGTTTGGAAGGGAAAGAATGCTGAGTTGGATCCAAAGAACACCATACCTACTGTAAAGCATGGGGGTGGAAACATCATGCTTTGGGGCTGTTTTTCTGCAAGGGGACCAGGACGACTGATCCGTGTAAAGGAAAGAATGAATGGGGCCATGTATCGTAAGATTTTGAGTGAAAACCTCCTTCCATCAGCAAGGGCATTGAAAATGAGACGTGGCTGGGTCTTTCAGCATGACAATGATCCCAAACACACCGCCCGGGCAACGAAGGAGTGGCTTCGTAAGAAGCATTTCAAGGTCCTGGAGTGGCCTAGCCAGTCTCCAGATCTCAACCCCATAGAAAATCTCTGGAGGGAGTTGAAAGTCCGTGTTGCCCAGCGTCAGCCCCAAAACATCACTGCTCTAGAGGAGATCTGCATGGAGGAATGGGCCAAAATACCAGCAACAGTGTGTGACTTACAGAAAACGTTTGACCTCTGTCATTGCCAACAAAGGCTATATAACAAAGTATTGAGATTAACTTTTGTTATTGACCAAATACTTATTTTCCACCATAATTTGCAAATAAATTCTTTAAAAATCAGACAATGTGATTTTCTGGATTTTTTTTCCTCATTTTGTCTCTCATAGTTGAGGTATACCTATGATGAAAATTACAGGCCTCTCTGATCTTTTTAAGTGGGAGAACTTACACAATTGGTGGCTGACTAAATACTTTTTTGCCCCACTGTATGTATATATGTGTATATACTGTATATGTATACAGTATGTGTATATATATATATATATATTGGATATCGAGATTCAGATGAAAAATATCAAGATATGAATTTTGGTTCATATCGCCCAGCCCTACTCCGTAGGCAAACACGAGATCGTGTACATGTGAACCAACAAGCATGGACTTGACTTTCAAATGCGTAAGCTTAGTTGCACAAGCTATACTGCTTGGAATCAGACTTTTAGTACTTTGGAAGTGGAGGCCGTGGCTGACGTATTCCGTCCGAGAATGAATCACCTTTATGTTTGATGTTTAATTATTGTCAAAAGTCATGAACGCACACTGCTCTAGCTTGAAATCAGACTTTTGGTACTTTGGAGTGGGGGGTCTGCAGCTTACGTATCCTGTCCTCTGATTGGTCAGTTTCTGTTGTCCCTCAGCAGGTGTGTCATGTCAGTTATTGCTGGGTTTCACTCACGTGACTCGGAAGCCGCGCGAAACTCAAATGGGGGTCAGGAAGTGTTTCACTTGGCCACAACAGCACAGCGCGATGTCTGAAAGCAACTATAGTAAGGCTTTAAATGGACTAGCACAGACGTGATATTGCGAAAAAATATATCTTCATTTAGGTTATGACCTGTATAGTTTAAAAAAATCGGACTTAAATACAGTCTGTAGGATTTACCCTGTATTGAAGCTATCGACATAAACTCTCGTCCTGCATACCTCTTTTTACACAGCAAATCAAATGAAAGCCTTTAAAAGCCTGGAAGCCTACAACTACTTTGTATCAGTTTGGGTTAACGATTTAGGATCCAGAGAAGCTTTAAATGACTGTCGTCTTGTTTTTGCATGGGTAAGTTGTGCTACTTTTAATTCGTGATAATAATACTATTGCTAATGCTAATAACGAGTGTGTTTATGTGCTAGTATCTACATGTAAATACTTTATTATTTATTATATTATTATTTATTATATTTATTATGCCTTTTTAAATCCAAATTTCTATTAGATTTGTTTAATTTTAAGTAATTTCTCTCTATTTTTTTTTTATAATGTAAGTCAACCATTCACAGAGATCCACAGAACCCCCCCTTAAAAACGTGGTTTGTGGCCAGAGAAGAACTTGTTTACCTGCCATTTTTGTAGATGTGTTTCTAAGTAAATGTTCACTAAAACACTAGAACATTTATTAAACCCTTTTAGAAAGTGATCGCTGCAAACTCTAGCATTGTCCGTTTCTGCGCCTCTTGTTTTTAGCCGGAGATGAGTGATCCATTTCTGCCGTCTTCTTTCAGTAAGTTTTTTAAAATTAAGACCTTTGTGGCACACGACTTTCGAGACATGAAAAAAACGTTTGTCTTTCTCCCGATTAGAGCGGCTGCAACAACCGTAGACAGCACAGATTTTGGGCATTTTTAAGCCGAATCAGCAGCGTTCAGTAGGGTTCTGTGCAGCGGCGGTTACTTCCTGACCCACATATGCATTTGGTGACGTCAACGCTACGTCATGTGAAACCCAGCAATATTGGATAAGTATGAACATCAGTTGGTCACCAAATTGGACTTAAAATAACAAGTACTGAGTCACTAACAAAGTCAAAAGTTTTTTTCAAAACAATTTATCAAATATGTCCAACAAATTTTCACGCCATTTTCACAAATCACGCCAAAGATTCAACTTGGAAAAAGTAGAATTGAAGATGTTAGACACTCATGCCAAATCGACGAAGTACATTAAGTATGTCCTAGTGCAGAGCTGAGGAGTTTACTTTATTTCTGATGTTTATGAATGATGGTTGTTTTTTATTTTAATAGCCATAAATTTTTAATTCTTTTATATTTAACACGCAGAGACTACTGTGGTTCTGTTTGTTGAATAAATTAATGTTCAGAAATTTAAGGATTTAATTTTTCTTTGCCAGTACAACTGTGAAATATGGTGAGAAATAGGTATTAATTTTTGATATACATGGTCTTAAAAATACTTGAATTTCACTTGAAGAAACATGTAGGAACTCTGGTTGTTGCCTTGGATGAGATTTGTCCGTAAGTGTGGTCTATTCTAAAAATAATAACTGCTTCTTTGTTTTGTGTAAATACAGTGTGTTCATCTGTTTATGTAAGCGTGCTGTGAGCATTTTATTTTTAGCTAGTTTGTAACTGAAGTTGCTGATACAATGTTTTGTATATTTTTTCAGTTTTACAATGGTCATAAAGAAGGCGATGGTCAGACGCCATTCTTCAATAAATCAGCAAATAAAAGGAAACTAAGTCTGGTAAGTCTTTGTTGTTTACCTGAACACAGGTGCAGGGAGTGATTATGTTCCACTAATGACTCCAATACATGGTGAAATAGAAGGTGCTTTCTCTCTCATCAACACCAGTCAGGAAAAAGTGGAGATCTTCCAACCAGCAAAACAGTTAACCAGCTAAGAGCAGCACCTGGTGTGAAGGACTGTGGAGAAGCGGAAACCACCAAGAACCCAGATCTAAATACTAAACAACGAACAATGCTGACTCTCAACTGCAACACTTGTCATACTGTGGACAAAAATCATTTAGTTGCAATGAATGTGGTAAAAGATATACCAGAAGTACATATGAGAACCCACACAGGTCAGAAACCATTTTGTTGTGAGCTTTGTGGCCAAAGCTTTAGTCACAAGTCAACTTTAAACGGACATATGAGAATCCACACAGGCCAGAAACCATTTTGTTGTGAGCTTTGTGGCCAAAGCTTTAGTCGAAAGTCAAGTTTAAACAGACATATGAGAATCCACACAGGTCAGAAACCATTTTGTTGTGAGCTTTGTGGACAAAGCTTTAGTCGAAAGTCACATTTAAACTCACACATGGGAATCCACACAGGTCAGAAACCATTTTGTTGTGAGCTTTGTGGACAAAACTTTAGTCAAAAGTCATATTTAAACAGACATATGAGAATCCACACAGGTCAGAAACCGTTTTGGTGTGAAGTTTGTAGACAACACTTTAGTCGCAAGTCAACTTTAAACAGACATATGAGAATCCACACAGGTCAGAAACCATATTGTTGTGAGCTTTGTGGACAAAACTTTAGTCGAAAGTCACATTTAAACTCACACATGGGAATCCACACAGGTCAGAAACCATTTTGTTGTGAGCTTTGTGGACAAAACTTTAGTCGAAAGTCACATTTAAACTCACACATGGGAATCCACACAGGTCAGAAACCATTTTGTTGTGAGCTTTGTGGACAAAGCTTTAGTCGCAAGTCAACTTTAAACAGACATATGAGAATCCACACAGGTCAGAAACCATTTTAGTGTGAGCTTTGTGGACAAAGCTTTAGTGAAAAGGGAAATTTAAAGACACATGAGAATCCACACAGGTCAGAAACCATTTTGGTGTGAAGTTTGTAGACAACACTTTAGTCGCAAGTCAACTTTAAACAGACATATGAGAATCCACACAGACAGAAATGATGTGTCCTTGTGAACATCGAGACTCTAAGAGACACTGTTGACTGAATAGAAACAACAGAGTTGTATTTAAAATATTTTACATAGTTTTATGTTTATTTTGAATAACTGCGCTGGCATTGGTTTAAAGTGATATATATGCAAATATTTTCTCTTGCGATTGTTTGTGTTGGACTTTGTTACCCTCTCAAAATAATTCTTTAGTTGTCTTATCTAGTTTGAGGTTTGTAAATGAATATAGACAAAGTATTTCTGTTCTGTTCCAAATACCAGTTTTTAAAATTATTTAAGTTCAAAGTTTTTTCATCCAGTGGCTTTAAATTTTTTTGTGAAAATGTTTTGTCTGATGATTTAGAAAATCAAACTGATGTAAATGTTTCTTTTAGTTTAGAATATTCTGATTTAAATGTATCTTTTAATAGACTTTTAGATGAGTGTTTTACATGTGTATTGTTTTAAGAAGATGCTGTATAAATGAATAGAGAAAGCAAACTAGAAGAATTAGAAGTATGAAGTTTAAACATGTCAGATACTTCTGCATTTGTTAAATGTTTGTGTAGTTGTGTTGCAGTTTACAGCTTTGATATTTGAATTCATTGATTTTTACATGTTGGATAAAAATTACAATAAAGTTCACATGGAGAGACTTTTGGTTTTCATGTTACTCTAATGATATTTAACTGTGTAAAGTTGTGTTTGATGTCTGGACTAGAATACAATGGATCTCCAGTGGTGATATAAAAGGTTTGCTGAGAATAAACAGAGTAATAGAACCCAGATCTTCTCAGGCACTGGTTGATTATCTGCAGGTCAAAATGTGACAAAGAGAATACAGGTTAAACTTTACCTAAATGATAGAATTCATTGCTTTTTATGAAGTGTTATTACTGTGTTCCTTAATGTTTGTAAAAAGAGAATGATCTGATTCTGTTTGAATAGAGAACCAACACAAAGATGCAGGATCATCAGAGGTGTCAAAAGTACAAATGTTATGTACTTAAGTAAAAGTACTAATACTTGTGCACAAAACTAATCTGGTAAAAGCACAGCAACCTCTGCCTTACTTAAATAAAAGTAAAAAAGTACATACTCTTAAATGTATTTAGGTAAAAGGTAAATCTATATTTTTCCCATAAAAATATTTTTACCTTCAAATTCTTTCTCTTTTTATGCATGCTCAACTCACAGAATAATGGTACATAGAACCAAATAAATGTCACTTCATGTGAAGTTAAATACACATTTGATAATGTAGTGAAACCGGTAAGACTTGAACTCATTCAGTGCCAGCACTTTCAGATTTCCTATCCCCCTCAGTACCAGAGACATATCACATATCACAGATGTTCCGGGGAGTTGGTTAAAGAAACACAACGCACTTATCCTGAATTATCGTGGCAGGGTGTATGGCTTCAGAGGTGTTATCTCAGGCCAGAATCTGCATTAGAAACTGCTCTCACAGTGGGAGTATCACTAGAGACTGGTATTACCTGGTCTCCAGTCATAACGCCGGGCTCACACTGCATCCGGAACGGCTTCGGTGCGGTTTTTCCGCAAGCTACCACTCACATCTGCTCCGGATAGGGAGTACGGTGAGCTCCGGTGCTGGGTGCAGAATGGCACTCGCGAGAACAGAAGTTCACGTGGGTTATCGTTTTGTCGGGACTTCACGCGAGAACACGTCCATTATTTAAGAAGTTCCCTGTAAACAATAGCCGTACAACTGCTTTCTCTTGTTTTCACGTTCCTGTGGAGTAATTTTTCACCTTCTACAATGAGTAAGTATTAAAAACTTTATTCCACGAATTATTATTGTTTTAAATAATGTTACTTTTTGGCAAATATTCACCGAGTATGTAATGTATTAGATATCGTTAGGATTTGCACGCAAAACATACTATCTCATGTGGTAATGTTTAGTATTTATTGTATAAAAAACTATTACATTCAGAATGTATTAAATTATGTCTGTTTGTGATGCATTCATCACATTCATTCGTTTGTTTGTGATGCATTCAGGTCGCAAAAGAAAGGCGCTTGCTTTCGCCATTATTCTTGCACTGCAAGAAGACGAGGAGCAGAGGGAGCAGAGGGAGAGAGGAAGGCGACGTATGTGGGTTCATCCCATTAACCAGCAAAGACAAGAGCAAGGAGACTTCCATCATCTTGTGGCCGAATTGAGGCTAGACAGTCAACGCCATCACCGATACTTTCGCATGAGCGCAGAGCAGATGGACCATCTTCTCTCCATTGTTGGACCTGAACTAACCAAGCATTCAACCAACTTCAGAGCTCCTATAGAACCCAAACAACGACTAGCTGTTGCATTAAGGTAAATACAATGGGGAAGAAAAACAACTTAATGCTTTCAAAAGTATTATATTTATTTAACACACCCAAAATATTACACACACATTAGTAAAGTATTAAAAGATAAAACATTAAAAAAGTGTAAAAAATAGCTCACTGGTTAAAACACACACAGTCTTAGTGAGAGAGGTTGCTTTTTAGAAGTCCTGATAGTCTCCCCATTCACTGTTGTCCTGCAGCATGTGTGTAAATGCCCCAATTGGATGTGATGCAGGTGGTGGTTGTGATCTTTGCTCAGTTCTGGACATAGTGGGGGTACGGGGAGGGTGTTGGACAGGACTATGAGTTGGTCTCCAGCTTGGTTGGACAGCACGTGATTCGTCATTTTCTATGTGGTTTAGTGTTTTGAGCATCTCCAGCTTGGCTCTCTGGAGACCACCTCTGCTGATCCTCAGCATCTGTGGGACCATGCTAAGGGCAAAGTAGTAGACTTCATCTTTATAACTGTCAGGGACTGGTGGTTTGGCTGGAGGTTCTTGAAGAACCTCCATGAGTCTCTCATGGAAAGTTGGTGCCTGTGCCTGTCTAGGTGGACTCTTCCTCCTCCTTCTGACATCTTGTGCAGGCTGCACAGTGTGTCTCTCCCGAGGGCTCCTTGATCTGCCCACCTCCCGAGTAGTTGAGGCAGATGAATTGGAGGGTGTTGGAGAGGGGGATGTGCTTACAGGTGAAGGGGTTGCAGATTGT
>SSNP01000162.1:91783-114323 GCA_006937955.1 Pachypanchax playfairii
AATAATGACCTATCTATCTCATAATTATGACTTACTATCTCATAATTATGACCTAGCTATCTCATAATTATGACTTACTATCTCATAATTATGACTTACTATCTCATAATTATGACCTAGCTATCTCATAATTATGACTTACTATCTCATAATTATGACTTACTATCTCATAATTATGACCTAGCTATCTCATAATTATGACTTACTATCTCATAATTATGACTTACTATCTCATAATTATGACTTACTATCTCATAATAATGACCTAGCTATCTCATAATTATGACTTACTATCTCATAATAATGACTTACTATCTCATAATTATGACTTACTATCTCATAATAATGACTTACTATCTCATAATTATGACTTATCTTCCATAAGATAGTGTGGTAGCTCAGGTGGAGGAGAGATGCTGCAAGAGTGATCACTTTATAGCCAGGAGTGTACATATGCAGTCCGTTGGTGCGCATTCGCACTTAAGGTAGATAAAAATTTGAAACGCGCATTTGCGTACATAACTTTGGTTTGGATGAGCTGTATGAATTTTTACATTAATCACAGGCGGGGTTCATTATTAAATCAATGAATAATCCCGCTGACTTCTTGTGTTTGTTTTATTTGGCTGTTTCCTCAGTTTAGCCGAGGATCCAGCTGTCAGCGATCAGCTGATCTCTCTCATCGCTACACAGCTGTCATTAAGATGCCAGTTTTTTCCCATAAACTCGATGTTATTCTGCATTTCCACTGGGATAACAGTTAAAGCACAGCTTGTGGACTGCACCCTTTTCAGCAAGTTTAGCAAATAATTTCCAAGTGCTGAATTAGAACTTTAGTCATTTTGTTGTATTTTATGTGGTTCATAAAAGACAGATTATAATTAGTAGTGGCTATAATAGCTGTAAATGGACCCCACCTAATTTATCATGCCAGAGACGCCACTGCTTAGGAGACCATCTGCCACCTCATCAGGAGCTGCCCAGGCGTTGTTGGGAGGTCATACAGCCACGTGGAGGCCACACAAACGACTAAACCTCATTTTCACTTGTTTTAAGGACATAACATCAAGGTTGGATCAGCCTCCAGTTTTCCACTTGAATTTTGAGTGTGACTCCTAATCCAGACCTCCAAAGGTTTATACATCTGATTTCCATTGATATTTATTGTGTGATTTTGTCAGCCCATTCAACTATGTAAATAACAAAGCTTTGTTATTTACATAGTTACATATTAAATACTAGTATTTAATAAGAGTATTTCATTCATTCACATCTAGGTCTTTATTTTTTTGTAAACACAGGCATGCCATAGCTCAGTATGTTTTTAGCAACGGAACCGCCGATCACTGCTATTGATTTGGTATTTATGTAAAATGCCTTGAAATTACTTTGCTGTGAACTGGCGCTTTATAAAGACGGAGAGAGAGTTCTGGCTTAACACTTAACACATTTGCATCTGATCCACGTGTTTGACTGTGAGCAGCTGCCCACGAGCGCTAAGTCTAAATAAGAAACCACAGAAGAAGAAGCACCTTTGGACCGTGACGTCATGTCCATGTCAACCAGTTGCAGTTATGTGCCACCACTACATTTTTTCCTCAGTTAGACACACGGGCTGTCTTTCGATTTAGGTAAACTTGCGTGAAGTGAGAAAATGAAGTCGAGGAAGCAGCACGTCCTGCTGCTGTGGCTGCTGTTCTGCTCCGGTGTGGCGGAGGGGTTGGAACCCATATCCACCACCATAGCAGTTAGCATGGCTGCAGCTCTCACGGGGATTTTAGCGAGTTACCGAAACATTTTCTATTACTTCCACGAGTCCTGCGGACCGGAGTGGATTGAGTTCAACAAAACAGGTACAGCCATCACTAATCACGACGCTGGAGAGGGCTTCATCATTAAATATAGAAGCTAAACTTTTTTAAATGGCGTTAAAGTTGTAGACAAAAACGACCTCTTCGCTTCACAACAAGGAACTACATTGAATGTAGTTATAGTTCTTTTTAAGCATTTTTAAAAATCTAAGCGGTTTAACGGAACTTATGCATCACGTGATCTTGACCCACGCGGAAGTTCCTTGTTGTGAAGCGAAGAGCGTTTTTTCTGCAGCTTTAGCGCCGTTTTGCTGTTGTTTTGGAATCGCATTGTTACAAAAGATCGGCTGATGTCTGAAATTAACCGTTTATGACAATGAAAGTGACACACGTATGTCTGTGGTTATATATATTGATAGCCAGCGCGCATGTTAACGCGTTTGATCCGTTTACAACAACAGCAGTTGTGGGTCTGTCGGCGACTGTCGGCCGGTACGTCTATAAATATTTTCAAGAGAAATGCAATTCAAATTGGATTGCGTTTAACGCGACAGGTGAGTTCACAGAGTAAATTCAAGCGCTTTATTGGGTGTATTTGTATTCGAGTAAATTGTACAATCGAATCTCCAAAGGTTGAACAAAGTTTGAGCCACTCGGTTTCCCGTAGGAGCCTTTCTGAGTGTTTGATCACCCGTAATAACAACTGAACACGGATTTCATCCAACATGGTTCTGCTAGACAAGTGTAGCTTAATTCAAGTTGTATGCTATCTATCTATCTATCTATCTATCTATCTATCTATCTATCTATCTATCTATCTATCTATCTATCTATCTATCTATCTATCTATCTATCTATCTATCTATCTTCTTTAATCAAATGAAATAATAATCCACTGTTGTTCAAATATGTCTAAATAATTATATATATATTTAATTAAAATGGGCTGCACAGCGGCGCAGTTAGTAGCACTGTTGCCTTGCTGTGAGATGGTTCTGCATTCGAATTCAGGCTAGGACCTTTCTACCTGGAGCTTATATGTTCTCCAGTTTATGTGTGGGTTTTTTCTGGGGACTCTGGCTTTCACCCATGGTCCAAAAACATACATGAGGGTAATTGGTAACTCTAAATTGATCTTATGTGTGAGTGGTTGTTTGTCTATATATGGTCCTGTGATCGGCTGGTGACCTGTCCAGGTGTAACCCCGCCTCTCACTCAGCGATACTAGACACCAGCTCCCTGTGGCCCTGAACAGGGGGTTTACAGACGGGTTTAGAAATGGATGGATGATTAAAATGCATTTCTAATGCATTGACTTACTGTTTAAATATCATGTGTAGTAGTTTTACAACAAGTGAGGTACAAATTATAAATACTACAAATTTGATCTTGTAGGAGTTAACTTCTCAAATTTAAAGGTAGATTTATATCATACCAGCATAACTTAAAGTTGTTTAAATAATGGGCTTTCTGTCACTTATTGTAATGGTTTTTCTCTGAATCCTCTAGCTCTGAAGACTGACCTGGACAACAAACTTTTTGGGCAGCACATTGCATCACGCATTATTTTAAAAGCTGTGAGTGGATTCATGGCCAACAAGGAGCCAGACAAGCCCCTGGTGCTGTCTCTGCATGGATGGACCGGCACTGGGAAGAACTTTGTTATCAAGCTGATTGCTGAAAACATTTACAAAGAGGGAATGCACAGTCGCTTTGTTCACATGTTCACATCCACGCTTCACTTCCCTCATCAAAGTCAAATTGATGTCTACAAAGTATGAAGCATTCCCGATTTCACTTTGAATTGAATCCTGTTTTCATTGTTCTGTTCAGACCTCTGAGTGAATTTGTCACTCTTGTCTTCAGTCTCAGTTGCAGCAGTGGATCAAAGGAAACGTCTCCAACTGTGAACGCTCGATGTTCATCTTTGATGAGATGGACAAAATGCACCCCGGGCTGATCGACTCTATAAAACCATATCTAGACTACTATGAGAAGTTGGATGGAGTTTCATATCAGAAATCCATCTTTGTCTTCCTCAGGTAAAACTCATATGATTGTCAAAGGTTATGTAAGGTACATCCTTTCAGTTTTAGGCTTTTATCTATCAGCTTATAAAAAATGAACCAGGTTCTAAAATTATTCTTCTCAACACAATTTCCATAAAGGAAAAGAAAACCAGTTCCAGCCAAGCTGAACCGAGAAGTACCCAAACAAACCTAAATTACCAGCCTCCGTCACTGAGCTCAGCTGGTTTGATATGTTTGGTTTTAGACAAACAAGGTGCTGTGAATTATGGCAAAAGGTGTTTATTATAGTCTCGTCTGTTCCTGGGACTTTGATTCAAAAGTCTTTTGGTTCATTCAGGTTCAGTTCTGCAAATTAAGTTTTGCTGCTCTATATTTTTAATCAGAGTTTTTTTTTCCTGCATGTTCAAAAACATGCTATAGTTGTTCTGTATTTCTCTTATTGACTTGTCACGAACTTGGCAGCTACCTTAGAAGAAGAAAGAAGAAGAAACTTTATTTATATAGCACCTTTCACAGATAAAAATCACAAAGTGCTTCACAAAGTCCTGTACCATGAAAAATCAACTTTTAAGCGCTTTTAACCATGTTGTGATGCTATTTCTTTATTTAAAAGACTTCCAGAGTGGTTTTTGGCTCAATTCGTGCATTCCCGAGTAATCCTCCTGAATCCTGCGCTCTGAGCAGCTGCTTTACTCGCTCATGTAAAACGGCTGAATTGAGCCCCTTTACGTCACGGTGTCGTATCAGGAAGTTCCTGACCAATCCCTGCTGCCCCTGTAGTAGGTACGAGGCGAGCTGCGAGACTCCGAAACAATTTGTCAGGAGCTCATCACGGCAGATGTCTAATCTACAGCCCAGAGTTCCCACACTTCAACCACCTGCTGCTCTTTATTAGCATGAGCTGCTAATAAAGACTTATCAACTAGACCCTGCTAATCACATGTCGGTATGACTCCAGCTTTACAGCTGAGCTCCACGTCACCGCAGCCTGTCCCACCACCAGATAAAAGACACAGTCACTCACCCTGCCCGCGCTCAGTCATACGTCCCGTTTGCCACGAGCTCCTGTTAGCCTCCGTGCTGCAGTTTATCCGCCTCAGTAATCCAGCCTTTTCCTCAGACCTGTCCCGGTCGATATCTCTCTCAGTCCGCCCCGCTCTCGGATGCTGGCCTCTCAGTCAGCGAATACGGTCGCTGCCTCCAGAAACCCGCTGTGCCTACAACCTGTCTCACCTCACCCGTCCGATCCCAGTCTTTGTGTCATCTCCCGGGTTGGATCGCATCCAGTCGCGAGTGGACCGTCCCTCCCTCTAGACGCTCCTCACCACCGAATGTCCTCTGACAAATTAGCACCTCCATTTCGTTGTATTTCATTCTAAAAATTTCTCGTCGAAAATGGGCATTTGGCTGCGAGAGTTACAGAAGTTTTAGTGTTTCTAAACAGCCCAATCGCACTCACAGTTGGAGGCGGGGTTTTAGGTAAACCGAGCGTTTTTACTTCCTGGTCACAGAATAACTCGAGAATATAAGTTATATTTCAGGACAAATGAAGTGAATATAACTCAAACAGTAAGATTTTATCACATATGTGCCATTCCCAGACGCTGAAAACTGTAAAATAGCATGATACAGTCCCTTTAAAGATTTGTCTTTAAATAAATAAGAAACATTCTTACTGTGATTTCCTTGTTTGATCTAAGTTTGGTTACCAAGCTGGTGATGCAGGAGAAGGAAACTCTCTTCTCACATTTAATAAAACGTGCAACACAATAGTTTTTGAAACCTGATTGAAATGGAGCATGTGTTTTTTTTCCCTTCAGACTTTAAATAAACAAATTAATTTACTTGGAGTGAGAGAATAACTTCTAATTCATAAACAAGCACTGATTTAATGGAGTGCAACATGGAGAGCTGTAATTAATCCTTTACTTTTGGTTTTGACTTGTTCTTTCTTGTAGCAATGCCGGAGGAGAGAGCATTGTGGAGGTAGCTCTAGATTTTTGGAAATCTGGACGAAAACGAGAAGAGATGGAGCTCAGAGACCTTGAAACGGCACTTACACTATCAGTGTTCAACAACGACAAAAGTGAGCAAAGATCATGTTGACATCTGTATGTTATCTTGTCTTTTATTCAAACTTCCTCTTTAAATCACCTGTTTCTCTGTAGGTGGCTTTTTTCGAACCAGTTTGATTGACAGGAGTCTGGTGGACTTCTTTGTACCGTTCCTGCCTCTGGAATACCTGCACGTCATTCAGTGCGCCATGGCCGAAATGAAAGCCCAAGAACTCGAACCGGACATGGACATAGCAGACAAGGTGGCCCGAGATTTAGTCTATTTCCCAAAATCTGAACGAGTGTTCTCTGTCAAAGGCTGCAAGACGATAGAGAGCAAACTGAACTACTACACATAATGCCAGCGTCACATGGACACCGTGTTTTAGCCACTACATGCACTTTGTTTAAAAGAAACTGTTGCAGCCAAATGATTGGACGGGAAGTCAAGCTGTCTCTGAAGATTGGAGGTTTCTACATCTGACCTTCAGATGATATCAGGATCTCTGGTGTCCCGTCTCACTTACACTCAGTCAAGGAGGCAATAAATAGCTCAGCGCCAGCTGAATAAAACATGAAATGACTGCAGTGCAATCTTTTGTAACCGATTAAGGAGCCTGACCTGCTTTTATGTCACCAGTCTTTGAGACGCGGGTCTTCTTACTGAACAAATGGGACTTTTTATCAGGGAAATCATCTTATCTCTTCTCTTCACTGTTTTCTCTGTATAAACAATTTGCTGATAATAACTGCCTTAATTCTTATTTTCACAAGTTTTTACCTGAATTATTTTAAATGACAGTCTGTTTATATTGTGCTGTCAGGTGTTGAGGGGGAGGAGCTCAATATATATAAAAATGCTAATTTAAAAAAATAAAAGCTTTACACAAAGTTTGACGCAGAATGATTTTGTTTTTAAATATTTGAACTTATAATTGACGTAAAATGTAAATGTTAATAAAACCAGGCAAAAATCACTCATGATTCAACCTCCAGCAACAGATGGGTCATCTTTGTTTTTAGGAAGAAATGTATGTCTTTTAGAGCAAAAATATTTTCTCAAAGTAAAACCAAAACAACTGAGTTTAAAAAGAGTGAAAAGTCTGTCATGAAGTTGTTTTAAAGACCTGCTCATTTAAACATCTGACATGAAACAGCTGCTGTTGTTGTTAGACACTTAACACTAGAGAAAAGCAAATCAGTTATTAGATATACATTTCCATGTTTATTGTACAGATAAACTGCTGTTTTGGGGGTTATTAGCAGTCGAGTGTCAGAGTGTGCTTACGATTAAAATACAAAAGTCAAGAGAAAATCTGATGTCATTCCAACTTTATTTGAATCAAACTTGATTTTCTTTTCCTTTAGGTTTTCCATTTTTGTTGCAAAAAAAATAATGGCAACCAAAGCTCCGGCGATGTTCTTGACCACTCGGTGAATTAAAGGCCACAGTTTGTTGTACTCGAGACAGAGAGCTCCTAATGTAAGAGTTTCCAGGAAGGTTGAAAGTCTTATACCAACAGAACTGCATTTATACAGCCATCGTTTTCTGGGTTATTCGTCACCTGAGCGTATTTACCTGAGAAGTAAAAAAATATATATACTGTATATGACTTGGGATTTATTACATTTACCATGAAAAAAAGTGTGAAAACTGAAAATGTTCATTTTTCATTAGTTTCTTTTTTAAGTATGTGTAACCACAAAAGAGCTTTAGTATTACATTATATAAAACACTGCTGCTCCAAACAGAAATATGGAATTTACTTTGACTTTAAATCAGTACTGAATAACTTCTCAGACAGCTGTTGCGGAAAACGGTGTTCTGCAGAAATATGCTACCTTTTGAGATGTGCTACACGCATGCCGTTCCACAGTATTGACTTCAATAAGCAGATTTATTGTTTATTTTTTGTTTCTATATTTTTCCATAAATTCATTTTACCTATCAAATAAATTCTCCCAGGACAGAAACACTAAATATGTTATTTTTACTTTCTTTGCATTGTCAGAGCGACAGGCAAATTTATGGACACATCCAGAGGAGAAGGACCCAACAATGGCTGCCAAGGACCCAGAGGGCTTTTATATATAAAATATCAGGGAAGGATCATAAAAATATGTTTAAACAATTAACAGGACCCACTCGCCATAAACAAGAATACTGTATAAACTTTTAATAACATCTCAATTATGAAATAAGGTGTCATTTTGTACTATGGCAGCATTTTTCTTTAGGGCAGCATAAATCACCAGAACACCACTTCCGGCTGAGACCTGAATTATAGAGGTTATTTAGTCCATTGTAAAGCCATTGGAGGGTCGAGAGTGATGTCGAATATGAAGTTGAACATGTTTTTCGGTGAATATCCACTCAGACAAATTTCAAAATTGTAGCTTAAAGTTTTAAAAGTTATTCAGTACTGCTTTAAATAGAAAATGTAAGAGCTTATTAATTACATGTCATGAAACATTCCAAAAGCAGTTGTTAGACTGATTACATCATTAAAATTCTTTTACCTACCCCAAACAACCTTTCCACCTTGTGTGACCAGGCCAAGTTCACTGACATTGACCTCTATCACTGTTCCTTTTGTAATGACACCCAGAGAGGTGTAAAGGGGGGAGGAAGGGTTCTTCTTCACCCCGAGGATGGGGAGGCTGAATGTTGCTTTCAGTTCTGGATGTGTGACATGAGCCTTCTTAAAACGCAATCCCTAAAAAAAGCAGAGCAAAAAGGAGGGTTCATATGAATTAATTTCAAAACGTGTAAACTGATAAACGTGTGGACTCATACTACAATCCTACCATGGGTCTGATGAAACGCTCGTACTTTGGAGGTTTACGGGTGAAACCGTCCCCAACAAAACAAACTTTTGTGACCATCCTCTTCCAGGCTTTCTTCTGTCTCTTTCCAGTTCTGATGACTTTTAGCACTTCTGTCTCTCCTTGAGCTCGAACCTTTGGCAGAGGCACCTCCCATTTACCCTAAACAAAACACAGCATGTTTGTGTTTAAAAACTTGTGCTGCTTCCACACGTGTATTAAAGATAGACAGCTTCTACTTACAGCCTTCTCCTTCCTCTTTTGTTTGATCATATTGGACAGGACCTTTGCACGTGATTGTCCCTCTCTGTCCAGCAGATAAGCTGGAACTGCACCTTGAGGGGTTTTGTCATCATTCTTCTGCTTGTTGTTTCTCTGTTCATGCATTTTGATGCTACAAACAAACAAGTTAATTTTATTCATACATGCAACAGGAACTGTTTTTTTTGTTAGGATAAAATACTGCCTGTACTCACGTCTTCTTCATCTGGATCTTTTCAGCATATCTTTGTTTGTGGTACAGTTTGGCTTTCAGACCAATCATCTTCCTGGCCTTGTGGGAGCGCTCGTGAGCCTCTCTACTCTCCTTTTTCCTTTTCTTTTCATGGTGGTCCAGGCGGTAACCGTGCCGCTTGCGATGCAACTCAATATGCTCGTTCTGAGGCTGGAAAACAAAACAGTTTCATTTAGATTAGTCCCGAAATATATATATATATATATATATATAAGATCATTAATGTAAGTACTTATACTTTAAGGAAGTCTCACCAGAACTGTGACCAGGCGCTGATGTTGACTGATATAATCTATGTATTTATAGATTTTAGAACAGAATCCCCAACATTTTGTTAACATTCAACTTAACTTACTTTTCTCTGTTTAAGGAAAGCTTACCGTAAACATACACAGATAAATCATAATGACATGTAAATATTACATGAACGTTTTAGATCACTGTAAATGTAATAATTCTATGTATGTTTATCTTTGAGATCACACTTAGCTGTGATAATCATCAACTGGGTAACAGCTTGAAGTATCAATCAGTCAAATGTTGTAAAATAAAAACATTTTCACGTAACAGAACAAACTGACTTGCGCGTCTCCGTCACATGCGGATCAAAGCTAAACATGCTAATACGCTAAATTGCCAATAAAAGATAAATAAAATAACATTTGGATGAGTCGTTTACTTACCATGTTGTGTTCTAGATGTTACGGTTTACAATAAATATGTTGCAGATGGTTAGAGTTGGGAAAAAGATACGGAATTTGATGTTTTTGCTAAAGGCTGTGGTTTCCTTGATGTTGTTTTCCACAGAGCCTAAACTTAAAGGAAGTACGTAATTATCTTGCGACGGCTTGTCCGCTGGCTTTAAAAACAACACATGAATTTCCTTTTTAAGATAAAATATTGTGTTCAATAATAAACTCTTTAAATAATATTTACCTATTTCACAAAAGTATACTTAAAATATTCAACTTGATAAAGCTAACGACGCAATTTTTTACGTAGGCGGAACTACAAATGGCTATCCCATGTGTCCGTAGGACGTATTTTGAGGGAGTCGTTGCACTCGTTAAAAAACGAGTCGATGCTGAAGGTTATGGAAATTATTAATATTTTAAACAAAGTCTGTATTAATCTTTTCTTAATGTAAAGAATGAGTTGACATTTTTCTATTCAGACATAAAATATTTTTTTCAACAAGCAGAGGATTAAAGATGCCTGTCAGAACTTTTCAGACATTCCACAGAATCATCTGGGTAAGATCAGCTGTCTGTGTTTTATTTTTTGGATACTGTGCCCCCCTGGTTGTTTTATGGACGTGTTGTCATTAACAGGCAAGGAGTTTATTAACTGCTGAGCATCAGACTTGCAGATTGAACCGTCACCACAGTTTCCTGTCAGGTAGGAATCATTATTTAATTTACTAAAACCAGCAACATAACATCTGATAACAAAATAAATAATTGCTTTTTCTACCCATCTACGAGAAAAGCTTTTTAGACCATAATCAGAGCCTGGAAAAGGGTTCTGCAGCCTTTATACATTCTCAGAAATAGAGGTATGAGACAAGAATATTTTTGTACCTATAGGTAAATTGTTTTAAAATGTTCCATTAAAAGTACAATATTGTTATTTAAAAGGTCAGAAATGCCCCTTAGAGTGTTCAAATTGATATAAAGTACAAATTTGCATAATTTCAACTGCACCTGCAACCCTGGCCAAGGCTGGTGAATCTCCATTTTATTAAGTTTCTTCCATCATTTTCAATATTGTAATATTGTGTTTCAGAATGTTGGTTTTAGACTTCAAAATGTGTCATAATTTTACTGTTTTAGTGGAACAACTTCATAAGGTACAAAAATGGACCTGGACTACAGGGTACACCCCCAGCGACAAGAATTTGTACCCTTCTTGTCGCTGGGGGTGTACCCTGTAGTCCAGGTCCATTTTTGTACCTTATGAAGTTGTTCCACTAAAACAGTAAAATTACAATCAAATCAAATCAAAATCAAATCAAAAATACTTTATTAATCCCCGAAGGGAAATTAAGTGTTGTTGTAGCTCAGTTCTTCTTCAGGGAGCCATTGTAGAGGGTTCTAGCTGTGGACAGGAAGGATCTCCTGTAACGGTCTGTGCTTCAGTGGATCTAAAGAATCTTCTGACTGAGACACTCTGTTGTTGAGTTACTGTGTTCTGAAGAGGATGATGAGGGTTTTCCGTCATGTTCTTCATCCTCCTTTGGACAATTANACTCAAGAGACTCCAGTTCAGTCTCCAGGACAGAATCAGTCCTCCTTATCCATCTGTTCAGCCTCTTCATGTCACCTGCTTTGATGCTCCGCCCCCAACAGGTGGCTGCAGATGTGATCAGCTGACAAACTCCTCTTCTTTTGACGCTCCTCTTCAAATCTCTGTCTGCTCGTATTGTTGGAAAGCCAGACAGAGACACGCTGGAGTCCGGGATATGCTCCTTTAGCCATGTCTCAGTAAAACACATGATGCTGCATTCCTGATACTCTGGCTGGATCTTCAACAGAGTTTCAAGTTCATCCATTTTGTTAACAAATAGATGTCATATTTGTCAATATGACTGATGGAAGTGAAGGTTTAAACTTCCTCTTTCTCTCTCTTCACTTTGCTCCTGCTCTGCATCCACGTCTTCTTCTTTTGAGCTCATCAGGGATCCAGAGTTTCAATTTGAGGATTATTTCAGCCTTAGAAATGTCAGTTAGCTGCTCTTTCTTGTAAACAAGTCTCTTGTGGCCATGGTTACGCATCATAACAAGTGGCAAAAAAGTGACAAATCAAGCAAAACACTCGATCTGAGAAGCACCCAAATCAGGAGAAAAATATTTCCAGAAGAAAAAAACTAGCAAGAAATACT
Source organism: Pachypanchax playfairii (assembly GCA_006937955.1). Classification (NCBI taxonomy): domain Eukaryota; kingdom Metazoa; phylum Chordata; class Actinopteri; order Cyprinodontiformes; family Aplocheilidae; genus Pachypanchax; species Pachypanchax playfairii. The sequence goes on from SSNP01000162.1 coordinate 103,900, forward strand.
CAAAAAGAACAAAAAAAGCTAGCAAATGCTAGCTAAGTCACAGAGCTACTCCAACAAGCTGCCACCAGTTGTAGCACTATTCTGGAATCACCACATTTTGAAGTCTAAAACCAACATGTAAACCATAATATTGAAAATGATGGATGAAACTTAATATTGAGGTTTACCAGCCTTGGCCAGGGTTGGAGGTGCAGTTGAAATGGTACAAATTTATACTTTATATCAATTTGAACACTCAGAGGGGCATTTCTGGCCTTTTTAAAGAACAATATTGTACCTTTAAGGGAACATTTTGAAACAATTTACCTATAGGTACAAAAATGTTCTTGTCTAGTACCTCTATTTCTGAGAGTGTAACTGAAAGCGACGTTTCCCCATCTCTCATAATACATTTAATCTGTAAAGAGCCAGAAAGATCTGGAGAGGAGGGATGTAATTTGGTCATTTATTAAAAGGAAACATTTTTGACTTTGTTAAAGCGTCTCAGGTCTTTTATCAGAGGTATTTTGTTTCTGTTATATGAAGAATATGTTTAATACAACAAGCTCTTATTCTAATAACTGAAAATGCTGAAAACATTTACAACAGATTTACAAAAGCTGCTTAGAATGTAATTAATCTCCAGTCTGATGTAACATGTTGGTTTGTGGTGGATCAGACTGCAGCTCAGAAAGATTCAGAAACAGATCAAAGTTCAACTGATTGCTGCATTTTACAGACATTTCAGTCAAACTCAAGTCTGTTTGTTCAGTTCTGGTTCTGGAACCAGTTCATACAGGCAGAACAACCTGTTTGTAATATTAGTTTCATTCTGCTACTGAAAGTCCATGAACATGATCCATGTACTGTTACCGTACTCAGGTTCATGTTGACCAAGTTACAAGGAGCCAGTTCAGAGGGGCTGAAGGGCCACATGTGGCCCCAGAGCCACAGTTTGCAGAACCCTGGACTAGAAATAAATTTACAAGACAGTAGAGGCCAATCAGGAACCCTGAGAACTGTCATGATTTTATCTAGTCAAAAGTCCTTTTATAGGGCAAAAATAGAACTTAAATATAAAACTTTAAAATGTGACTGAGAGGTATTTACTTGTTCAAAAGATTGAGCTACGATTCAAGATGAATTTCATTCATTATTAGGACTTTTTATTGTCACAGATGATGTCAAATCAGTACGAGGTGTGGTCAGTCCAGATATTTCCAAGTAAGTAACTGCATTTAGCATCATGTTGCATTTAAGTGGGTCCATAAATAAATTATTCTGACATGTTTCTTGTGTCTGTAGGATACGAAACATCGGGATTATGGCTCACATTGATGCTGGAAAAACAACCACCACGGAGAGGATGCTTTATTATTCTGGCTATACCAGAGCTTTAGGAGGTGTGTGTCATACAACAACATGCATGTGGTACACGCGGTGTTAATTCTTTACCCACAGCGTGTTCTATCTCTGCCTGTATTAGACGTGGACGATGGAGACACGGTCACAGATTTTATGACTCAGGAGAGAGAACGTGGCATCACCATACAGTCAGCAGCCGTCACGTTTGATTGGAAAAGCCACCGGATAAACCTCATAGACACCCCAGGTAAAAAAAAAAACTCTCTCTTCTAGTGGAAACAGGAAGTGGTTTCTGAGACGACTGTGTGACTGCAGGACATGTCGACTTCACTCTGGAGGTGGAGCGAGCTCTTCGTGTCCTCGATGGATCCGTCGCCGTGTTGGATGCATCCGCTGGTGTTGAGGTTCAGGAACAGTTATTTATTTTTACAAAGTGTTCTTATTCATATAATAATCTTGTTCATCGTGTAATTCCTTGTTTCTGTTTCCTGTAAAACCCAAACAGGCACAGACACTGACGGTGTGGAGACAAGCAGAGAAACACCACGTTCCTTGTGTTTGCTTCCTGAATAAGATGGATAAACCTACAGCTGAGTGAGTCCTTCGACTCCAGATGTGAACAAAAACCTTTTGTTTTATCCTGTAAAATATACCAACCCTAAACATTATTCTTTACAGCCTAAACTTCTCCATTAAGAGCATAAGAGGGAAATTAAAAGCCAACCCAGTCCTCCTGCAGGTAACACGTCATAAATATCACTTTATTTTGAAAATGTCTATTTATTTTGAAAAAAATGTTTTGGTTATAACTTTTTATTGATAAAATCTTTTGGTGAAGACTTTCAGCTGGTAGAATTACAATCAATTTATTTTCAACATCTAGAGAACAAAGATCATAAAATTATACATATTGAATTTGTATAACTTCACTATTACTGTAGCTACATTTTCTAATATTTTTTATTCTTTATATATCTCCTTATTCCTTTCCTTATTTCCACTATTGCTTGTAAAGCTTGCACATAAGAATTTCATTCACATGTGCAGTACCAGTAATGTGATGTGACAATAAAAGTGATTTGATTTGATTTAAATACATATAAACAAATAATACGCTGTAGTTTTCTGTTAACAGGGATTAGAGCAGGTTATCAGTAGGATAGTTGTATCACCTGAAACATGCTGATGTTACAGATTTCTAACTGGCAACAACACGCCTTCATCTTTTCACCAGAATCAGCTGATGTCTTCCTCCAAAGCAGTTTTATATCACTGTTTATACTCACTAGTGTACAAATACCTCTAGTCTAAGGTTTGGACATGTTCTCTTTCATTTGAACAAGAAAGTATGTCCCCACCCCCAGAGTCAGCAGTCCTTTCATAAAAGAAGCAAATTCTTACTTATGTGAATATTAATGATCCATTTATCGATTTGGGTCATGAGGCAACATGCTGTTTGCTGTAGTGTCTCGTCCAGTCGTCCGTTGTCTTCTGTTTATTTAATATCGGGTTGCGTAATCAACAAGTTCAGGAAACTCAGACATCTCTCACCCCAATGACGCTCTCCAGCTCCTCCTGGGGATCCCAGGACATTCCCAGGCCAGAGAGGACACTTATTTCCATCAAACTCTAGGGCTTCAACACACTCTTTAATAACCGTCATGATGCAAGTTCCAGTGTTTTAGGATAATAGATGTCTAATAATATAATATTTATGGTGTATGAATCAGAAGGACATCAGTATGTTAATTTATTTGGGTTAACATGTTTGTTTGTTTGATTTTTTTTCCCTCATGGATCTTGTTTTGTAGATTCCCATTGGCCGTGGTAAGAACTTTACAGGTGTGGTTGACTTGTTAACCAATCAGAAGCTGGTATGGAAGGTGAAAACTTCACAAGATGATGGACGGGTGTTTGAAACCCAAACTCTCAGCCAGTCTGATGATCCAGAACTCTTGCAGGGAGTCAGTGAGGCCAGGACAGCTCTGATTGAGCAGGTACTTGTCCCGGGACTTCCAGCAACACTGAAATGTAACAATGAAACGTTCTTACTGTCCTTCTCTTCTGATAGATTGCTGATCTGGACGATGAGTTTGCTGAGCTGCTGCTGACCAACTTCAGTGATAATTTTGAAGCTGTTCCTTCCATCAAAGTGAGTGTTTTATTTTCCTGGACTAGAAGTGACTTGTGAACACAAGCTAACGTAGCTGAACATGTCTCCAGCTGCAGGAGGCTGTGAGACGAGTGACTCTGACTCGTAAAGGAGTCCCGGTGCTGTGTGGGAGCTCTTTGAGAAACAAAGGTGTGCAGCCTCTTTTAGATGCCATAACTGCGTACCTGCCTGCTCCCAACGAACGACACCACGACCTGGCGTGAGTGACCTTCAAACTCTTACTGACTGAAACTGTTTGGTATTTCTTTGTTGAGAGAGCCATGGCTGTTGGGTGGGGAGAGATGCTGCTTTTATAAAGTTACATAGAAAAGACACATGATTAAGTTAGAGAACGATATGAAAGAATCATGTTCTGTGTTCCATTATGTAGCTTATATTTAAATGAATTAAATAGAAATTAGAGAAAAAAAACAGTTTTTATCACTAAATGATCAGTTTACATTAAGGTCTGTTCACGGAGCTTCACGTTGTAACATCAAATCAGTCTCTCCTAAATATCCCTACATGTTCATGTTCTCGTGTCAGTTTGACTAATTTAAGCTAAATTTGATCAAATATTTCAGATTTTCTTTTTAGTTTGGATGTTTTTTAGGCCTGAAATTTAATGAAATTAAATTCTGATTTAAAATTATCTGCTTATTGTTGATTTATTTTGGTTCGCATGGTGGTGCAGCGGTTGATTTAAGGCAAGGTTCTTGGTTCAAAAACCAGCCTGGACCTTTCTGCATGGAGTTTGCATGTTCACCCCGTGCATGCATGTTTTATTTGATTGTCTTCATTAAACCGTGTAGTCTTTCCTGTTCTGGTCCCAACATAAAATGTTTTTATTGCTTGTAACCTAACAGGCGATGGTACCGGGATGACTTGTGCGCTCTGGCCTTCAAGGTTCTCAACGACAAACAGCGTGGCCCTTTGGTTTTCCTCAGGATCTACTCTGGGACCCTAAAAGCACAGACAGCTGTCCACAACCTGAACAGGAACAGCATGTGTGTTTACTTTTCCTTTTAATCTCAGCTGCAGCATCACAAGGTACCAGACTGAGAGATTTTTGTGTTTTTAGTGAGAGGATGAGCAGACTGCTGGTGCCATTTGCTGACCAGCATGTAGAAATCCCCTCGATGAGCGCAGGAAACATTGCTCTAACTGTAGGGTTGAAGCAGGTAACGCATCACATCATTATATTAACTTCCTGTCAGCGGTTTCCAGATTACAAGGTTCTTTATGATTTCTGCTTTAAAATCAGACAGTCACGGGAGACACCATCGTTTTATCCAAGGCCTCGGCAGCAGCTGCAGCTCATCGAGCCCAAAGTGACGCCACAGAGAAGATTCATGGAGAACGAGCCAGCATCGTCCTCTCTGGAGTGGAGGTCCCTGATCCTGTCTTCTTCTGCACCATCGAGCCCCCCACCATGGCCAAACAAGCTCGTCAGTGCTTCCAATTAATTTATTTATTCAGTTTAACAAAAATCGAGCTCCTGTATCTTTGCTGTTGCACTGAATACTTATTTTTGTTTCCCTAAAAGTTCTTGAGAATGCACTCCAGTGCCTTCAGAGAGAAGACCCCAGCCTGAAAGTCAGAGTAGACCCTGACTCTGGTCAGGTAACAGCATCTTTAAACTGTTGTTTTGTTTTATCAGGGTATCTTTCAAATTAAAAGCCCCTCCTCTCTCCATCCTCAGACCATCCTGTGTGGGATGGGAGAGCTGCACATCGAGATCATCCATGATCGAATCAAAAGAGAGTATGGCATTGAGACCCGCCTCGGACCACTGCAGGTGGCCTACAGAGAGACCATCCTTCATGAAGTCTCTGCTACAGGTACAGTTTGTTTTAGCTGGTGCGTTTCCCTGGAAACTATTACAGCCTCTTTCACTAATATAACTGATCTGTGCTGCAGATACTCTGGACAGGACTGTTGGAGAGAGACGACATGTTGTTACAGTGCAGCTCACCGTCAGACCTGTGGACATCACCTCATGTGAATTAACATTTATCAAAGAATTAGAAGCACAGCTGCTAGCAGAAACAAAAGAGGCCGTGGAGAACGGAGTACACAGCTCATATCTTCAAGGTTAATAAGACTTCATTATTATTATTATCCCGTGCTAACACCATTAGCATACTATAAAGATGGATGACGTGTCTCTGTCTACTTCCGTTCCAACTAAACATTTTATAAAAATTAAAGCAGTACTAAATAACTTTTACAACTTTAAGCTAGTGTTTTGAAACTTGTCTAAGTGGATACTCACTGAAAAACATGTTCATCTTCATATTAGACACTCTGGACGCCTCAGAGGGTTTTACAATAGACTAAATAACTTCAGTAATTCAGGTCGCAGCAGGAAGTGGTGTTCTGATGATTTCTGCTGCCCTGAAGAAAAATGCCTCCATAGTACGAATTAAAACTCATTTCATAATGAAATGTCATTAGAAGTTTATGCAGTATTCTTGTTTATGGTGAGTGTGTCCTGTTAGTTATTTATGCATATTTTTATGATCCTTCCCTGATATTTTCTATATAAAAACCATCTGGGTCCTTATCGGCCATTGTTGGGTCCTTCTCCTCTGGGTGTGTCCAAACATTTGCCTGTTGCTCTGACAATGTAAAGAAAGTAAAAATAACATCATATTTAGTGTTCCTGTCCTGGGAGAATTTATTTGATAGGTAAAATGTATTTATGGAAAAATATAGAATATAGGATACGATAAATCTGTTTATTGAAGTCAAGACTGTGGAATGGCACGTGTGTAGCACAGCTCAACAGGTAGCATATTTCTGCAAAACACCGGTTCGAGTGACGGCTGTCTGAGACATGGCTGCAGAAAAGTTATTCAGTACTGCTTTAATATTTGAACATACATCAATCAGGTTCCTGACAGGTGAGACACGGATTCTTTTAGAGACACATTTACGACTGTAAGAACTCTAAAGTATCTTATTCACTATTTACAAAGCAGCATGAATATTGACTCAGGGTAATGTTTTATATATTTAAATTTCTCTCTCACTCACACTCCAACATAGACACATATACAGGAATTAATTTAGTCAGTTGAAATGGTACAAATTTGTACTTTATATCAATTTGAACACTCTAAGGGGCATTTCTGNGCCTTTTAAAGACCAATATTGTACTTTTGAGGGAACATTTTAAAACAATTTACCTATAGGTACAAAAATGTTCTTGTCTCGTACCTCTATTTCTGAGAGTGAACCAAGGTAAGAACTACACTATATTACCAAAAGTATTTGCTCACCTGCCTTTACTCATACTATGAACTGAAGTGCCATCCCATTCCTAACCCATAGAGTTCAATATGATGTCGGTCCACCTTTTGCAGCTATTACAGCTTCAACTCTTCTGGGAAGGCTGTCCACAAGGTTGAGGAGAGTGTTTATTGGAATTTTTGACCATTCTTCCAAAAGTGCATTGGTGAGGTCACACACTGATGTTGGTCGAGAAGGCCTGGCTCTCAGTCTCCGCTCCAATTCATCCCAAAGGTGTTCTATTGGGTTCAGGTCAGGACTCTGTGCAGGCCAGTCAAGTTCATCCACACCAGACTCTTGCTTTGTGCACTGGTGCACAGTCATGTTGGAAGAGGAAGGGGCCCGCTCCAAACTGTTCCCACAAGGTTGGGAGCATGGAATTGTCCAAAATGCTTTAGTATCCTGAAGCATTCAAAGTCCCTTTCACTGGAACTAAGGGGCCAAGCCCAGCTCCTGAAAAACAACCCCACACCATAATTCCTCCTCCACCAAATTTCACAGTCGGCACAATGCAGTCTGAAATGTACCGTTCTCCTGGCAACCTCCAAACCCAGACTCGTCCATCAGATTGCCAAATGGAAAAGCGTGATTCATCACTCCAGAGAACGCGTCTCCACTGCTCTAGAGGCCAGTGGCGGCGTGCTTTACACCATTGCATCCGACGCTTTGCATTGCACTTGGTGATGTGTGGCTTGGCTGCAGCTGCTCGGCCATGGAAACCCATTCCATGAAGCTCTCTGCGTACTGTACTTGGGCTAATCTGAAGGTCACATGAAGTTTGTAGCTCTGTAGCGATTGACTGTGCAGAAAGTCGGCGACCTCTTTGCTCTATGCGCTTCAGCATCCGCTGACCCCTCTCCGTCACTTTACGTGGCCTAACACTTCGTGGCTGAGTTGCTGTTGTTCCCAAACGCTTCCATTTTGTTATAATGGAGCTGACAGTTGACTGTGGAATATTTAGGAGAGAGGAAATTTCACGACTGGATTTGTTGCACAGGTGGCATCCTATGACAGTTCCACGCTGGAATTCACTGAGCTCCTGAGAGCGGCCCATTCTTTCACAAATGTCTTGCTTCACAGTCTGCATGCCTGAGTGCTTGACTTTATACACCTGTGGCCAGGCCAAGTGATTAGGACACCTGATTCTGATCATTTGAATGGGTGAGCGCATACTTTTGGTAATATAGTGTATGTGAATCAATAGAAATCAGTACTAGAAAACATGATCTGCTGTGTAATTTCAGATAATCAAATCTTTTAGTTTTTAGAGTTTCTTCACCGCTGAGTTTAGGGTCAGACTCAGAAGAAGATTCCTGTCCCGTGTCTTTTTTGTTATAACATTAATCTCAACTCATGAATAATTCAGTTTAACACAAAGTTCTTGTTATTGTCATTTTGAAGAGCAGCAGTATTAAAACCAGATGGACAACAAAGTAAAGGTTAAATTTAAAAGCAGTTTGTACTATAAAAAGTATAAACAGGAAGTCAAGCTTGTATATTTTGTTTCCCATTATATTCACTGTGTTATTTCAGTTTTTGGGGTCATTTTTGAATCACATACTAATAGTGAGATATTCTCATTTAAATGTACTAATACTACGCAGGTGAGTTTCAATGATCCAAACTAAGTAAATAGCAGCTGTTTGACCCATTTTGGGATTTTTTTAGGGAACCTGGGTTACAAACAAACAGAAGTGTGTCAGAATGTGATGGGAAGTTCTGTAACACACAAGTGTCTCACTAATATTTATTTTAGTAGGACACAATAATACACACGTTAACCTGTTAAAGAAGCGTAAGCTTGCCTGATGTGCAGACTTGATCAGTCGGCAGCAGGATTTATTCTTTCTCACTGATCAATTCTGTTGAATTAATCAACAAATACAAACCTGTTCAATCCCAACACATTTTAACTTCACTTCATCAGGTCATGATGTAAACTCTGAGAATACTTTAGTTGTGAAATGTGCTCAGAAATCACCTGTAACACTAACTGTAGAGTGAATGTTGACATCTATGAGTAGAGTAAGAAGAGCTGTTCTCAGGTAGCTGCATGAGTGGAGTTTGTGTTAATCATCCTGTAGGTCCTGTGCTGGGTTACCCTGTACAGGGTGTGTCTACACTCGTCCACAGTGTTACCATGGAGCCAGGGACGTCTCCTGCCATGGTGTCCGCCTGCGTGTCCCGCTGCATGCTAAAGGTAAACCTGAATCAGTTCTCATGCCGTGACTTTTTAAACATATAAATATCATGGTTGTTATTTTTGACGCAGGCGCTGAGGCTCGCTGGAGGACAGATTCTGGAGCCTGTTATGTCACTCGAGGTGACGCTGAACGAGGAGCACCTCAGCTCCGTGTTAGGCGACTTAGCCCAAAGACGTGGGACAGTTAGGGACATCCAGAGTCGCCATGACAACAAGGTGCTGCTGGCTTCTGTGCCCCTAGCAGAGATGATGGTAGGTGATGTTCATTAAATTTCACCAGGAGTTTGTTTTGTTTTACTTTTCTAAAAATTCTGATTCAGATCTGTTCAAACATTAAAGGGTTATTCCACCGTGCTGCGAACCGTGACTTCTGGAAACGCCACGTTCTCACTGGAGCTGGACTGCTACGAGCCCATGAACTCCCACGACCAAAACACGCTGCTGAAAAAAGTGTCTGGTCTGCTATGACCCCAAACTGAGACTTACCAGGGTCTCGGTGACGATCAGCCAACCGATGGACTCTTCTGAGGAAGAACGTCATTTATTTAACCAGATAAATACGACAAAATGTCTCGACTTGATGCTAAATAAATCTGGAGCCACTTGATTCCTGTAACTTTATTGTTCAAGGAACAATTACAATTAAAATATAAACATTTTATAGAAAGTTTCAGAAACAGTATTGAAAACAAAGTATTTATAAAATTCATCACAATGACCAAAAAAAACCAGGAAACTGAATCAAGAGTTCTGGTTCAGGTTTAACAGTGATAATCTGATTTAATCATAGGCAGCAGTTAATTTTAGACCCATTAGGGTTGATTGTGTATTGATGTGCGTCCCTTTTCTGTTCAGCCTCTCCAGCTGCTGTTAGATACCGTTGTACTCTTGTGGACAATAGCTGTAGAACAAGGGCTGAGCCGGTATCCCACGCCTTCCAGAGAGATGAGAAAAATATAAATAAACACGTTATCTGAACACCTGTTAAACGATGGTTTCAGTGAGAGGCAGTACTTACGTGACCATACGGCAGCGGTGCATAGACAGTCTGCTGTAGGCGTCATTAATGTCAGTGATATCTTTGGCGCTCCACAGCCGCTCTGCCACGGCGCTGGCACGAGGCCTTCGAATGAAGACAGAAAACTCCTAAAACACGTCTTCTGACACCAAAAAGATGTTTGTGTTGTTGACAGGTTTACCAGAGTCTGGGTGTCAGATTAGTAGCATCCACGTACTCTCCCCACAAACAGGCTTCTCCACCAATCACAAGCTTTTTCTGTTCTTCAGTTCCTGTTTTATAAATAAATAAACAATGAAATCTGGTAAAATCAACCTCCTCTAAAAAGGTTAAATGTGAAATAATTTCCTTATTTTGTTGGTGAAATGATTCAATTTTCCCGTCTTCATTCAACAGGCTTGCACAGACATGCG
>SSNP01000162.1:120153-169361 GCA_006937955.1 Pachypanchax playfairii
ATCATAAAATATCGAACTTTCGGCGACTCGTTTAGATTTAGAATTGTTACGTCCACCATGTTTTTAATGGTGTTAGTTTATTCATTTGTGTTATTTTACATTATTATTTAAAATGTCATCAACTAATATAGATTAAATGTTCAGTATGGGTCGGAAGTGGACCAATCAAATTGATTTTGGGGAGTGATTGAGATATGAAATGAGCTGCTTGATTCAGGTCTGTACTCTCTGAGAGCTTTCAAGTGTAATTAGTGTAAAATTTGCACAAGTTCAAAAAGCTGCAGAGAGATCTGAGTTTTCCTTTTTGTTTAGACAAAAATCTCATTGTAGCTTGTGAAGAAAGTTTAGCATTTTTATACTGACTATATAACCCTGTACTATGTACTGTACTACAGTGTACTGCTCCTAAAATGATATGTACAATAAACTGCTAAACCTTTAGCCTGAGGGTCATAATAAACACACTTTTGGATGTAGAAGGACTCCAGTTTACTGTAATCCTGTCCAAAGCCTTGCTGTTGCATGAACGTCTGAATGTCTGGGTTGGACTTCCTGTAGGAAAGAAAAAATAAAGCTGCTGACGTCTGTCTGATGTTTAAAATCCTGCAGAAGTAACAGGACATTGTGGAGACATGTCTCACCAGCAGTCGAAGGACACCTCATCACCTCCCAGGTGCACGTATCCATCTGGGAACACGCTGCTGATCTCTGTGAAAAACTGCTTCATGAAGTCGTACGTGGTGTTTAGGATGGGGTTCACTGGTCCGAACGTGCCAGAGGGGGTGGAGCCAGAGTAACACGGTGTGAGCAAATCAGTCTGACCTGTAGTGGAGAAAAACGTGAGCAACTCAGTGAATATCAAGAGAATATACAGAAAAAAAGAGTGGTTCCACCTGGAAAACTCACCTTTACCCCAAGACTGTGTGTGTCCCGGAGTGTCAAACTCTGGGACGACCCGAATGCCCCTCAAACGAGCAAACTCAATCACCATCTTCACATCAGTTGGGGTGTACACATGAGTGTATGGATGGTACGCTCCCTGAGAACATTTACATGAGTTAATATTAGGTTACAATATGGGGGGGGGGGGTTTACGCAGTTAAACAGACCTTCAGGCTCAGCTGAGGGAACGTTTGGCTGACATAGGGGAAAGACGGATCATCAACAATGTGCCAGTGGAAGATGTTGAATTTGTTCATTGCCATTGTTTCCTAAAGAAGTTGATACATCATTTAAACAATGTATTTTATAAATATAAAAAAAACTTTAATGAAAATGTTTTATTTACTAGTGTATCCAAGATGACTTTAATAGGAAGGAAATGTCGAGAAGTGTCCAACAAAATGCCTCTGTGTGCAAATCTCGGGAAGTCACTGACTTTTGTTGCGTTGACGTTTTTCTAAAACAAACAAACAAACAAAGTTGACCAGAAAAGTTCATATAATAAACAAACACTTTAATGGTTGTTCTCTTACGGCTCCATAGGTGTCTGCATACACCAACTGGCTGAAAGTTTCCAGACCTAAAAGAAACACAAAAAACTATTTAACCTGATCTACAAAGTCTGTTTATATATAATATTAAAGTCACAAAGACAACAATGTTATTAAAGACTGTGTAAAGGGAATTCTGCTATTTTCTTCTAACCACATTATAAACATAATAAATGTACTGTTCTAAACATGTGAAAAACCTCCCAACAATTAAAAACTGAATTGTGGAGCTAGCCTTCAAATTGCGTTTCAAGAGTTTTCTGTTTCAGGATTTTATGGGCGGGTCGTCACGCTGCTGCCCTTCAGGATAACCCCGCCCCCTGCTGCTCTCGTCATATAAAACCGTAAAGTGCGGTAGCTTCAGTGGTTTTCCCGCTCCTTCATCCGAGAGATGACCGTCTGAAAAAGCTTTGGGTCGATTTTGTGCGGAGGAGTCAGACAGTAGACAGTAACTAAACCAGCATGATAGGTAGGAGCTACTTCTGCCACCTGCTGCCTTCATATGCTAAACAAAGCTCAGAATGGCGTAGCAGCACATTCCGCTCCTTCACTGATCAACAAGTCTGAAGCATTGCGGTTGTGTGGAAATATTTCAACTCCTCAAAAAGCAGCGATGCGCAGTTTTACATGTGGGTAGAACCTCAAACTTAACGAACCAGCCGGAACTCAGAAACGGAGGAAATGCAGTGATGTGGGGAAGAGAAGGAGGTGCTGCTAGAGGATGAGACAGACAGGTTTCAGCGCCTGCAGCAGACACGCCCCCAGCGTCTCAGAGCAGAGAAAACTGATCCTTTTTTCATTATTTTGTAACCAAATTTCATATGCTTCATATGCAGTGTTTTTAATCATTCAAATTTGGCTGGATGACTAATAACTAATATTCCTGTGCAGTGACAAACTCAGAACACACATTTGTTGTTACTTTACACGGGCTTTAAACATCCAGAACAATAAAGAGGACAATAAATCCAACTTTAGTAATTTGTGGATTAATTTAAACTGAGTCACGTCTCAGGTATGCAGACTCCAAAAATACAACATGGCAGCTCAAATAATTGGTGTATCAAAGCTTCAGAGGCATCGTGTTCTTTTACATGAAATCTTTGTTTTTTATAAATAAAATGAAAAAAGATTTTACCATTTATATCATTAGAAGTTTAAAAACCAACAAACTTAATCATTAGACTGTGTATGAGCACTGCAATAAGGTAGAATTATTACTGTAAATCAAATCAAAATTACTAAACATTTATAAAACTATTGTCAATAAACATTGTTTTATTTTAGTCTCAATAAGTTTTATTTAAATCCATTAACAAAAAAATTAATTAATATATTTGGATGAAAATAAAAAGAACTTAAACTTGACATTGCAGCTGAAATCTGAAACCTGCAATTATTGTTAAGAGGGGGAAAAAAAAAACCACGTGATAAACCGGTAATAGATGTGTGATAAAAAAAGTTTTAACATTTCAAACATTTTTTCAGACCTAGTATGTCATTTATATGTCACAGTGAACACAATATTCAAATTATTTGTGACATCTACAACTGTTCTATTCAAATAAGATGAGATATTTAAAAAAATATCAAGTTATTACTTGTTTAATAATGACAATGAGGCACTAAGGTGACGGTTAATGAAAAACCTACCATGCAGGGCTCCCCAGACTTTAGGTGCTTTCAGGACAGCAACAGGCTGATCCACTGACAACTCATCTGCAAACACAAAGAGCTGCAAATTACACACGTGTTTCCTCCTCATGTTTGTTGCACTCTTTAATCACACTATTTTTTTGTGCTTGACAATTTGGACAGTTTTGATATTGTAACTCAGATCAGCTTATTGTAAAAGAGAGCATCTGATGATGAGAGCTGTTAATGTTATATTCAAAGCTTTAGTTCGTAAAACTATTAACAGTGTTTCAAAATAACAGGAAATAAAGATGATAGAGAGGCGTGTGTTGTTTTATCAATACGGCTCCACAGTTAAGATATCTGCTGCTTGAAGATAGAGATCGTATCTGGACAAAATGGTCAGTGGATGTAAAATAAGATATAGAGAAATTGCAAAATTTTCTGAAAGCATCATTAGCGAGCAAATGTATATAATAGGAAAATAACATAATTGACAACAAAACCTTCAAAATATTCTTATTTTAGACTCTGTCAAAAAAGTTAAAAAAAGGAAAAAAACTATAATAATTCAAGTTGTTGAATAACTGTAGTAGAAATAAGTTTAGATGTGTGTTGAAATGAATCAGGCCATGATGCGTTCACTTACTTCTACCACCTGCAAATCTAAAGTATGATATCAATGAGGAAATGAAGGAACTCACATGACTCGTCAGAAGACACACTTGGGAATCCGTCACATTCAGAGTCAGGTGTTGTGATCACAACCTGGAGCTCAGTCACCTCCGAGGGGCCCGTCCGCTTGCTTTTGATCCCCCTTTGCTGTCTAACAGTACCAAATATGTACTTATAGTACCTGCATAGAGAGAAAAGCGAAAGTTACACTGATTCAGAAACGCATCATCACAATGAGATCTGTCAAAACAGAGAAAATCAGAAATAAATAAACACATCTCACCTCTTGTAAGCGCTCTGCAGGAGGCTGCACTTGGAACCGGCTGTGGACTCTTCGCCATCAATGATTTGGAAGTTGGAGCTGCTTAACTTGAAGGCAACGTCTGAGATCTGGACTTTCTGCGGCACGGGCCACAGTGAACCGTATTTTGAATTCTGAGACACGAGCGGCGGCTTCTCACCGAAAAAACCGTTTCCCTGACAGAAGCCAAGAGCCAGCAGCATCAGTGAGAACTCCCGTAGACCCGACATGATGACAGCGAGCAGAGGAAAGTCACAAGACCAACCGCTGCCCGGAACTACAGTTTATTTGTATGGGACAAGAGGGCGGGGCTTAACATGCGGAAGTTGAACCTTGCAAAGATTTAAAGGGGAATCACAAGTTCTGCACTTCAATCTCGTGACTGAATGTCGCAATAACACCGAGGTTATTTAAGTTTGTTTGATTATTGTCTTGTTTTCTTTTATTTATACAATCATGTGAAAAGAAACAAAATAACCAAATGTAGCTGATAAACTGAAGGAATTGTGGGTTTTGTTTTTTCTATAACAATCACTAATAAACTTTGGTTACATATTAGTGATTGTTTTACTGAAACTGGGTGTTTTTTTAAACTTACCTTAAAATCTAACTAAAGCTGTGAGCTTCATTTGATAATGGAAAATGACACATTGCAAACACAAGCACATTTGGTTACATTTAAGTGTTGATTTAAAGGTTTTATATGGAATATGAATAGAATAACACAGCACAAAGCCTTCAATCATCTGGGTGCCAGGCTCGTTAACCCCCCCATGCACGTGCTGAGGTCAACCAATATTCCTCACCAAACCCACTCTGATCTCTGATCAGAGCAGGACAATAAAATATCATGAGTTAAGCTCACTAATCATGTTCTCCAGCCCCGTTGATCACATTGATTCTGATAAAAGCAGCTCCTACCTGTATGAAGGTCAGTCATCGATTCAGTCCGTGGCAAAGAGCTCATAGTTGTCCCGCAGCTCTTCTTGAGCAAACCAAAACTTCCTGCAGTCCCTCCTAAGATCCTCTGTCCTCCTCACACACCATCCTGCACGCCCCACTTATCCAATAAAATCAAAAAAGCAGTCCAAAAAGTGGCCCGAAGCTCCTCCACTTCAGCAACATGTAGCTCCATGTTAGCTAGCTGCTAATAGCTGCTAATAAAAAAGTTTCCACACAGAACTTGCTTGTCACATGGGAAACCCCAGGGGAAACCCTCTAGGCAAGTAAATAAGGTATATAATCACCACATATCCCCAGTGCTTCCAGCTGCTTGACCTGCAGACTCCACAGTACCAGCCTCACTGTGCTGCAGTATTTACGGTGTTAGGCAACCCAAAATGGTGCCCGCTGCTCTGCCAACTATTGACTGGTAGATGTAAACAAAATGCCAATGTCGTGCCTGTCAAAATTAATATTTTATAATATTTTACTTCTAATATAATTTTTAAAGGAAATGCTGTATTTTCATTCTACAACCCTCTAAACACCCCGTGGAGGCATTATTTTGTTAAAAATATTGCTTTTAATGAAAGTATTCCATATACCACCTTTAATATAAATTAGGCATGAAATAAGTAGAATATTTTAGAAAAACATCTAACTGTCACTGGCTCACTATTATTTCCCATTGTTTAATTTGCTTTTGTTATTGATGTGGTGTATTTCAGCTGTAAACGTTTTCCAGTTTATTTTAAAGTATTTTCTTAATGGCCAGATTTTGGGTTGTTTTTTGTTGTTGCTTTACTTTGGTGAGGTGCAGTGTGACACAAACTTTATAGATTAATTTATATTAAACAGAACTTTGAATGAAAGAAATTAGCTTTCCCCCTCAGGACTCTCAAACAATCCTATTTTTCTTGGTTAATGCACTGTTTATATGTAACTATGGCAAAGTATCAAACATTTTTTTCAGTATTATTGAGGGTCATATAAAACTGCCAGTCCAGGTTCATATTCAAATACAACATGTGGCTCTGACTTTGCTGCTATTATTTACCTTTAAATAACATGTGAAATTACTTTAGTGTTACCAGCTGTAAGGAAACTTTTCAAACTTGATGACCAGGAAACATCTTATTAAACTTGAAGACAAGCATCAGCCAGTTTAACTGGTTTTACACTCTTATCTTTTGATTCATTAATCACGAGGGGAAAAGATAAACACTTTGATTACCAGTTAGTTTAGTACAACTTGTATTTGTGCATTTTAACTTTTGCTTGTAATCACTAATCATTCATTAGTTCACAGTTAATGTTTGTTTACTTGCTAGTTTAAAGTTATTTTGTTTCTGAACATGTATCTAACCAAACCTTCTGTCAAAGAGATCAAATATTGTTGCATTTCACTCATTTCATATCTTTGTTATTTTAGAAAGGTTCTACCTGTTTCGTGCTTTTTATTATGTACTAAATCAGTTAATTTTGCACCACTTTGTTATTAATTTTCCTGAACTGTAGCAGATTGTTTTTGTTATTTTGTAGTTATGTCAAATACTTTTATTTTCAACTTGAAATCTTATTTGTTGTGTATGTTGAGGTCTGTCTGTTGCAAGTAAGTTAGCGACAATTCTTTATTGTTATTAGTAGTTTGTGTGGTTTTCAAGTTAATGTTCTGGGGTCTCATTTATAAAACTTTGCGTAGAATCCTTACTAAAACCGTACTTAAGCTCAGCAAAAAAAAATCTACTTACGCCAAGTAAGTTTGGGACCTATGAAACATGGAGTACGCACAGCTGCATGCAATCTCCGCTTTATAAATCACACTTTACCTAGAAATGTGCTGAGGTGTTTCTGGATCACATCCCGCCCTCAACACGCCCACTTTCTGCCGTAAATGGTCAATGCAAAGTGCCTTCTGGATCTCATGCATATACATAAGCCGGCTTGTTGCAGCATTCCACCAATAACGATGGCGACCGCAGATCAAGGAAGCGCAACTTCACCGAAGCAGAACTTGAGGTTCTTGTGGTTGAGGTGGAAAAACTAAAGGAAGTGCTTTTTGGAGGTCACAGCAGTGGCATAACAAATACGAGAAAATCCACGGAGTGGCACAGCGTTGCTGAAGCCGTCAATGTTCTGAGTTCTTCAGAGAGATCTGTGATGGATATAAAAAAAAAGGTCCAATCTGAAGGTGGAGGCAAAAAAAGATGGCTTGCCACCTCCAGAGTGTGTCTGCCACTGACGGACCCCCTGGCACCTCTGAGCCCCCACCGCTCGCTGTTAGGATGTCAACAGTAGGCTACTCGAACCGGCAAGCGTGCATGGCATCGTGCCGGAAAAGGAGGAGGACACTGACCATGCAGAGGAGACTAAGCCTTTTATTAATATAGATTAAATGTGTCCGTCATTTAAATATAAAACAAAACCAAATCTCGTTGTTTCTCGGGCGCATGGCGCACCTGGAGGTGGCCAGTTCTAACTGACACTGTCAGAAGTGCGAGAAGAACTGCACAAAATATGTAACATCCTGACTGAAATTTCAGGCACACTTAAAAAATTCAAAATTGTAAAAAAATAATAAATCATGCCTTCTGTGTTGGTCCTATAAGTGACGTATGACATTTTCTCTCAATCTGGCCCCCAGCTGATGTTCCGTATGTCGGGGCGGGGGCTGTGTGTGTGTGTGGGGGGGGGACGACACCCTACTAAAAGTGTACGTATGACCAAACAAAAAGTTTGCGTTCGCCAAAAAGATTTCCGATTTATAAAACCATGCGTACGCACAGTTGAAAGCAATTTCCCCTTTATAAATCACACTTTTCCTGGAAGCTTGCGTACGTGAATTTGTCTCATGCCCCGCCCTAAACACGCCCAAACCTGGCCATATAAGGTCAATGCAAAGCAGGACATGAATATTGATACATATGAGGAAGACGGGAAATATCGCAACTAAACAGAAAAACAAAAAGATTTAAACTTCACAGAGACAGAAATTAAAGTGCTAGTGGGGGAAGTGGAGGCTAGGAGAGACATTTTATTTGGTGGAAACAGCAGCGGTGTCACAAATAAAAGAAAAAAACTCAGAGTGGCAGCGTCTGCAGTGCAGACTGTCAGTGCAGCTGACAGGACGGTCTTGTGTCAGAGAAGGAGGGCGACACCGACCTGCCAGAAACAACAAATAAACCCAGTATAAAGCACCTTTTGTAATACGTGGCTACGTTAACAAATGTTAGCATGTTTTAAGGAGACAGACTAATATTCCGTGTCTTTTCAGCCTTTCCACACTCGGTAGATGGCGAGGATGAGGATGAGGACGTCAGGCTTCCCCCAGCACCAGTGCTGTCGGTGCCCGCGCCGCATCCAGCAGTGGTCGGGTTCTGACTGAAGCTGTGATGCAGACACAGAGAAACTCCATCAGCGCTAATTCCGTGACCAATTAATAAAAAGAAATAAAGAGTGTGTTTTGCGACATGATGACAGCCGTTGGTGCCTTAAATGATACATTAAAAAACATTAAATTAACCTTTTCGTTGTCATCTCAAACGCCGCATTACACCCTCAAACCCTTGTTCCCCGAGTGAAGGCTTCCTGTCGAGGAGATTAATTTTATGTATTTCTCTTTGTATTAAAAATGTTTTTAGGAGAGCTACAGCTCACTGCAAGCTGCAATATAGATATCATTGCTGTTCTGAATATTTATAATAACATGAATCCATAATTAATGTTTAGTGTGAGATGGAATGACGTGTGTGAGAGGAGTAACATGCAGTCTGACTGCAGTTCACCACTTCACCAACTGTGTCGTTGATTCCCCTTGTCTCCAAAATATCAGTACGCACGGGTCAGAGTTGGCGTACAGGTGCGCACGTTTTCAAGTCAAGTTTGTTTTTTATAAATCCCAACTTTTGCTTTGAAAGTGGCGTATGCTACTTTCAGGCCTCATTTTGTGCGTTTATAAATGAGACCCCTGGTCAGTTGTGTTTACAACAACCACATGAAGCTTCTTCAGATTTAATGTTACTAATTCTGTTCATTTGGATTATTTAGTGTTTCATGTAAAACCTGCAATCTCAACAACGTTACAATTAAAGGTGATATACATGATTTCAAATTGCCTAGCTTAGAATGTCAACAAATGTAAACAAAGTCACAGAACTCTCGCCCCTCCCGTCAGGTAGAATTCCTAAGCCACGCCCCCCCCCCCCCCCCCCCCCCGCAGGTTTGGAAACAGGAGTAGCCCCAGAAGACGACTGAGTGCAAGACACTGGTCTGCAGTTCATTCAAGTACCGTAACATGGCGGAATCACCGGTAAGTGAAAACAATATAACAACAAACAACTGACATTATTGTTACTTTGTCCTGAACCTGACGTGGAACCAGCCGGCGGCTGTTTCTCCTGCTGTGACATGGTAGAGCGGCGAACACTCCCAGCAGTGGTGTGCTGCCGTAATATGTCTCAGTTTATTAGGAGCACAGAAGCCAAATAAATGCGGAAGTCCGTATGTCTGGAGAAACTGTCCAATCATTCCTTTCAGACTGAACCATTTGATTGGTTGATGTTTTTAGACAAATACGGGAGAACCACTTAATTATTTGTTTTCGTTTTTTTTTTTATCTTCACAACATATTTTTCTCAATGCTGTGTTAAAATGTTTTTAATGGGCATGAAAAAAATACGTTAAGCTAATTTGTTATGCACACTAAGGATAGCAGATTTAATCAAGCATAATTAAACAGAACGTGCAATCATCACAGTCAGCTCGACAGACATCTGGGCCACAGGTCAAATATTTTGACCAGTAGAGGACAGTGTAGCCTCACAACTGAACAGAAAATTCCAACTTAGAGATTTACAAGTACATTTACTGCTCAAAGTGCTTGAGTGTTATAGAAACTAATATGTTAGACTCAAATAATATACTGAATTTTTTATGTATATATTTTGTATCTGTAGTGTTTTCCCTAATAAACTGTGTGATTGTAATCAATCATCTGAAGTATGTAACACTTCCTCTATCCAGTAAAATTATGCAAGAAGGATTTATTTCCCACAGAGTGTTTTTCATCTCTTATGCATTTTTACATCCTGTTTTTCCTGCTTACTCTCTGTTTATGTTTTATATATTTATTCATTAGAAACTTTTACTATTTTGACTCCTGAGTTTGTGTTCTGCCGACCCATCAAGGATCAAATTCAAATTCAAACATACTTTATAAATTGATCCCTGAAGGGAAATTAGATGTTGAAATAGGACAGTTTTTCTTCAGAGTCATTCAAGAGGGTTCTAGCTGTAGACGGGAAGGATCTCCTGTAGAGGGTTCTAGCTGTGGACGGGAAGGATCTCCTGCAGAGGGTTCTAGCTGTGGACGGGAAGGATCTCCTGTAGAGGGTTCTAGCTGTGGACGGGAAGGATCTCCTGTAGAGGGTTCTAGCTGTGGACGGGAAGGATCTCCTGTAGAGGGTTCTAGCTGTAGACAGGAAGGATCTCCTGTAGAGGGTTCTAGCTGTAGACGGGAAGGATCTCCTGTAGAGGGTTCTAGCTGTAGACGGGAAGGATCTCCTGTAGAGGGTTCTAGCTGTGGACGGGAAGGATCTCCTGTAGAGGGTTTTAGCTGTGAACGGGAAGGATCTCCTGTAGAGGGTTCTAGCTGTGGACAGGAAGGATCTCCTGTAGAGGGTTCTAGCTGTAGACAGGAAGGATCTCCTGTAGAGGGTTCTAGCTGTGGACGGGAAGGATCTCCTGCAGAGGGTTCTAGCTGTGGACATGAAGGATCTCCTGTAGAGGGTTCTAGCTGTGGACGGGAAGGATCTCCTGTAGAGGGTTCTAGCTGTGGACGGGAAGGATGTCCTGTAGAGGGTTCTAGCTGTGGACGGGAAGGATCTCCTGTAGAGGGTTCTAGCTGTAGACGGGAAGGATCTCCTGTAGAGGGTTCTAGCTGTGGACGGGAAGGATCTCCTGTAGAGGGTTCTAGCTGTAGACAGGAAGGATCTCCTGTAGTGGGTTCTAGCTGAGGATGGGAAGGATCTCCTGTAGAGGGTTCTAGCTATGGATGGGAAGGATCTCCTGTAGAGGGTTCTAGCTGTAGACAGGAAGGATCTCCTGTAGTGGGTTCTAGCTGAGGACGGGAAGGATCTCCTGTAGAGGGTTCTAGCTATGGACGGGAAGGATCTCCTGAAGAGGGTTCTAGCTGTAGACAGGAAGGATCTCCTGTAGTGGGTTCTAGTTGAGGACGGGAAGGATCTCCTGTAGAGGGTTCTAGCTATGGACGGGAAGGATCTCCTGTAGAGGGTTCTAGCTGTAGACAGGAAGGATCTCCTGTAGAGGGTTCTAGCTGTGGACGGAAAGGGTCTCCTATTGAGGGTTCTAGCTGTGGACAGGAAGGATCTCCTGTAGAGGGTTCTAGCTGTGGATGGAAAGAGTCTCCTATTGAGGGTTCTAGCTGTGGACAGGAAGGATCTCCTGTAGAGGGTTCTAGCTGTGGACGGGAAGGATCTCCTGTAGAGGGTTCTAGCTGTGGACAGGAAGGATCTCCTGTAGAGGGTTCTAGCTGTGGACGGAAAGTGTCTCCTGTAGTGTCTGTGTCGGGTCTGAAGAAACGTCTGACTGAAGACACTGTTGTTGAGTTACTGTGAAGATGATGATGAGGGTTTTCCATCATGTTCTTCATCCTCCTTGGATCTAGATCAGTCCCCAGAATAGAACCAGCCTTCCTTATCAGTTTGTTCACCTGCTCTGATGCTCCGCCCCCAACAGGTGACTGCAGGTGTGATCACATGCTCCACAACAGACTTATAAAAGATCTTCAACATCTTGCTGCAAATATTGAAGGATCTAATCTTCCTGAGGAAGTCCAGTCTGTTCTGTCCCTTCCTAAAAACAGCACCAGTGTCTCTAGTTCAGTCTGTTGTCCAGGTGAACACCAGGTATTTATACTCCCCTATTGATCCGATAACCACAGAAAAACATGCTTGATATCACTCACTCACAAGATCATTTAGAACAAAGTACACATTAATATTCATGTATTTGCTGTTTCTACTGATGAATTCACAGATTAACCTCAAGGATAATAAACAGCAAATTGTTCATTATTTGTTACTGGAACATCCAGATAGCAGGAACGAAACTACAATCATTCAAATTGCCTCTGTTGTTTTTTCTATTCCAGTCCATTTTATATTTGATCCACTAGGTGTCGCTCCTGTCACATACACATTATCATCAAGCACTTGTACTTCAAATAAAAAGTGCAACGTCTCTTGAATGTGAAGCATCGGTGATGCTGTTATTAAGTTTTCATGAACAAATGATGGAAAAGAAAACTGCACCTGAATGTAACAGCTGTGTAATTACCAAAACACAATCTGATGCAGATTCCAAACAAGCTAAATAACAACTTCACAACATCAAAGGTTCACTGAAGAGTTTAGTCACAGCCACAGATGTGATTTACACAAGACCTTCTTTTATAAAACTCAGTTCTTGACTAACAGAAACCCCTTTATGATTCTATTTAAGTCTGAACACTGTGGATCTTCTTTAGCCTTTTATAAAGCATGAAACATATTTTAACAGTGAACACAAATACTAAGTTGTTCTTCTTTATAATTTAATATTTTCACAATAAAACACTCAATTGAAGTTAATTAATATTCTGCAAAATGAGCTTCCACAAAGTACATATATATATATATATATATATATATATATATATATATATATATATACACTCACCGGCCACTTTATTAGGTACACCCGTCCAACTACTCGTTAACACTTAATTTCTAATCAGCCAATCACATGGCGGCAACTCAGTGCATTTAGGCATGTACACATGGTCAAGACAATCTCCTGCAGTTCAAACCGAGCATCAGTATGGGGAAGAAAGGTGATCTGAGTGACTTTGAACGTGGCATGGTTGTTGGTGCCAGAATGGCTGGTCTGAGTATTTCAGAAACTGCTGATCTACTGGGATTTTCACGCACAACCATCTCTAGGGTTTACAGAGAATGGTCCGAAAAAGAAAAAATATCCAGTGAGCGGCAGTTCTGTGGGCGGAAATGCCTTGTTGATGCCAGAGGTCAGAGGAGAATGGCCAGACTGGTTCGAGCTGATAGAAAGGCAACAGTGACTCAAATAACCACTCGTTACAACCAAGGTAGGCAGAAGAGCATCTCTGAACGCACAGTACGTCGAACTTTGAGGCAGATGGGCTACAGCAGCAGAAGACCACGCCGGGTGCCACTCCTTTCAGCTAAGAACAGGAAACTGAGGCTACAATTTGCACAAGCTCATCGAAATTGGACAATAGAAGATTGGAAAAATGTTGCCTGGTCTGATGAGTCTCGATTTCTGCTGCGACATTCGGATGGTAGGGTCAGAATTTGGCGTCAACAACATGAAAGCATGGATCCATCCTGCCTTGTATCAACGGTTCAGGCTGGTGGTGGTGGTGTAATGGTGTGGGGAATATTTTCTTGGCACTCTTTGGGCCCCTTGGTACCAATTGAGCTTCGTTACAACGCCACGGCCTACCTGAGTATTGTTGCTGACCATGTCCATCCCTTTATGACCACAATGTACCCAACTTCTGATGGCTACTTTCAGCAGGATAATGCGCCATGTCATAAAGCTGGAATCATCTCGGACTGGTTTCTTGAACATGACAATGAGTTCACTGTACTCAAATGGCCTCCACAGTCACCAGATCTCAATCCAATAGAGCATCTTCTGGATGTGGTGGAACGGGAGATTCGCATCATAGATGTGCAACCGACAAATCTGCGCCAACTGTGTGATGCCATCATGTCAATATGGATCAAACTCTCTGAGGAATGCTTCCAGCACTTTGTTGAATCTATGCCACGAAGAATTGAGGCAGTTCTGAAGGTAAAAGTGGGTCCAACCCGTTACTAGCATGGTGTACCTAATAAAGTGGCCGGTGAGTGTATATATATATATATATATATATATATATATATATATTATAAGATTCTGGCTTGTTATTTCTTTCTTGGTTTATATCAGTTTCACTAAATTATTTCTCGAGATCTCCTCCACGCTTGCCTGCTAAACCGATAAAGGCCTAAAGAGGTGGAGTTGATAACAAAAGGTTAATCCTGTGACCCGATGGCAGGGGCCCACTCTAAAAGCCTCCAAATCAGTGGACTGAAACTAAAGCTCCAATAGTTTTTGACTAAGATGATGAACTATACTTTTATTTTGAAACTATAATCCCATTTTAGCGCTCTGTATCATGTAGCTGAAAGCTGACTCTGATAATAATGATTTTTGTTGTTTTGTTTTTTTTAGCTGTCTTGTGGGACCACCTCCCCTCCTCATCTTGATGCGTACCCCTCTTTGTCTCTCGGTTTCCTGCGCGATGATCCTCCCCCCTTCTCCTCTCCTCTGCTTGCTGTTGTAAACACACCCATTGGTTTAAATCGGAGCGCAGGCGGAGGAGCGACACACCGGAGCGGAGCGCACAAGGAACAGCGTCTAAAACAACAAACATCAAAACTCTTATCAGTCTTCACTCCTCTTCACACTCAAACCACGGCGGGATTTATTTGCGTGAAACGGCTCCATCGTGATCGATTTGTGCGCCTGGCTTTTCGGGAAGAAGGAGTTTGGCTCCCCTTCGGGCGCAAGGCGGCTTAAATCGTGGCTCTTTCACAAGTGGCATGTCCGAAGGATACTACGGGCACAATCGAGCTCCTGCTTTCACCCAAAGAGGTAAAAAAAGACAATTATTTTAGCCGCTATTCCTTATTATTACTATGTTGTTAGGAAGGCTGGATCGTCTCCTTTATTGTGACGGAAAACTCTAGGCTGGAAAAAAAGAGGAACATAGAAGAGCAGCAGGCGACTGGGAGCAATTTGTTGACATTTATTATTTTATTGCTGTTTGCATGTCATGATCCATCTGCACCTTCCTCTTCGAGCATGCTGGAGATTCTTCTCGTTTACATCAGGTGTTGCGCCCTCCTCTTGGTGTCATTGTGTGGTAGATGTTACATGCAGCTGCCTTGAAGGCTGCACACATTTCATTCACTTCGGATTAAGCCTGAGGATCGATAGATTCTTTGTTTGCTTCTTGCTCGGCAGATATATGGAACTAAATCCACATAAGCCTGGTGTTTACTTTTGAAGGAGTTTTCCTGTCATCCCTCTTCCTGTTCACGGTCGACTGTGAGCACCTGGTAATGATTTTCTGCATCCAGGCCTCAGAGTCCTGAGTGCGGTTTTATCTCTGTGTGGCATGTAGTCTGTGGATCTGGTTTCTTTGAAGGGATTAGGATGATATTCCTCACAGACAAGCACACATTCTTACACTGGCGACACTTTGGTTCATAACAACCTACATATGTCTCCTAAATGTGGACATTGATAAAGGGACAAAAACTTTTCATAACTCAGAGGGAAGCTGCAAATTCTTATACATCGGATTAGGATTTTTATTTTCAAAATGTGTTGTTTATATTATTATTAAATTTAGACTAAAATGTTAAGACTTATTTTTAAAAATTAAAACATCATTCAGTAGGACTGAAAGTCACAATTACATTCATGGTATAAACAAATTAGGACAGTCTCACTAATTTGAATCTAAAGTACATGTAAAATAACTCTAATCCAGATGTTTTGCTTTGTAATGGCTTGTTTTATTCTGTAAACAAAAAGGACAGTGTACATGCAGCTGCAAACACTGTATGTATTGTTTGTTCTTCTTTTTGGCAAAAAAGTTGTCTGCCTAACTTTAAAAAAAAGGTTATTTACTCCCATAATGTCCAAAAACTACATTCTAATCCTCGTTAGTGTTGCTATTTTCAGTGAGGAGACATTTTACATTAATGGGTCATTAGTAATTTCCCAGAAGCTTATCAGAAATTACATTACAAGTAGCCTGGGCATGATGCTGTACTTTCAGTGCAACACGGCCCTGATAGATTTAATTATTCAATAAAATCTCTGACAAATGATGAATTCATATTTTAATGTGACAATCTTTTTTCTGTTTTTTTTGTTTGTTTTTGCTTTAATTTTAGGTTTATTGTGTGTTTTGTTTGAGTGAGCACAAGTGCAAATATTAGAGGACAACTTAATAGAAGCCGAACCCTCTCTGGTAATTACACGAGACAGGATGTCATTTAAATGAAAGTAGGAGACTCAAATGGAAACATTTTCTAGCTCTTGACTCACACATGATGTTATGTGCAAGCAAGAATGTTTCTGACAACAAGGGTGCATCACAGTTTGTGAAAATGTTAAAGCACGACAAGGTTGATTCACACAGGAAATGACTTTACTGTGGAAGTTCGAGCTCAGACAGTGAAACAGCAGATTGTTTGGTCAAAGGGTCACACGGATGGTATTTATATCTAATCACAGCTGTTGTATTTTATTAGTGATGCAGAATTCATTTTATTCTTTCTTTTCTTTATTTTTAACACACACTCTCAGCAATAGAGGTACGAGACAAGGACATTTTTGTACCTATAGGTAAAATGTTTTAAAATGTTCCATTAAAAGTACAATATTGGTCTTTAAAAGGTCAGAAATGCCCCTCTGAGGGTTCAAATTGATATAAAGTACAAATTTGTATAATTTCAACTGCTCCTGCAACCCTGGTCAAGGCTGGTGAATCTCCATTTTATTAAGTTTCTTCCATCATTTTCAATATTATGTTTCAGAATGTTGGTTTTAGACTTCAAAATGTGGCAAAATTTTACAGTTTTAGTGGAAAAACTTCATAAGGTACAAAAATGGACCTGGACTACAGGGTACACCCCCAGTGACAAGAATTTGTACCCTTCTTGTCGCTGGGGGTGTACCCTGTAGTCCAGGTCCATTTTTGTACCTTATGAAGTTGTTCCACTAAAACAGTAAAATTATGCCACATTTTAAAGTCTAAAACCAACATTCTGAAACATAATATTGAAAATGATGGAAGAAACTTAATAAAATGGAGATTCACCAGCCTTGACCAGGGTTGCAGGTGCAGTTGAAATGGTACAAATTTGTACTTTATATCAATTTGAACACTCAAAGGGGCATTTCTGGCCTTTTAAAGACCAATATTGTACTTTTAAGGGAACATTTTAAAACATTTTACCTATAGGTACAAAAATGTTCTTGTCTCGTACCTCTATTTCTGAGAGTGCATGATGATGATGATGAATAAAGAGACATTGATGAGTTCAAACAGACACCGAGCAGCTGTGACGAATCCAGAATGTCCAGAAATTTGCAAAAACACAAATATATAAACAAGCAAAACCACAGCAGAAAGATTCAAACACTCATTTGGTTCATATTCCATCCATTTACCTATGAGGGCAAGCATTATTATTCTATAATATCCTTAAAGTTTATAATTAAATATCAGATTGAACTTGTCTTTCTGTCAGCTGCTGTGCTTCAGGTAAAGTGCCGAGGGGCAGATTCACTCAAATGCTAATTAATAGCACATGCAGAACTTCTCTAATTAAAGTCCCTGCCTTATTAGGGTCACTTACTCGAATCAAGCTACTTACAATTTCCAATTAGAAGCTGCAGTGTGTGTGCATGTGAGTATCTGTGTGTGGGAGGGTGCAGGTGAGAGACCAGGAGAGGATATTCTCATTATGCCAGCAGATGACATACAGCCAGGTTTGTCTCTTCTGGAATGCAAGAAATCCTGTTGAACCAAGTTTGCTTGTGGTTTCACGTTTCATAAACTCATGACAACATATATCACTGCTCTCTTTATTGTGCTGAGAACACCTGGTGAGCTGTTACAAACAAGATTTTACTTCCACAAACGAGAAGCCAGTCGTTTCAGTGATTTATTTGAAAGGCTGTTTATTTCAGTTTGTTTGATTTTTGCCACGAGCTGTTTGGAGAAGTTATGCAGAATCAAATTATAAAGCAAGTGCTGAAGGCTTTACTTACAGCAAGGGTTGGTGTTGAATGTTTATATGAGTGTGGAAATTCAAGTTCAAAGTCTTTATTATGGAGCAGATCTTATTATTCACTGGAAGGTGTATGGTGATAAAGTTTTTTTAAAAGGAAAGTCACATCTAAAAAATGTAGAATTACTTCTTTGTACATCAAAAGACAAGTTCAAAGTGATTCTTTCAGAATCACAGAGACACAAAGTTAAAGGTATAAGTGACTGCACTCATCAAAAGTCTCTTATTTCTTGCACTTACAGAGTTCAATTTTGACTTCCTATTTTTTGAGTCTGCATGACGGAGGATTTTGGTGCAGATGATGCAACTTTTGGAAAATGGAAACTGTCCTCTTGCCTTTGGTGACTGGAAATATATCATCAATATAAAACTCTCAAATTTATACTATAAAACATTTTCCGTTTGATTTGTGAAAAAGCAGAAAACTCTCAAAACGATCCCATTCTTGACTAAAATTAAAATAAACATGTAAGCGAATTAAAAACATGATTATATCAGTGTTGTTATAAAAAACAACCTTAAAGAGCATAGAGAACACTTTTTATTCATGGTAAAAGTGCATGTGTTGGTACTTTAAAAATAGATTTTATATAGTACAGCAACCTCATATTTCACTCATAGAATCAGGTGCATTTTAATGTTTTTTTTATAAAGAATCTATGGATTTAGTGGGTCTCAGAGAGACTTGGTATTTCTGCAAATAGAGTTTAAAAGTGGCATTTATTTGTTAATCAGATTATCTTTGAGGAAAACATGGGATTAAAGCTAATCAAAGCTGTAATTGGAAAATTCCCTGAGGAAGACAGCTGTGACACTTTAGGTTTTATAACTAAAAGCTGTATGTTCTTTCTGTATTTACTTCCCTCAGGGAGCATTATGATGCTTTCTTTAGTAAATGCATGTCATTCAGATTTTTATGGAATATTTTTGCATCACAGTGTTTACACATGGAGAAGTCACTGCAGAGAGTAAAATTTGTTAGTCAGATTAGTTCAATTTTACTGGCTAATTAAGCTGCTATTCATGACTAACCATGAGGATAAACAGTCTCGTCTCTAACATCATTTAGCCTAATTTTCATCTACCACAGAAAATGTCATTTACAATTTTGATGCAGTAGTTAATAATATGTTTAAATTCTCTGCCTCATGGATGTTTAATTATGTGATGGGTTTTGAGAGTTTTTTTTTCTTTGTTTCAGGATTCAATGAAAATGTCCGTGTGTGTCCATGAGAACCGAAAGTCACGAGCCAGCACTGACTCCATGAATATCTACCTTTTTCACAAGTCCTCCTACGCTGACAGTGTTCTCATGCACCTCAACACTCTACGGCAGCAGAGGCTTTTCACTGACGTCCTCCTTCATGCCGGCAGTCGCTCTTTTCCCTGCCATCGAGCCGTGCTGGCTGCATGCAGCCGCTACTTTGAGGCCATGTTCAGCGGTGGGCTGAGGGAGAGCCAGGCAAGTGAGGTTGACTTTCGTGACTCAATCCATCCGGAGGTTTTAGAGCTCCTGCTTGATTATGCATACTCATCACGAGTGGTTATCAATGAAGAGAATGCAGAATCATTACTAGAAGCTGGGGATATGTTGGAGTTTCAGGACATCCGTGATGCCTGTGCAGAATTCCTTGAGCGAAATCTCCACCCATCCAACTGTCTTGGCATGCTGCTGCTGTCTGACGCCCACCAGTGTACAAAGTTATCAGAGCTCTCTTGGGGCATGTGTCTAAGCAATTTTCCTGCCATTTGCAAGACAGAGGACTTTCTCCAACTGCCCAAAGATATGGTAGTGCAGCTGTTGTCACACGAGGAGCTTGAGACAGAAGATGAGAGATTGGTTTATGAAGCTGCCCTTAACTGGATTAACTATGACCTAGAAAGGAGGCATTGCCATCTCCCAGAGCTCCTGAGAACAGTTCGTCTCGCCCTGCTGCCTGCCATCTTTCTAATGGAGAATGTTTCAACAGAAGAGCTGATAAATGCCCAAGAAAAGAGCAAGGAGCTGGTGGATGAAGCTATTCGCTGTAAGTTGAAGATCCTCCAGAATGACGGCGTCGTCAACAGTCCATGTGCTCGGCCGAGAAAAACCAGCCATGCCCTTTTCCTTCTTGGAGGTCAGACCTTCATGTGTGATAAGTTATACTTGGTGGACCAAAAGGCCAAAGAGATAATCCCAAAAGCTGACATTCCCAGTCCCAGGAAGGAGTTTAGTGCCTGCGCCATTGGCTGCAAGGTGTACATTACTGGTGGGAGGGGATCAGAG
Source organism: Pachypanchax playfairii (assembly GCA_006937955.1). NCBI lineage: Eukaryota > Metazoa > Chordata > Actinopteri > Cyprinodontiformes > Aplocheilidae > Pachypanchax > Pachypanchax playfairii. Next base: position 140,422 of record SSNP01000162.1, read on the forward strand.
AACGGTGTGTCCAAAGATGTGTGGGTCTACGACACTGTGCATGAAGAATGGTCGAAGGCTGCACCCATGCTTATTGCCCGGTTTGGTCATGGCTCTGCAGAACTGAAACACTGTCTGTATGTTGTTGGAGGACACACTGCAGCAACCGGCTGTCTTCCAGCCTCTCCATCTGTGTCCCTCAAACAGGTAGAGCAGTTTGACCCAGCAGCTAACAAATGGACTATGGTGGCACCTCTCAGAGAGGGTGTGAGCAATGCAGCGGTGGTCAGTGTGAAGCTCAAACTTTTTGCTTTTGGAGGAACCAGCGTCACCCACGACAAACTGCCCAAAGTCCAGTGCTACGACCCACAGGAGAACAGATGGACTGTACCAGCATCTTGTCCACAGCCGTGGCGTTACACAGCTGCTGCTGTTCTGGGTAACCAAATCTTTGTCATGGGAGGTGATACAGAATTCTCTGCATGCTCAGCTTACAAGTTCAGCAGTGAGAACTACCAGTGGACTAAAGTGGGTGACGTGACGGCCAAGCGAATGAGCTGCCAAGCTGTGGCATCAGGAAATAAACTGTACGTAGTGGGCGGATACTTTGGCACGCAGCGGTGTAAAACTCTAGACTGCTATGACCCCACTCTTGATGCGTGGAACAGCATCACTACTGTTCCATACTCACTCATTCCCACTGCTTTCGTCAGCACCTGGAAACATCTACCAGACTGAAACATGAACCCTCTATTAGGTGAGATCCACTTTTGATTTCTCTAATTACACCATCAACTGATAAAGCTGCTTTTTAAAAGTAAACTTTAGAATAAAAATCTTACTTCCATCATAACAATTAAAGAGGAATATATTGAATGTGAGAGATATTCAGCAAAATACTTCTGTGTGTTATGTAATGAGGCTATAGGACAAGGTAATTGAAAGATAATAGGATTTTTTAATGGTTCCTGTGGGGGGTGGTCACTCTAAGAAAGAATGGGGGGGGGTCTGTCAATTAGACAAGCTGAACACCAACAGGCTCCAAAACTCTGTTGAGGTTAATCCACTCTCAGCTGCTTTTCTTTGATGAGGTTGGAAGGTGGTTCACGACTCACAGTGTCAGAAACCATTCATCATGAGTGACAAGAGGTGAGAGAGGAGTGGTCACAGGGGACGTGAGGTGTAGAGCGTGCCAGCACAAGCCCATCTTTCCCAACCCAGTCACACACACACACATCCTTCTTGACGGTGATGATGATGATGAGTTATTGTTTTTAGACCCAACAGTCTTTTTCTACTCCCATCTCTGTCTTAATGGCCTCATTCTAACCCTGTGCTCTTGTTCTTATGATAAATAGGCCAGACGTATGTAGAGCATGGGTAGTTAGCTGGCAAACTTGATCTTTCCGCTCGCTGCAGAGTCACGATCACATCACACAATTCCCACACGAATACCCCCACACACAACGTTTGAAACGTCTGGCAGACCTCGTCTCCTGAAAACGATAAAGAGCAAAGTAGGATGACTTCTCAGCCGTCCAGCGCTGCACGTCTTCCTCTTTGATAATGCCAGGAGATTGCTCGGAGCAGCTTCACTTCTGCAACACTATGATGTTACTGCTCTTCACACGCTGATATATTTTAAAGACATTATTTCCCCTTTTCAGGGATTTATCTCTGGAAATGGAAAGACGAGACGGAAAGTTTAAACTATCTCTAAGCCAGAGGAACACAGTGTTCAATGAAGTGAATAATCCTGCCACTATTTTAATCCAGAATTAGTTTTTTTGCGTGTCAAAGCAACTGACAGTCCACTTACTGAAGGTGGTGAATAGACTAAATGTGGAGGAATGGAAAAGAAGGCTGAGTGTTCGGGAATGAAAGGAAAGGGAAGTATGTTAGACCTCACAGAAGGAGGTCAAAGATGTGAGAGAAAAAAGAAGTGCTCTCAATTTGTTTTTTTTCCCAAGAGAACAACTCAAACTTGTGTGAGATTTTCTGCTTTTAAGGGTTTTTCTTCCTCTTTTAGAGCTTTTAGTTTGCAGGCGTCACTCAAAAAACCAAGAAACAATAACTTGCTGTTGCCATCAGGATAATCTGAACAAACTATTTATATGTTAGTGAGAATAAACAATGCATTTAAAGGACACTTCCATATTAATCAAGAAAAAAATCATTTCAAACCATTTAGGATTTATTAGAAAAAAACAATATATATAGTTATAAGAATGATATAATATTGATTCAGTTTGTCATTTAAACAAATAAGCTTTGTATTGTTTTTGTAGCTTAATTAATTTACTTTATTTTGTTAATTTTAATAGCTAAAATATGTTTTTACACTTTTTAGTTTACCAAAAACATGGAATTTCTGTAAAAGTAAAGCCAATAGTTTGGAAGGTATATGCCAGAAATATATCCAAACACCTTCAAATAAATGTATTAGCCATTCCTTCTTCCTTTTTTCAGACAACAGTTACAACAATTAATTTAGTGTTAGTTATTATAGAATTGTATAGTTGGATATTTAAAAAAATCCTCCTGTTTGAGTTCAATCTATTTAACTTGTATTTGATGGAAATATGAAAAGTAATAGTTCAATTTAACACATTTACTGTTCAGTTTTTGTAGTGATTAAACATATCTAGCATTCTAAAGAGGTATAAATATGTTGTAAACAAACTCAGTTTGGAGTAACAGAAGATTACTATCATCTTAAATATTATATTGGTTAATGCATGTGCTACTTTAAAGGCCTTTATGTGTCAGTAAATTTCACATGACATGGTTACTTATATAGAATCCTAGGATTTTCTTACTTACAGCAGAAGCAGCTAGCTGCAGACTGGGGGACTTATGGAAGAAATATAAAATCCTTGTCAAATACCATGACTGACTCTATTTGAATGTTTAGAAATTATCATTTATAATTTAGAATTGTTTTAGGATGGCAACAATCCACTTTGGTTCTGGTCTTTCAATCAGAATTAAACTCTTTCTCATTTTTTTAATTGTTCATTACTTTTCCACAGAAACCACTTCAAACTAAACTATGCCTTTAAAGGTGGTAAAGAGGATTTTGCCCCAAATGAGAATCTCAATGGCTGTTTGTCAACTTTGAATAGTGTGCATGCATTTTACACCCCTCCCTTCCCCCAACGCCAGAAATGCCTCCGTTAGAAATTTGCGGAGGAGTATCCCTTGTTTGTTTACTATCAGCGTTGCTGGAGTTTTTTCTGGAACTACTACAACTTTGTTGCTTCAAACAAATTAACAAAATCTGAGAGAATAAACTATGGTGTTCGTTACAATGCATGCAGAAGAAAGTAGCGATTGAAATTCAAAAGTTCAAAGTTAGCACAAAACTTGACCTTGACATACTAGGCTAAGGCTAAATACAAGCAATGGCATAAAATACGACACGTTTACCTGCGGTGCATTAGTACAACTTGTGACTTTCAGACACTTGTTGACAAAAAAGTAAATAAAAGTTACCTGTCTAGTAGGAATTTGATTGACCAAAGCATCCGTCTTTATCCCTTTCAGCTGCTTTAGCGCCATCGCTGAAATGACTCGTCAAGAATAACTGTTGTTTTACTTTGTTCCTTTAATCCTTGTCTCCTCCGTTCAGCAACTTCAAAAACTGACTTTCGTTTATGGTTGGGTGGACTTGGGTCTTTCTCTACCATTATTAAAGCTAACACAAGTGCTGCTCGTGCTGAAATGCTAGTAGCAGCAGTGCTGGCACGTGGGTAATCACTGTGAAGCCTGAGGCCTATGCAAACTACGTAGTGTACGTGAGAAGTGTGATTGACAATCTACTAGTCTATAGTGGCTACTTTATTTCAAGCCCCACCAGATCTATGATTTATGAATATTATAACTTTTTCTTTTAGAAACCAGAAGTACAAGACCTCTACTAGTTGATAAAATGATTTTAAAGTAAATTTGACTTCTAAATTTGCTACAAAATCCTCTTTACCACCTTTAAGTTTTGGATGCACTAATTGATTAATACACAAAAGGTTGAACAATTAAATGGATTTACAGTAAGATATTTAATTTTTCGTTTGACATGTTTTTGTCTGAAAATAGAGATGAACCTGCCTAGAATCTGGTACTGACCAACTTTCTGTATATCTGAAGCAAATTCTAAGGAGATAATCACTAACATCAGGAGGAATCCAGATTTCGTCATGCGTTTGTCCTCCAGCTGAAGCAGAATGAGAAACGCTTAACAAAGGAAAAGCTAATATAAAATCCAATCTATACACATCACAGGGGCTCTGCAACAGTCTGTGCATTAGAGATAGGTACATAACACATACATAATTTAAACCTAGAAAGGTCAAAGTGAAGCCACGAGAGTAAAATGCACTCAGATATGAGGTTCAGCAGGCTAAAGATCATCAGCTGGATAAAAATCTGAGTTTTTAAGGAAACAGCTGCTGGTTTTACCAGATTTGTCAGTCTTGTAGAAGACAAAGACCAGACACATCAGTGAGACTGTGAAGTGTAATTTAATATACTATATATGCAATGAATCACTTCCTAAGTGGTGTTACAATTGTATAACTGATATTTAAATGGTGTTTGAATAATTAGGTTTATTGTTTTTGTTAATTATTCACAAAACAGCAAACCTTAGTTGCAGTGGCTTGTATAAATATACAGGTGTTATTTTTATTTCATCTGTCTCGACTCTTTAAATGAAGAAACTGATGAAACAAACATTTTAAAGTCATCTGGAAGCTTCGAGTCAAACACATTTTCCAGCTTGGATGTGTTTTTTTTTATTATTTAATTAAGTTTCCCTTTGTTCTCCTCCCTTTGAATTATTAATAAGTCACCTTTAAACTTGTTTGGCTTAGTTTTCTTTCAGGCATCTTCTTACATCTTATTAGCCTGCTTAACGAGTCACTGTTCTCTCCTCAGATTTCCCTGTTTTGCATCATCTACCCAGTCTGCTCTGATTGTGAAGAAGCACACATTCTCTTCTCTGAAAGAGACGCCGAGCAGTGATGTACAGACGCCCGCATTCATTGTGATGTCGCAAAAAAGTAAAAAAAAACAACACAAAACAAGGCAGAAGCAAAAATCACAAACAGCTGGACAGTTTCAGGGATGAAGACTGAGGTCCGAACATGATCCTTGTGTGCATATTGGACTTTCATGCTGCTGCTGGAATGATGCAAAACATGTCATGAAAATTTGCATTTACCCCATTTCATGGCGGGCTTGTGATGATCTATTTAAATGTTTTCTCTGTGACAAAAAGAAGAAATAATAAAGCATGAATCTTGTTCTGCAAAGACTGATTGGGGGGGGGGGTACAGTGATTGTTGTGCTGAAGATTAAAAAACTGACTGAATACATACGACATATAAAAGGCACAATGAATGAGCATATCTCCCCCTTCTTTCCTCTATTAAGTCTTATGTTTCTTTTTTTGTTATTGTCAAAATTTAGCTTCTAAACTCTTTGAATATGTTTCCAACACTGAAACAAACTCTTATGAAGGTTTTGCCTGTGGTTGCTGAGTTATGATGTGTTCAGATACAACACCAGCTGATGTTCAGGAGGATCGAGGGGATCTGCGTGTGGCCGTTGGAGGGGTCGAGGTGCCTCAAGGTCATTGCCTTACATGTTTGCCGTTTTGCAGCTTTGCCTGCCGAGTCCATATTTGGTGCCTGGATTCAAAAGCAACACCATCACATTAAGCTGCACACTTAATGATGTAAAAGACCGGCTGTGCTTCTGTTCTTCTGATAAAAGTGGTGGCTTGCAAGCTGAGTCATAGCATGTCCTCTCTTAGTGATTCAGTACAACTGGCATGAACTCCTCAGAAAACTTGTCACCTTAATAAAAACGAAGAAATTCATCAGTTTCTTCTTATACATGCTGCAATCTAGTCTTAATTTATATAAAAATGATAAATATGTCTAATAATTCTATTTATTTCTCAACTGCCTGCATTCAAACGTGACTATGTTTGGGTTTTGTCATGCATGGCCAGCTGTTTTGCTTTGTTTGGTCTCAGTGGGCTGCATTTTGCACAGTTCAGTCTGTCCTTGGAGAAACTAATTTTTTAAAAGACACAGGTATGCACCTTTTGCAGGGTTTGACTTATTTTCAGGTGACTGGAAAAAAAGAAAGGATAACTGAGTCTATTGATGAAATGAAGCAGTCAGAGATAAGATCCGAGGGTCCTCAACCAAATAAAGGAACTAAATAGCGTTGAGAGGTTGGTCACGGTTCAAGATGTACCTTAATTTATCCCACTGAGTTTTTATTAATGAGGAAGAACAAACTGCTTGAGAGATAAGACTGAAAGAATGGTGCATTATGGGATCCATTAACTAGAGGGACATGACAAATCAACCTTGACGTGGTTAAGAATTTGACAGTGTTTGCAGCTGCTGCACCAAGGACAGCGAGAGGAATGTCACATGTGCTAATGTGGCTCCTTGAGTGTTCACCCACATTCCTCTCAACCATTAGGATGAGGGTTTTTGTCCAGAAAGCTGTGCATTGTTAAGGGCCGACACTGCAGTGCTTTTTACCATAGTGTCACATTTGCACAATACTTGCAATTTCATATACATTAAAAAAGCAGCAAATATCTTAAAATATTTGGTAACTGATCAGTGCTTATGTCTGTGTGTTTGTCTGTGTGACCTGAACATGGACTTGTTACAGCTATATTTAGTGAACCTCACTGTAAAAGGTAATGTCTTGTTAAAGTATGTATATTCTGTTTCAGATTATCTCTGGTACACATTAAGTTGTAAACAATCCCCCTAAAAATCAGCTCCAGTTTCTTAAAGACATTTAGAAATTCCTACTATTGTTAATCTGAAGACTTTTACAGAGTCCATTGTGGCTCCATAATACTGACCACATCCAACCACTGGACTAGAAGATTCTGGTCCCACCAATCAGAAAAGGTCATTTCCTTCCCAAAGAAAACAAGTTTCCCTGGCAACCCCCCAGCCCCTCCTCTGTTTTACGTAAAAAAAAATCCATCTGGCTTAGACTTGAGCATTCTTATGATGATGTAAATTAGACAGAAAATACTGTCAGTGTGCATCCTTTTTCTTTCTTGTCATGTTTTATTTCTATTTTTATGGTGTTATTTTGTACATGTGATTTTTTCACAATGTGAAATTCATGGCTAATAAACATAAGAGTTTTTCCTCTTGTCTGTAAAGCCTCTTTTGTTTCTGTTTTCTGTGGTATTGAGATCATTTGTTTGCTTGTATTAATATCTTGGTGCTCATTCAGAAAGCAGGGTACTTTCTCATTACCACACGTTTCACATATTTGGTCAGCTTTCAAATGAACACAGAAACCAAAGGGTCCTGAAGGCATCGTGCATGCAGGTTTTTGTTCTCTGCAGAAGAGGTTGAAATTGTCTCATTTGTGCTTCTGGCTTTCAAGCTTCCTGCACAAGAACCAGCAAAACAGCCAGCTAGTTTCCCCCTTTCAGTCAAGTCACCTTGGCAACAGCAACCTTTATCTGTAAAGTGTTGGGGGTGGAGGACAACATGAAATCTTAAAAAGCACCTCTGTTCTCCTCCCCCCTCCTTCATTCTCGGCCTGCCTCCTCTCTCAGACTGTTCATCAGTACTTAGCAGAGTCGCTCCAGTGATGGATGCTTCCTCCGTATGAAGGACCCTACAACTAATAATCTATTAGTTCATGACTACAGAGCGCATCGCAACTTGCTGCCTTTCTCTTGTACACTGTTTTCATTCTTCAACCTCAACTCCTAACAAATAACTTTTTATCTGTATTCAAACTGACATACATGTTAGAGATCAGGAGCATCAGGAAATCTATTATTCCTGAGAATCATCGTAACTTAAGTCATAATTTTCTCAAGTACTATGAAAGCCAAAGGAAGAAAAAAAGTTGATACAAGATGAAATGTGGGGGCTCAGTGTGTGGGCGGCCCTTCTGTGTGATCCCACCACACTCCCTCCATTAATCAAGACAGGAAGTTGGACTTCCTGTCTGCCAGGAAGTAGGTCTCATCCCCCACCCCCGTTCAGAAAATACTGCGGATGGCTTAACCCTTCATCACTGTGAATCCTCTGGGTGCTCTGAGGTTATGTGGCAGACTAAAGTCTAGTGTTTTGTGTGGGCAGGCTGAATGTGCGGTCCAATGTGATAAAAACAATGTACCTTACAATGCCACTGTTGCTTGGCAACACAGGTATTAGACACGACTCAGCCATACAAGCACATTTGCAATTCTCACATTTTAAAAAAATTGACAGTCATTATTTCATTTCCCAAACACAGAATTTTAATAGACTAAACGAACGTGAACAATAATTATTTAGAACAAACTGTCGTTCTTTGCTGGTATCTGACATTTTCAGACGTTTATTATCATAGAGAAATCACCTAATCATCTTTGTTATTCTCTTTAGTTTGGAGGGGTTTAGAATTTATTCAATAAAGAGGCCATTTCATACAAATTTCATGACTTTGTGATTATTTCTTAAGTATTAACCTGTAATATGAAACATTTAATATCTAAAAAACGTCAGGAAACACTGATTAACAGACCTACAATCTGTCTGCATGAAGATTCGTCAGGCTTTGGGCTGCAATTCATTCATATTCATTATGCAAATTTGCTGGACTCGGATTGGCTAACAAACTAGCCTATGAGAGCATGGCTTCCTGTTTCCTGCCCCGCTGCGCATGACAGCAGACACATAGTCTTTTCCTGTTTGCTACATCTTATGCTAACAGCTTTTAGCAGCAGCATGCTAGGCGTGGTTTCAACTGCGGGAGCTGCCGAATATTAACGAACAAAGGAGTTGTGAAGAAACAGATACAGGCCGTTCGAACTCGGGAGAACTCGGGTTTTATCACCACCTGCGTAGTTTGAGAGATCAAAACTGAAAGAGAAGTTATTGACCTGTTTTCACACCCACTATGAAGGTAAGAACAACTGTGGAGCCAAAAATATTCAACAGAAACCTCAGAAAAACTGTTTTTAATGGAAGGGCCTCTTTAATGACACATTCAAAATTGTATTTATCAAACTGCATCATTTATTTCCCCTCAGTCCATTTTAGTCAATTAAAATAACACAACTGTACTTGCAGCACAAATATGCTGTTGAGCTGGAGCCTATCAACATGTTCAGCTGTCAATAAAACATGTTAAAAAGGTTAAAAAGGGTTTTAGGGATCCACAGACCTCCACAACCACACAACAGAGAATGTCAAGGTAGTGATGTGGAAAAAAAAACATTTGATGAGGGAAGTAATCCTTTTGCAGCTTCACTAAGTTGCAGATATGCAAATACATCTAAATAAATGTCACAGACAATTAGTCTTTTTATTTAAATGGTAAATATCTGCATTTGTATTTCTAGTCTTACTGATCACTCAAAGTGCTTTTGCACTACAAGTTACTCACACATTCACACAGCCCGATGTGCAATCAGCTACAGAGGGTTCAGTATCAGTATGTGGTTATGGATCCTGGGTTCTGATTGGCTCATGAAGGAAGGCAGCATTAGATTCTGCTTTGCATTAACCAGCATTTTGTTTTCCTCATTCGGCATCAGTGTGTTTCACAGTGTAAATTGTTTATTAGAGCTTAAGATATATAAAATTAACAATAAACATATAGTTTGTAAATTGCAGATTTTCCCTTTTTGCAGAAGGTTCTGGAATGCAGCTGCTGTGATTGAGGAGGGTTTAGCAGTATCATGATTGCTTCACATTGAACCCACCCAAGTTCTAATAGATCTTGGCTGGTTCTAATCCAGAGTGAAAGGTTAATTTGGTTCAATGAAAAGAAAAAAAAAATCACATTTTTTAAAAAAAATAAACATGATACTTTAACAGCATCACTAAATTACACAAGGCAGCTTTACTTAGATATATTGTCATGTAAAAAATACATTTTACTTTGATCAAGCAACTAAATGTCCATTTGTGTGGCTTGTTCAGACTTTCAAACATCATATTGCTATAAATCCACCTGCCCGACCATGTTTGTAAGGATTTCTGAGACTTTCATCAGTCAAGTCAAGGCACTGTGGACACAAAGCTGTGCCCTACGATGAAAACTCAAGCACTCAGAGTGTATTTGGTTTAAAACATTCCAGACACACACAGGCACCGTGATGGTGTCAAAATAAGAGCGCTGTTGGGTTGGGCTTTGACCTTGAATAACATCAGAACTCAGGCAGGTGGCTGAAAAACAAGGCAATGTGTTTCTGTAAAATGTCCTGGGATGATCATCTTTTTATAGATAATCTAAATCTAAAAGACATTTCATAACACCAGCTTTTATCAGGATTTTTGTTGTTGTTGCTAGTTGAATGCTTGTTCTTTGTTGTGCTGTTTTACTTCATGTTTAATGTGCTTTCACTCAGCTCATTCAGCTTATCAGGATCAGCTGATGACATACTGTGGATAAATAAAAACAGCTGGATTGGTAAAGAAAAGACCAAACGAGAATTTAGAAACCTTTCCTTATCTTCCGCTGACTCACGCGACAACACAGAAAGATCCCTGCAGAGTTGCTTCCTGGTAGTTTTGAATGAGGATTTCGGAGTTTTGTCTCCAACTTTTGGTTCTTATCTCAGAATGTTTTTAGTAGGTTTCTTTCAGTACATTTTGCCCATGACTAACACATTGTTAGTCCTCTGTTTATCCTCCATGGGATGCCCCCTTCTCCCCACTTTATTGTGGGAAGGCTGAATGAAAATGGATGAGAGGTAATTAACTCTGAGGAGGTCTGCTCACATGCACAATGGTCCTGCTTGTTTTACCCTTTTTTGTGTGCCTTTTGTCTCCTGTTTGAGTCATCACTGAAGCCTTCTCCCTGGAACCCCCTCCTCCTTAGAATTTATGGAAAGATACCCTGCTGATTGAGGTCCTCCACTGGCTAAAGCTAATTTACTGCTTTAGCATAACCGTAAGTGATTTCTAATCAGGTAGAGACACTTTGAAAAGTGCTGTAATTAAGGAAACACTAGGGAGTAACAAATACATGATTAACCCTGACTACAATGACCTCTCTGCTGGTTGCATAGCATTTAACTGACTCTACTGTTCCTTTAATCTACAGGAATGCTCCAATACTTGCTTGTTTTCTTTATTGATCAGATTTAGCCTTGAAAATTGATGCCGCTCAGTTTTTTTTGTCTTAAATACAAATCTGCAAATAAGTTCAGCAGATGCTTCACATGTCATTGTGTCATTGTATTCCATATAACCAACCAAATACACTTCCAGGCTAGATATCATATCATCATCCTTCAACCCAGATATGCTACACTGTTGCTGCTGCTGTTGCTAATGCCAACCTGCATCCAGGTTTCAGCTGTTTGCATTTTCTTACCACTCCATCATACAGCTGCTCCGTGTCTTATAAAGTAATGTTTTCCAAACTTTTCAATTCTGATCAATTAATTAACAATGAAATAAATTTCTAATTTCAACTTTGATTAAATTGTATTATTGTTACTAATAATCAAATTTAACAAGGTGAGATTGACTTTAAGAGCTGCTGCGCCACTTTTATCCATTTCTGATTACTAATTGCATTTCTTCTAATGTTAACTGCAGAAGTCATCAGCAATAAATTCACATGATTTATAAAAATGATTTCAAGACCCTCCAGCTGGTGTTTCACCACCATAAACAGCTGTCTCTCCAAAGAAACAGCTCCTATTTGTGCAAAATTTAATTTAGCAGCTGTTTGAATTGTTGAGTCTAAACAGACCAACACAGACCCCAAATTCAAACTTACAGTACAATTGAATAAAGCAATTCGCCCCAAAAACTGATCCACGCCTTTTAATGTGTGAGACTTCTGAAAGCGACTTTCTGCCGACTCCCAAAGCGCATTAGAAAATCGAATACACCTTTTTTCAGACTGCACACCATTTGTTACAGCTTAAATGCAACAGGAAGAAGGAAACAGGAGGAAATGGTGTCACTAAAATACATGAATTCCATTTGGACCAAAGCTGAAACACCTTATCTCTCAACAGAAGCTTCGTGAATCCCCCTTAATCCCCCTTTACTGGATCCTAGACACGTCATGCTGCCTCAAAAGCGGAAGACAGAGTATGAGAAAAAAATGAGATGAAAGAAAACAAAAGCTTCCTGGAACAGAATCTATCTGTACTGAAGAGAGAGAGTGTAAATAGAGAGATAGGCTAGTATCTGAGATAAAGGAACTAATGTGGTTAACTGTTGTTTCAGAGCCTGCATGCTGCAACTATCCTGAAAAACTTATCTTTCCTTTAGACTGCTTTAGATTTATTATAAGCCTGTGAACAACCACTTCACATTTTGGAGATGCTGCAGGTTTATCAGGGGTTTTAATGCTGATAAAATGTGTTTGGGAGTCATTAGTACATACTTATTAACTGCTTAAAGATGCTTTTAGTGCCACTTAGCTTACCTCAGCATTCTCAGCCTTATCTCACCACTTAAATCCACTGGAAGATGAAGCACGCAGCTTCATGTAATAACAGTCTGAATGAGTCACAGCAGGCCGCGTGCTCATAATATTGTTTATGTTCACTTTGAAACAGGATTGTTGGGTCTTTTAATCAGTGTGGCTCAAAGGCATTTGCCCTGCAATTTCTGTTGTTAAATGGATTTTCACCCGGGTGTGGTTTGAGGTTGGGTAATTGGAGGGGGGCGATGGAGGTCTGCTCAATGGTTTGCGTGGGTGGATGGCACAAACTCGTTTTACTTTAAAGTAGCGCAGCTCATATGAAGTCTGGACATCATAGACGTTATTCTCCTTTGACGAAACTTGGAAGACAAAACAATCAATTAACTTCTGCCTTCTAATTATGGAAAGGAATTCACAGGTGGGGGTGTAAGTGTGCACTGTTACTGTCTACTGTTTCTCATCAGCTGCTTCTTTCAAACAGGCATCATGGGAAACTCATAGTTTGCCAGTGTTGATCCATGTTTTGTTTTTTTTACTTATATCTTGCCATGCTTTGAACAGAACATTGTTGCTATGTAGCTATTTGTTGCCAGGTCAACAAATACATGAAGAAAAAATAAGATAATTCAGCTTGCTGTGCTGCAGATGTCCCTTCTCTGGAAACAAAGCATTTCTTGTCTAAAATGTACTCTCTTGCACTATTTCTTCTTTTATTTAACTGAATTCAGTATTTTGGGTCAGCATAAACAACAATAGCCTGCAAAGTGTTGAGCAGGGAAAGATTTTTTTTCATGCACTTGAAACTACAGCTGCAACACGTCTCAGCAAAGAAAAGTTGTTAAATCTTCCGTGTTTTGTCTCACAATTCAAAAATAAGCAAATATAAACCTCATTTTTTTTTAATACAAGTAATCTATTTTTTTGTATTCTCTTTGGGAGCTTCCTTTTCACTTCTGTTTATACTATTGTTTCTTCTGCACCAAATCTCTTCTCACAAGGTTTCACTTGAGATTTCTTCTGGAGATTTTAGATTTCTTAAATTGTAGCACATGTACACTGCTGTATGGTGCCAAAGCTTCCTTTAATGGAATGCAGAATAAATTGTGGTAAAATCTGTGTATATTCATGACTACTGACAAAATGATGACAGGTCACTAAATACATCAAAGTGTAAATGGTTTATCTACTATTCTACCAGGGTGATTCTTTTCTGAGTTTTCTTTTTAATTCTTGGCTTAAGATCTTTTTTACAGATACTAACAAAAGTTTTATTAGAATTTAAATATTTTTTTCTTTATTGTGATTAGTGAAAAGCTCAGTAAAAAATCATCAGTTGTTTTTGTATATTCATTCTGGAAGAGAATTTACTGAGAATTTGACTTTTTTTCTGGAGTTGTTAAAGTAACTGGCAAATATCATTGTTCTAAGGCTCTTTCCATACGATCAGCAACATGTGTAGATAAATCCCCAATGGACATACAGTATATCACTGCATGTTGTTTCTCTGGAGGATTAACAAAGCCATTTTTGTACCATGTATGATCTTTTGAAAAAAAATGATGATAACAATTAGTTTTTTACCTGAACTGAACAGTTTTTCAGATTCCACTAAGACTTCTTTGTTGTTCTCACTTAACAACAGAAAATACCCTGTAATTCTAGCTCAGCCAATGACTGGCATCCAGGATGTACCTCAATTCTTGCCTTGAGACTGCTGGAGTTAAACAACTTCTGCTCTCCATTACTCTGAACAGGATCAACCCAGGGATGGATCCAGGGATGGATGGATGGATGGATGGATGGATGGATGGATGGATGGATGGATGGATGGATGGATTTCAACCCTCACCTGTGGTCAAGAGAGGATCATGAGAAGTGGTTGAAATGAACTTCCTCTACAGGGTAAGGAGCTTCATAAGAAGAAGTTCAAAGGAGAGCCGCTGCTCCTCTTCATCAAAATGACTTAAATGAGGTGGTTCAGACATCTGATTCCTCCTCGTCACCTTCCTCCGGAGGCTTTCCAGGCATATGTCACTGGGAGGAGACCCCAGGGCAGACCCAGAACTCACTGAAATTATTATTTATCCTCTCTGGCATGGGAACCCCTCAGAAACTCCCAGGAAGAGCTAGAAAGTTAATATCAATGCCATTTTTTCCATAAAGCACAATTAAAAACAACAGCATTGACCAAAGTGCTTTACAAATATGCAAATAGAGTGTTGCTGGATATCCAGATGTTCAGGTTTCCCACCTGGATTTGTTACCTGACTTTGGATAAGCAGGAGAACATGGATGATAGATAGATAGAACCAGTCTTTGTTTAGGGGAAAGTTCGACTCCCTGTAGCTTAATTAACTGCTGTTAAAAATGAAGATAAAGTCATAGTAACATTAGACTAAGATTAGTATGTTAGTGCCCCATTTCAATTATGTGAAGGTGGTTGTGTTCAAAGTTTAGAAGTTACATTTTCATAAAAAGTTCACTGTGTGAAAAATGGAAATGATTTTTATTTGTAACCATTTAATTATTTACTATAATCTCTGAGATTAAACCCAAGATGCTATAAGATTAAAATCACCAGCACAACTGACTCAAAACAACTGATTCCTGTAATCTTTTATGAAAGGGGAGATCCTGAATCTTGATTCCTTGTCATGTTCAGCAGTGTAACCCCTCTATGATCCCTTCAAATTACCTGTCAAATGAAGGTCAGCTCTGCTCACAATCTGACAGACACGTTTACAGAAACAAGCCAAGGCCAAGACCTTCATTTGCAAACCAAAACTATGTAAATACAAGAGCAAAAGTTTAGGAGAAAAAAAAATAAACTAAAGAAAAAGAAAGAGGTATGCTGGAAAATAAATGTGTTGATGTAACGTGGCTAATAAATGAGAGTGAGGCTTGTGCAGAACTCCAATTCCTCAGGCATTTTTATTAGCACTTGAAGTCAGACTGTGGTCTGAAGTTCTCATTCCTCTTTCATCAATTAGAAGAGCCTCTGTAATTAAATGGCAGACTTACAGATGAAGCAGAGGTGAGCTGGAGTAGCAGAAGGAAGGGAGAATGGCTCATGAAGCCCACAGAGTTCGTAATTAGCAGAGTAATGCAGGACACTTCACAGCTGGTTAGTATTTTGACTTTTTATTTGGTGCTTGCCCTCCCCCCATGGCAGGTTGTTATTTGTACCTCAAAGACATTTCATTGGTGCCCACTAGGCCCCCCTTGATGGGGCTCTTAAGTTTTATCTGAGGGCCTGACAGCGGGGACCCCTAAACCTTTAGTATTAATCACTCAAAAGAATTCCTGGCCTGACTCTGGCATGCGGTCCCCACTGGGGTCTCAACAAGCCTGAGTGAAGATGAAAGCCTGCCTCTCTTCCCTGATTCGAATGTACTCTGCGCGCTCCAACTCTGATGAGTGGTCCGCTTTTGTTCTGCTCCGGACCACACACACATACATAAACACTGAAAACCGCACATACGCTCAAACACACTTCCAAACACCCACAGAAACACTTAGTTAGCTGCAGTCACTCGCACCACGGCCCCAATATACTGGGAAAGGTTTTCAAAAAATTCAAAGTTTAGTCAAAAAATGGCAACTGACATTTTAGAGGAACTTTGGTAGTCACACATAACTTTGTTTTGGTTAAAGATGTTTCCTTCTATATCGGACTGCTTTATTTAAAAAGACTAAAAAACAAGAAATGTTGGTAAAAAATGTTCTACACATGAAGAAAAAATAAAAATAAAAAACTTAACTCTACAAATTCAAAATGTCATGTATTAATTACATTTTCCAAATCTCACTTTTGACCATGTAGAGTTGGAATGAGAATAATGGAACACATTGTATGAGTATATCACAGTGAGACAGCAGATGTGTATTTCAACAAAGTAGACTCATATGGAATAGGTTTGGAAAAATTGTTGGCTGAGCCGCTTCGTGTGAGCAACCTGTGTACAATCTGGAGAAACCACAATGAAAGAATGCAGGAAAAACACTGTTGTCAAAATCAAACACAGCATTTCCCAAGCTTTGCTGAAGAGTTAGTTTAGGAAATCAAAAGTAAAATTTGCTCAGAATACTTGGATTTTGGGATCTACATATCTATTTCCATCCAAAATTCACACCCCGGCAGTCCTGTTTGAGTCACATTAGAAATTTTGGATGGTTATAGTTCTGCATGCACACTTCTCTGTTGTGTGCAGCTTTGAAATGAGTAGTTTAGGTCTTTGATGTGGGGTTGTGTTGCTAGTGTCTAACCTGGACTATACAGTGATTAACAGCACTAACATTTTGAGAAATTCTCCTAGAGAGGAACAAAGTTCATAACAATTTGTGTTGAGCAGCATGCATGCACCCAATGATGAACAGCAATGTGGAGGTTGTTTGTGAAAAACAAATTAAACATCTGTCTCTCACAATTGATGAAGCGTGACTGTTTTTAATATCGCTTGAACCACATAGAAATACTTTAAGTAGTTGTTTTGAAGAATTGTGTAAACTCTATCCTGAGTCTTCAAAATCTGACCTCTGTGTTCTGTAGGTAAGACAGTGAATGCACATGAGCATTTCCAAAATCCTGCTTTAGAAAATCGTTACAGACAGAAGTTTTAGCAAAATAACTATTTTAGGGTAGAACTGATCCAGAGCAAGCTCTCTACGGATTAATCACGGCCCACTTTTGTGTTAGAAGACTAATTATAATTGGCCTATTGCGGCTACTTCTTCGTCCTAAAACCTAGTCATCTTAATCTCTGCTAATCCTTCTTTGTGTTTGCAGAAATTAGTTTGTGAACTGGCCTCAATCTAGGCCAGTTTTTCTGACACTTTGGAAAAGGTCTGACAGGGTTTGTGCATCTGTGTGTGTGCGATTCCTGTGACAGATTTTACTTGAGGCTGCACAAGGGGAAGGATGAAGCAGGGGAGCAGTGGTGGGCACTGAGTTGGGCAAACACCTATTATCACCATTTTAATTGAAGATTACTGGGAGGATTTAGCTGCAGAGGCTGCAGGGAGTCAGATGCCAGTGGCAGCGCTCTCTGTAGGAATGACTGTGTTCTCTGCATAAGCTTTCAAATCTGTTTTTACTCAATGCACAGGGAAAAAAATAAAGCTAGGAAAAAATCTGTTAGAGGAGAAACTGGGGAGATGCTCCTCTTTTCTTTTCCTCTGTGAACAAAAAAGTTAAACATGACAGAGTGAAATGACAGACAATTTCAGTTATGACGCAAAATGAATTTGCCCTTTGAAAAAGTGAGAGGCAATATTTTTTCAGAGGATTCCCCGGGAGGGAATGGAAATGGGTCACAGAATAAACAGCAAAATAATACTGACAGCATCATTTAGCATAGAGAGTTTAAAATCATATGAAGCTACAGTGCTGTGAAAAAAGTATTTGCCCCCTTACAGATTTCTTCTTGTGGGTTTTTGTTACACTTACATGTTTCAGATCATCAATTATTTTTAATATAAACACGGATAACCTGAGTGAATATAAAATCACGTTTTAAAGGATGATTTTATCTATCATTATAATGTGTTTGTTTGATCAGACAAATAAAAAGACTCAAATGAACAGATATAAAAAAATGATGGTTTTAAACATTTTAATAATAAGTTCAGAGCAGAGAAATCAGGCATGTTTCAGGACTGATTGGCAGGCACTGTGATGCAAGTGGATCAGGCTAGGACCAGAAGACAGGTTAATCTTCTCTAGTACAATGATGCTTTGGTTTGTTACTGTTTCTCCAGGACCGGATAGGGAGGCAGAAGAATCCAGAAAGCGGTTTGCTTGGTAATGAGCAGAGTATCACAGATGAGTGACAGATTTGTTCACAAGTTTTAATGACAAGAAACAACTCTCTGATTGGGGTAGCACGTATGTGTAATCTTAAAGGGAGAATTAAATGGAATAAACTCTGAGAGCAAAACAGAGTAGAGGTTTGAGATTATGTCATTGAGCTGAGACAACCAAAGGCTAGCAACGATCTAGCACTGGAGACATCCTGAACTGAGTAAAGTCATGTCTGTATATCATGATTTGAAAGAGGTTTTCAATAAGCACAAGGCCACTGCTCCACTGCTTCACAGGCCGTATGATTGTGCCATTAATTTACTGCCTGACACATCTCCTTCTAGAGGCAGGTTGTTCTCATTATCACCTCCAGAACATAGGGCCATGGACAAATATATCAGTGAGGCACTTGATGCAGGTTTACTCAGATCCTCCTCCTCGCCCAGCGGAGCAGGATTCTTTTTATTGCTAAAAAGAACAGTTTTCTGAGACCTTGCTCAGTTACATTACCTTTAAAAAGAAGTATCCTCTGCCTCTTATGTCATTAGCTTTTGAGATGCTACAAGAGGCCATGATCTTCACAAAGCTTGCATAATGCTTATTATCTGGCCAAAATCAGAGAGGGCAATGAGTGGAAGACTGCATTTAACACTGCCTACGTGTCTGCTCTGAGGTGCATCCAAGTTTTGTTTAAGGCCTGGGCAGCATTGCTGCAGTGCTCCTTTATCTATGCCCGTGCAGCCAACTGGTAGCGGACTCCAGCACCCCATTATCGCATGGATCAGCAGGTCTGGCTATCAACTAGAGACTTACCATTATGGATGGAGAAAAAATAGCTGGCACCTCAGTTCATCTGTCCATTCCACATCTCAATGGTAATAAACGAGGTACTTTCAGCTCTTCTGAGATTCTCCTGCTATTCCTCCAGCTGTCACTCACCTTGTCGTCTGCCTTAGAAAGCACCACACCAGGTTGAGGTCCTCCAGCTCTTGTACATTTCAATAAACATTGTTATTCTGTGCAGTATTCTGTGTGTGTTTCTGGGTTCCAATCTTATTTCTGGTCACACATTGCAGTGTAAAGGTATGTCCATGGTTGAGAGCCAGAATCCCAGCCCTACTTAATATGATAATGCTGGTGTCTACTGCCTGTTGGCAACCAGGGAAGGGTGGAGTGGGGGGACAACGCACGGTCGAAAGTGTCACAAATTGTGAGAAATTCGGAAGAAAGGTGGCTCCGGGAGATTTTCGGGAAGGGCACTGAAGTTCAGGAGTCTCCTGGGAAAATCGGGAGAGTTGACATGTATGATTACAAATGTTACAAAATGTAATTACCTTTGTGACAAGGTGTGGAGGAACAAACAAGCAACCAGTGGGAAAAGAGTCAGGTCGAGGATGTACCTTGTCAGTTTCTATCACCTCTCTTTCTTATTGTTGAACTGAACCCTAAGAGAAGTGAGATGGGTCTATTGTGACACTACTGTTCCATGTTTTTTCATGTGTGGATATTAGCTCGTTCTGTGGTTTGCTGAAGCCCCAAAGCCTTAAATATTGCCTTGTAACCACTTCCAGATGAACAAATGTCAAAAACTTTGTTTCTCATCTGTTCTTTAATAGGGGCAATTACTTTTCTACATAGGATCAGGTTGTTTGGGAAAGTTTTATTTTCCTTTATTAAATTAAGTCATTTTAAAAATGTGGCATTTACTCAGGTTTTTTATGCCTGATGTTAAAATGTGTTTATTGATGGGAAACATTTAAATGTGACAAAAAAGCAGAAGAGGTTTGCAAGGGTGTAAAATACCTATTTTAGACCTGGACCTGAAAGCAACATAAGAATGGGGTTTTAAAAGAGTTTATTTTGACACTCAAACATTGACAAACAAAAACAGAGGTGAACAGTTCCTCTGGGGGCAGAACAGGCTTAGTCAAAAATCTATCCAAGTTAAAAAAAAAAACAGTTAATGATCCTCTCATTAACAAAATTCAAAATCCACAAAACTTTGCATAGGTCAGGTATCTATATCAAATCAAAAATACTTTATTAATCCCCGAAGGGAAATTAAGTGTTGTTGTAGCTCAGATCTTTTTCAGGAAGCCATTATAGAAGGTTATAGGTGTGGACAGGAAGGATCTCCTGTAGAGGGTTCTAGCTGTGGACATGAAGGATCTCTTGTAGAGGGTTCTAGCTGTGGACGGGAAGGATCTCCTGTAGAGGGTTCTAGCTGTGGACAGGAAGGATCTCTTGTAGTGGTCTGTGCTGCAGCGGATTATGAAGAATCTTCTGACTGAGACACTCTGTTGTTGAGTTACTGTGTTCTGAAGAGGATGATGAGGGTTTTCCATCATGTTCTTAATCCTCCTTTGGACAATCAACTCAAGAGACTTCAGTTCAGTCTCCAGGACAGAATCAGTCCTCCTTATCCATCTGTTCAGCCTCTTCATGTTACCTACTCTGATGCTGCTTCCCCAACAGGTGACTTCAGATGTGATCAGCTGACAAACTCCTCCTCTATTGCCACTCCTCTTCAAATCTCTGTCTGCTCGTATTGCTTGAAAGCCAGGTAGAGAAACGCTGGAGCTCGGGATATGTTCCTTTAGCCATGTCTCAGTAAAACACATGATGCTGCATTCCTGATACTCTGGCTGGGTCTTCAACAGAGTTTAAAGTTCATCCATTCTGTTAGCAAAGAGATCTCACATTTGTCAATATGACTGATGGAAGTGAAAGTTTAAACTGCTTCTTTCTCTCTCTTCACTCTGCTCCTTTCCTCTTTTGAGCTCATCAGGGATCCAGAGTTTCAATTATTTCAGCCTTAGAAATGTCAGTTAGCTGCTCTTTCTTGTAAACAAGTCTCTTGTTGCCATGGTTACGCATCATAACAAGTGGCAAAAAAGTGACTAATCAAGCAAAAAACTCAATCAGCACAGCACCCAAATCACAGAACCATCACAGCACAAAAAACCAAACATTCAATCAGACTCCTGCTCTCTCATTGCATAAATTTAGACTCAATCAGCCTGATATTGTGCTTATTATTGTGTTGTTTGGACGGTGGGACAAAGCCGGGAGAGAGTAGACATTGTGTATTTTAGTTTTATTTTTAGTTTGCAGGACTGCAGCTTATCACCGCTTCGCCCGCTCCTGCATTGTGCACTCCCGCGCCCACCCCGCGCCCGCAATGAGCTTTCTCTATTTGTCCCGTGCCGCATTGCTTTGTGTCGGGTCCCGCGGGACTCCCGCGGGAGTGCAGGGCTCTAGCCTGTGGCTTACATACAGCTAACTAGCTGTAGGCCCGTGCAGTTGGTTATTCACCGAAGAGTAGCGATACACAGATACACACTTTGCTTGACAGCAGTCAAGCAAAATGAAGGGGAATCTGTGGCAATAATTAATCAAATTAATACAGAGAGAATAACGGTTGGTCTATTTTCTACTCTTGAGTTGAGTGGCAGGAACGGCAGACCAAACTCTCAACCAAGTAAGTATGAGTTGTTCTTTTCTTTTCCCAGGTAGAAACAACTCGACACAAAAAACTGGTGGCACCGAGCTGGATGCTAGAGCAGCACTAAACTCTCACGATTCAGAGCTCTGGGCAGAGCAGCAACAGCCCTCCATCACTGGGTGCTGGTTTCTCTTAAAGGGGTAGTACCATGGAATGCTGAATTGACTGTAGGTGTGTTGATCACATGGGTTACACTGTGTTACTTTTACGCCAGACGTAATGGGACATTTACCTTCCAAAAAGTTCAACTTTTGTCTCATCAGTCCACAAGGTATTTTCCCAAAAGTCTTGGCAATCATTGAGATGTTTCTTAGCGAAATTGAGACAAGCCCTAATGTTCTTTTTGCTTAACAGTGGTTTGCATCTTGGAAATCTGCCATGCAGGCCGTTTTTGCCCAGTCTCTTTCTTATGGTGGAGTCATGAACACTGACCTTAATTGAGGCAAGTGAGGCCTGCAGTGTTGTCCTGACGTCTTTTGTGACTTCTCGGATGAGTTGTCTCTGCACTCTTGGGGTAAGTTTGGTCGGCAGGCGACTCCTGGGAAGGTTCACCGCTGTTCCATGTTTTTGCCATCTGTGGTTTGCTGAAGTCCCAAAGCTTTAGAAATGGCTTTATAATTTTTACCAGATTGATAGATCTCAATTACTTTTGTTCTCATTTGTTCCTGATTTCTTTGGATCTTTTTTTAAGGATGTGAGTGCGATCAGTGTGTGTAAGTGTGGACAGAGAGTTATCAAGGACACCGTCTCTGGGACAATGCAGATGTTATGTCTCTCCACATTCTGTTGGCGCCCGGTGGACACGGGGAAGGAGGAGGCTGTGTGCCTCAGTGCTCGCTGCTCCAGGGGAATTTAGTGCATTGTCCTTGAGGCCCGCCGAAATGAGATAAAAAGAAGATTTGATCAGAGCTGAAGAATTCCAACAGCTTATTGTCCATATGGTACACCATTGTGGAAAAAAAAGGGCAAAATTGCATAGTAACACAGCCAATCAATCACTTCTCCACTCCGAGCTGAAACTACAACTTCTCCAAAGGGGCACCAATCCTTCCAGTGAGATCCAGCAGTGCACCCAGTTCATGGTTCACCTTCAGGACCCCATCAGCCAGCTTGCAATCCCGCTCTTGGACCCCTTGGTCCCGTTCGAGAATCACAGCCAGCTGGTCATGGTACTGCTCCGAGACCGCATCCAGTTTGCAATCCAGATCTCTGAATCTTTTAGTCCAAGTGTTGCCAGATGCAGCCCATCCAATCCATAACTTTGGAATTTGTAGATACATCAGGTAGCCACCAATGCCGATCAGAGGGTACCCCACGATCAATAATCCAAATATGTACACATCCTCCACTTCTTCGACAGCCAGAACAGAAAGGCATTCCATCTCCACTCTACCCAGGAATCCATGGTTCGAAAAAACTTTGTCCAATGTGTTGAGTGACCACGAAACCAGATCCATTTTTTAATTTTCAATTCGCAGCAGCCAGTACAGAGAAACACAGAGAAACGCTGACAAAAAAAGCAGGCACAGTGTGGGAGGAAAAAAGATAAGGGAGAAACTGGAAGATGCGTACATTCTCAACGAGAGGTGGAAGATGAATATCATATCATACAAAGTTCACCCAAACAAGACAAAATAAACAGATTTAAAATTACAGTCCAAATCACTGGCAAATAATCCAATCCAGAAATGTGGAGCAATTCAGAAAGACAGCATGAAGAGATAATGGCTAGGCCTAAGATGGCACACTAAACTCACAGACAAATCTAGTTTCTGGTTTGGTCCAAGGCAGACAAGGTTCAGGTGGGAAAAGGCAAGAGACAAGGTCAGGTACGGTCTGCAGTCAAACAAACTGAGAAGGCAAACAGACTGAGAACACAACACTGGTTGCATGGAGGCATACATCAACCTGGAAATGCGATGTAGGTAACAATTCACTAATAAAGGGTCGGGGACAGGTGCTGGTAATGCAGGCTGATACTGGTGGTGGTAATAAAGTTGATGAGTGAGCAGTAAACAGAGGCACATGACCGTATGTGGTTATTGAGTCAACAACCCTTGAAAACTCTCTTTGGAAATGCTCCATAGAACAGTGTGCGACAGTTGAGTATAGAGTTCCACTTCAATTCCTTAATTCAGCTTCAAAGAAAACAGCTCAGAAGACAACTTTTCTTACTTTATGCTTCACGTCTCACTCGCATATGCTGCTGCTTGGCCCTTTCCACCGGGTGCGTATCAGGCGCGTAGCAGCAGGGAAGCAGCTGTCACCGAAAGAGCACGAAGTCACGTGTGATTTTGCCAATCTTATGTAAACATGAAGGACATTTAAAGATCCAGAGGGCTGCTCCCTCGAAGCGTATTTCGGTTTTGGAAAAGTTTACAGCGGGGGTCTACAAAACCGTCGTCAAGTGCCATTGCTAGCAATTGTCTCTGCTTCACCACATGTTAATCAAACAAGGTTGTTAGAACTGTTTTTCAACCTCGAGCTTCAAGGCAGACGGTAATGCCGTATTCATATTCCCCCTGCTTTTAACACCGCTGATTCAGATGATCGCAGTTCAGCAGAAGTTATTTAATCAGCCATCAATTAAAATCAGCTGTGGTGAAGCATGGAAAACATGAAAAAAGGCAGGGAGTGTACTTTGAGGACGAAGGTTAAAAAGCACTGTTTGGAGAACGTAACTGCATTTTGACGGGGCAATTGAGCCATTTGATTCAGGTGTGTTGAACCAGAAAANTGTCGAACTTGACGCATTTCAGAAGCGTAGCGCGTAGAAAATAGAACCACCGCGTAAGGGCCGCGACATGTCGCTCCTGAGACGTGGCCGACTCGTGCTGCTGACAGATCTGGTGGAAAGGATTCTATTGACTACAGCGGTGCCTATCAGCTGCGTATGACGTGCTGCTCCAGTAATGCACTGCTTACGCGTCTGGTGGAAAGGAGGGGTTATGCTACAGCTTTTAGCCAGTAGCATGCTAGGCTCGGTCTCAACTGCGGGAGATGATGAATACTAACGAGCAAAGGAGTTTTGACGAAGAACACATGTGGAGCTAAAATATTCAACAGAAACCTCAGAAAAACCATTTTTAATGGAATGGCCTCTTTAAAACAAGACGATTTTTGAAAAATAAACTGAAATTGGATTATTTACTGCATATATTTTAAGAAACCCTGAACAGTCACCACTTACCTCAACATACACTGGCTGAATTAGCTGAAACTGTGCAGGTGTTACTTGGAAAGAGAGTTTTATTACTGTTATTTTATAAACACAACACCTTCATGTCCTGTTAACTGCTATCACATGACTCTGAGAGGAAAGAGGGTTGAGTTCATTCTTTTGTATTTTGGTAACTAAGTAATGAACAGCCATAAAATAAATGACAGTGGCCAGGTTGTGTTCACATATGATAACACACACTAAGGGATAACAGACAAGGTAAAAGTTAAGAATTTTGCATGAAATATTACAATGTTATACGTTTATGGTGCTTGAAATGTCAGGGTTATACGTTTTGAGTTGGATGATTTTTTTTTTCTCGTGAAGTTGCCTTGTTTAGTTTAACATTGTTTTTATTTTCATTCAGTTGTCAGGTGAACTCCAGTCCTTCGTTTAATTTAGTTTCAGTCAGTTCCTTGTGTTTAGACATCATTTGCTCTTCAGTCTAGTTATTTGTTACACTTACTCTATTCTACTGACTGCCTCTTGTTCAGTCCTCTTTAGCTGCACTCTGTAATCAGCTGACCTCAGCATAAATACACTTTATTCTCTAAGTGAGGTTGTCAGATCCTCCTGTTAACATGCTCACATCTCCTCTAGCTCCTTGTGTTTCCTGTGGAATTACACTGGAAGTTTGAAAGTGGATTTTTGCTGCCTTGTCAGACCTTTGTTTCATATTATTAAAGTGTTTTATTTTAAATTTAAGCTGCCTTTGTGTCCTGCCTGCATCTGGATCCTGTTAATCACATCTCATAACATGAAAATCTTTTTTATCTTACTCTGTGTAGCAGTTTTCCCACAAAAGTCTTTTCTCGTGAGCTTATTTCATCTTCCTGCAGCTCTCATCTCTCACTGTCCTCCCAAGCATGTCTGACTCAGCTCATTGAAATTTATTGTGATATACTTAAGTTTGCTAATGGTCATGTAATCTGTGCTGATATGTTTAACACTTCTGAGGGAAAATGTAATCAAAAATCATGTTCAAATCTGCACTAAATTGTGTTTGTGACTAAGCAAACGCATTGTGGGCCTATTTTTTTCTTGTTGTTATCATTGCAAGACATTATGGGGGAGATGAGTGGCTTGGCCAAGGTTTTGTTTCTTTTTTTGTTTCAAATACACAAATAATTGGCTGAATTTTTAGATTTTGGGGGAAAGTGATTAAAGTAAAGTAATAATAATTTCACTATTCCATAACTTAAAATTCAGCTCAGTGTTTGCAGGCATGGAACAAATAAGACAAATTTAAATATTTTTGCTGGTGGCTACATAATGCTCCACAGTTCTCATCCTATTCAAAGTTTCTGTTTGAAAATCTTCCTGTTATATTAGCTGTGAATCTTCTTGTGCCAACTTTGTGGTTTTAAGTTATGACACTCGTTCAGAAATTCTTGGTCTCACCAAAGCTAAATATATATATTCAGTATAAACTTAATTTTACTTCATCTCTGATATACACGTGGTCCCCATTTGCTTCAAAGAGATCCTAAAAGACACTGACCCACTTCTCAACTTTAAACTCTTCCTGACTTTTGTGTCGGCTGTAGAAGCAAAAGAAATTCCCCATCGATCAGATCACATGCAGTGAGCAGACACAAGCCCACTCCTCCTTTCATGACTAATCATTCAGAACTGTTTTTCCTCCCAAAATGCAGCACACTACCCTCTCACACATGTTTACCTCCTGTATAAAGACGACTAAACCCATGGTTCTGTTTTAATCTTAAGATAACAACCCTTTTGAGGATTTTAAAAACCTATTGCCATAAAAGAGTAGTTGTTACTTAAAGCAAAACATACAAGGATACACAATTGTTCTAGTACTTACAGCTTAATAGAAGTTCCTCATGTACGTTAAACACTTAGGACTACTTTTTAACAGTCTAATGCCCCTTTTCCAAAAACTGTACAGAACAGTTCAGTTGTGTTTCCATTACCATCTTGGGAATGTGAACATAGGTGGGAGCATGGGCGTGCTCAGCTTAGCAAGTGGTACGAAAGGTCCGTGATGTCATTTGTAATTAACACAAGCATAGTAAACAAACATGGATGTGCACATTGAGAGCGGGAAACAACAATAGAGGACGTTGAGTTATTTTTTTACTTTGTACTTGGACTGCAGCTCTTTCTGAAGAAAAAAACTATGTGCACAACAAGAAGACGTCGCATTTGAGGTTGATCAAGTGTGATTCTGTGACATCACTTCACATGCACACCGCCAGGCCAATCAATGGCTACCACTACATAGGCAGGCATGTGACTGACATCCCTTTACTGGACCAATCAGTCCATAGGTGGACATGTTAGGTAACTTTGGTACGCCTCGGACTGAGGCAGAAGTGATCCAAAATAGGAGTCGGGTTAATCCAGACAAATGGTGATGGAAACATGCTAGAACGGGTCTGAACCAGTGTTAATTTTATCAGCCATTCTTTAATTTAGTCTTAGTTTTAGTCCAGTTTCAATCACGCTTGTTAGTTTTTATCATATTTAGTCAACCTTCTCCTGTTATTATTTAGTCTAGTTTTAGTAGACTATACAGCATTTTAGTTTTTATTTTAGTCCAAAAAACATTTTATTTGTTTAGTTTTTCAACATTTTAGTCCAGTTTTGGTCAGGACAATCATTTTACCCTTTTACTGTTTTTGTCAGCAGATAAAATTGAACATTTCCATCTTATCTAAAATTATTTTGCACATTTTCTCTCATCTTTTTGATGAAACACATAATTTATTCTTATATAACCCCACTTTTATATCACAAAACTCTGACGACCCTAGACATTCAAAACAAAGACAATTTTACTTACTTTACTTTTATGCCACAGTTAGGCTAATTTGTGTATGAAACTGCTTGTTAAAGTTGTTTTGAATTAAGTGTGGCATATTATTTTATTTTATCTTGATAATTTATTTTAACACATTTTAGTTTTAGTTTGTATTTGGTTTGGTAACTCCCAGCAAATAAAATAGGGACCCACCCCCCCACCTCATGATGCTTAATTGATATAATCGACTTTAATTTAATGCACGTGTACAACAAATGCACAGAAATCAATTATTTGTCTACAATAATTAAATAGATTCAACATCTTTCTTCAACAGAATTTCAGACTGCACAGATGGTACCTTCCCGAAGGAAAAGTATTATAGCTTACAATATATAACATTAGATTTAATATTTACTATATACAATAATGGATTTCTTTACATTTAACATCAGATGACCACTTTAAATTAGATTTTAAATTAGAATAATAAAGAAAACTCTACCTGGCCACCTGGCAAAACTTTGCTATACCTGCCCCTGTACAGTTACCAGCTGTCAGCTACATAGAAAAAGCTCCTGGTATTATTTGTCACTCAGACACAGTCTATAACTTCTCTTCAACTCATTCATGTCACCATAAAGGTAAACCTGTTTCTCCATTACCTGTTCAGCTCTGATTATCCAGAAGACATCTCCTGGTTTCATCTTTCGTGTTTCCTTCTTACCAGATATTCAAACCGATATGATCAGCAGCTCTTACACCTGGTGCTCCAGTAAACATCAGCTGATAAACCGATCAGCTGATCAACAGGGGGAGAGGAAGGAGTAGCTGTGCAGCATAAAGACACAGAATAACTCCAGCTTTGAGTCCTTTTTCATTCTAGCTGTAATACGGGACAAATCATGTTACTTTACACATAAAACTGAACGTGTAATATTTTCTCTGAATTCAGGGCAATTCCATTTTTCACAGGATGGTTGGTAAGCCTGTAGTTTGTATGCAGGTGTAACTGCCCGGGTGCTTTATGTTACTATAGTTCACTTGCAGCACTTAGAGCATCTCATTCTTCTGTCCGCTTTAATTAAACTTGCAAATCAACCAAAAACACAGTTACCCAACCTGTATGATGTATCTAAGTTGGCATAAATTCAACTTCACACACAGTTCTATCAACAAGTGGCTATAGCGGCTACACGCTAAGGAGCTAACGTAAGCT